>JANAVB010041618.1:2151954-2499454 GCA_029216955.1 Iris pallida | reverse complement strand
TCGTTATGGGCTACGAGATTTAGAAAATTCATGTTTCAAATCTTGGAGGCTAATCGGTTGGTGCCATGAGTACGGGAAGTTCCTCCTAGTCTATGGTACATTCTCAACGGAAGCCTCGACAAGTACCTCTTATGAAGGAAAAAGTCCTTGGCTTCGGCTCTGTACTACCAAATAGCGGTAGGAGAAGCGACCACACTTCTTTACTTTATGAGGAGTCGGAGCAATGCATGGTTCACCGTGATATCAAGGCGAGAAATGTAATGCTAGACTCCAACTTTAATGCCAGGTTCGGGAATTTTGGGCTCGTAAGGCTAGTCGACCACGCGATTGATGGCCAGACCACAATGCTTGCTGGGACGATGGAATACCTCATATCCAAGTGCTTGATAATAGGTCGAACAAGCAAGGAGTCCGATGTATACATCTTTGGAGTTGTGGTATTAGAGATAGTGTGTGGAAGAAAGTCGATCGAGTCTACTAAGCCGCTATCCGAAGTGGAGATGGTAGATTTGGTTTGGGAGCAGTACGGTGATCGAACAATCCTTGCAGCGGCTATCCAGAGGCTAAATTGTAGTGTCCCACTCCTCGCGGTCCACTATGTAATACACATGGCTTGCTAACTAAGTCTTGACTGAGTATCGGGGAGACCATTTGCCGGTATCGATTGATCACGGATGAAATATAATGAACCTTTCCAACTAACGGATCAACTTCTTTTGAAATGAATCCAAGAGTTTTCATTGGATATTTTCTTTCGCTGCTTGATTTTTGATGAATGTGTTTTCGTGTTGGTTTTCGATTATTGGTTTTCATTGTTCTCTTTCATCGATTGCTCATTCATTCTGAATCTTGAGAGAAAGGGATAAAAGTATGCTAATCAAATGTTGGTGCCAATGTAGGACGTATAGGTGGTGCGTGAAGTCCCTTCTTCTCTCAAGTAGATTCATTTTGGTGAGTTCCTTTGACCGGGCTAACATTTATCTCCACGTCCTAATAAAAATGATCGCTAGTCTACTTTTGTTGCGTCTCTCTAATCAATGATACCACAATAACAAAGGATAAGAGAAGATAAAAGAATTGAATCAAATGTTGAATCATGTGTTGCTACTTAATCTATTTCCATATGAATGATACATATTGACTATGAGTATGCTAAAAATATTTAGATATGCACAGACGGACTTGTTCATGTTGCAAAAGAAAAGAGAATTGTCCCAAAGCTAGGAGCTAAAGCTCTGTTGCGATAAAAGAAAGGCACGAATGAACGTGTGGTTTAACAGTTGCACATGTTAGGATTTATCTGATAGGCATATAGATTATGTATTGGTCCTGGACAGCTTGTACACAAGGAAACTAGATCTCTCGGGTAGTTCCTGGAGCGTTGGAAGTTGCTCGGCCTAGGAGAGATTGTCAAAACACCCTGAGGTACAAGAAACCTCACGATTAGGGGGGTGATGCATCCCGTCCAATAGCGACGAGCTAGACCCAAGCATCACAGCGGCTAATCACGGGAAATGACCCATGGACCAACATGTAGTTAGGTGCATGCATATAATCAGAGTTATTATAAACCTAATAATAAATCTATATATATATATATATATATATGCAAATTGTGCTAATCCTTGTCTTGTGCAGGAAAGGACCGACGACCGTGGAAAAGAATCACTGTGTAAGTGATGATCTCTTGTTTATGTTCCTTATCATGAATTGCTTAAAAAGAACCTAGACAAGTAGAAAGATCACTAGTAAATATCTGCTAGCTTCATATGTTGATTTAGTGCAGATTTATGTAAGTTCGTCCAAAAGTCGCTCGCCAGTACATGTTGCGTACTGACCCACGTTGTGGGCATCATTTCAGATAGCAAGAAGACAAAAGGATTTTAGGTGAGGTGTTAAAGCTCGTCCAGTCCAGTAAAGCTTGTTGGTCGCCTCGAAGCTATTTTTATTTCAAGTCAAGTTACAAGCTTTCTTTTGAAGGTGGTTTTTTCTTTTTGAGTATGTAATAAAGGGATATGATGTATCTACATTGTGGCTATTTTTTAAAGAGTTCAGATAGAGATATGTAGCCAAGGTATGGCATTTTGAGTCGCAAGCATTGTACTTTGTCCTATCAAGTTATTAATAAAAGAATTACTTTCTATTTCAAATCTCCATGTCAAATTTGATTTTCTGCAATTATATGTGTTACGCGTGCGTGTTTTGCTTTGTCTAGTTGTATTATGCCGGTACTGGCCTAGTGCAAGCGCTACTTAGGCTTGTATGGCATCACGCCTTAATGAGGACGAACGATCCCACAGGATCAAAGCAAGGACGATCGATCCTAGCGGGATCGGAGCATGACATAATGGTAGGTAGTACCCTGCTCCGTAAAGGCGCTAGATGAACAGATAAATCAAATTGCTGGCCCTGCAACAGAAGATGATTAATCTAGATGAGTGGACGAAGACTCATTTTCTGATTTTTTTACGTCTAATAAGAATATAAGTTTTTGAATAAATTTTGTTACTAATAACAAGATGGTAATCATAGAGAATGCTAATACAATGACTCGGTATGCTTATAAGAGAATTTACCTATTGATATGCTAAGAACAAGAAAAAGAGATAATATGCTTGCTAAGAATAAGAATGTTGCCTTCTAAAGTAGTGAATGCTCACATGTCCAAAATCTTTAATACATCCATCTAAAAATTTGTATCGATACATCCCAAATCTGAATCGTTGATTGTTGGTCCAATGGTTCTTGTTGATCCAATGGTTATTCTTGAATGAGTTTTCTTGGACTAGGGAACATCATTTAATGCAGTTTTGACTTTTGACCTCTTGGTAACTTGCTATTGTAGGTCATTCTTGACTTCAATATTTTCAATGAACGCCATAAATTAACTCATATTTACTTTCTCTTTAAGCTAATAAAAATTCACAAAATATCCTAAACTAACTCATATTGAATTGATTTAATTTGCAGCCTTGCTACATTCAATATTTTGAAGAACAACAATCCACCGTCGTCGTCGCCGTCACTTGTCCCCTCCTCTCCTCCTCCTCCACCATCTCCGGTGTTAAGGAATATTTTCTAAATAATACAATGTTCCTCAAGAGTTCTTTTTTCAACAGCCTCTTCACGGACTTTTCCTCCTTAACTTGATTAATCACGATAACCTTTCAAACGTCTAGTAGATTCTTTGTTAGTCCCAAAATTTATAATATTAAGAATTATTACCGCCTACAATTTGTACTCATTTCATTGTTAGTCCTAAAATTTATTTGTATTTCCAACTTCCTCACTTTTTGTATTTTTCTCTTGTTATATATACAATAGTTTTCTTGTTTCAACTATTATTTTTTCTGAAATACAAAGAATAGTTTCCTTATTTCATTTTGTAGTACTGGAGAAAGATGTTTACTCATATGGAAGATGTAGAAGAGGTAGAAGATTGGATGGCAGCTTCAAATGAAACCTTTATTCCGTATATGATGTGCAGGTTTGAAGAACATCTGTCAAAGATTTCAGCTCAACTTTTTTGATCAATTCTAAGCTTTGTTCAATCGAACTTGAACAAATCAATATATCTCGACGTCTGGAAATAATAGAAGAATCTTCCCCTTTCAAGAAGGTCTTCCTCTGGAGGAATTAATATTGAGGAGGAGGTTGACAATAAATCTTCTGATGAGGACGAGAAAGTGAAGGAAGTTGGATAAACAATCCAGCAAATTTTGAATTTGATGCCTCTTGAAGAACCTGACCTTAGCATTTATACAAAAAGTATGGGAGGGAATTTAGTACAGGTCACACCTTTGAAAAGTCTAACAAAAAGTTCAACCTCAAAGCCTATCCAGCGGACTAGTAGTTGTTCGAGTTTTTACAATTATATTTTTGCGGATGATAAAGCTGACAAGTAATATGAGTTTTTATTTCATTTCAATAGTATTTATTTTGTTTTTTTCTAATATATCTGTTTCTTCTCTTAGCGAAATAATATCATCTTGCAACAAGCTTTATATGACTCGGGCTGAGATGAAGTCCATTTCTCCATGAAGGAGAATTAAAGATGGGGTATGTAGATAGTATATTTTTTTCCTTACATGACATCTATGTTTACTTCGATGCCATCGCTGCTTTTTAATGAGTTACTCAGATTGTTAGCACAATATTGATGCTATCAATGTTTACTACGATGCAATCATTATTTTTAATGATAAATACTCAGATTGTCAGCATGGTCTCTGCACTTCTCACCGCGGAGGAACGGAGAAGAACTGATAATAAAGCTAGTGTATGGTAGTTACCAGTAAAGTTAACGGTGAGTGAGCATTTTATTCTTTAATGATTATGCATTAATAATTTTCTCTCATTGGTTTGTCGTTCAAAATGTATTATTTGATGTGTATGTAGAGAGCAATATTACCTCTATCTAATAAACCTTTTTATGAAATATGGAAGAAGTTCAAATATTTCGAGGATTATATGGGATCTTTAAGCATTTGCAATGAGCTACTAATTTATTTCTGTTTAAATTTTAATTCCAATTTATTAAAATTGATTAATTTATTTTATCTAATTAACCCCGATTCAGATATACATACCCATCCTTGTGTCTGACCACTATACTCTTACAAGAGTTATGGTTAAAACAATGTTGAAATTTTGGACTCCCTTACATCTACAGATGAGGTGATTTATAACAAAGTACTCATAAACCAAATAGTAAGCTCATATTCATAAATTTTTATAAATTGCGTACTAGATTCACGGTATACTAATACATATTGTATTTTGGTAATTATAGCTTTCAAATTTGGATCTCTTTCTCGAGGAAGAGATTTGGAAGTTGAGAGATGCTAGGTTCAACTTTTCTACTTTCTCCATAATCCTTCATCCTTATGTTCCCCGCTAAGACAATTCATTTGATTGTGGTATTTTTGTAATTTTATTCATGAAAGACAGCTACAGCTTGGACTCCCGTTCTTTTGATGTAAGTCTAAAAATATGTCGCCAAATACTTATACATTTTAGAGAAATATTTTTGATGTTATGTTTGTTATATGTAGTTTGATTCGAAATTTGAAAGGCGCAAAGTTGCTGTATAGATTGCATCTTCAAAGCATAATGCAAAAGAATCCAAATTGTGCAACAACATAATTAAGTAGCAACGGTTGAAAGGAGTCCACTCTGATGGGTGAAGATGGAAGATGATGAAATTTTATTTCTTCTATCAAACGAAATATGTTTATTTGTTTTGTAACAAATGGTTAGGAATAAAGTTTTGTGGAGTTATAATGTTCTTAAGATGTACGATGAAAATTATATCAAAATGAACCCTTGCCTCCTAATTTTCACAACCATAGAACTCCTTATCTTGGCAGTTGAATAATTTAAGATCCAGTGAGTTCCAATAGGATTTATGGTATTAAATTTTATCATAATATGGAAGTTGTTCTCCTAAATTGTTTCAGAATCTTGCTGACATATAATATATCTTTTTGTCATGAAGAAGTTTTCTGCTGCATTTGGAACAATTTTATGAAAAACCAATAATAAAAGTTGGGTAAATGAAAAAAGAAAAAAATAGTACATAAAGATAATTAAATCAACGACGCATCGCTTAGTTCATTTGATTACATTGGCCCTTTCTCGGTAGCTCGCTTCCGTACTTTACAATTATAAAAATCGTGACCCGATTTTCTACAAACTCTACAAATTCTAGGCTTGGGGATAGTCTGACTTTCTTTATTCTGGCTTGTTTTCCCTTGAGAAGGCCTTCCTTTTATTGCTACCGGGTTTGGCTCTTTAAAAGCTTCATGTACTCCACGAACTGCATCAGCTACCATTTTTCTGCTTCACCAATATCGGTCACCATTTTTTGCAAATCAACCAGCACAGCTGACATAAACTCTGTTCTCTTCTCTTGAACTTTGCTTAATTTTTACAATAATACGTAAACAAATTAACTTGTTCATTAATGCCACCATAACTTCTGCTCCTAATCCTGTCTGGGTGGATGAATCTTCTTTCTGCACCAGGTCCGAAGAGATAACTCTCTTTGTAATTCTTCAGCCAACGAGTTTTTACCAAGTTTTTTGGAATATCTGACAATTGTAATCTCTTCATTGTTGAAAAAATATGCCTACAAGGAATCCCATTTGGTCTCCATCTACAAGCAGTCACAGTTTATGTTGTTGTCGATACGATAAAATGTAACCTTCCGGTTTAGATTGTTTATCGACAAATACTTTTTGATAGTGCAAACTTTTGCCTCTCTTATGATGTGAAGGTGCACAACACTATATTTATCAAAACGTGTGATTTCATTCCTTACCTCTATAAATACTTTTTTAGTGTAAATTGCTGCAAATTGATCTTCTATTATGGCCATGCTAGTTTCTTTCACAACTAGCGTTGAGAGTTTATCAGTAGCATGCTTACTCATCTGGCAGTAACGTAAGGCCGCCAAACCATGGTCACAATGTTGAAGGGCCTTACATAGTGGCAGCTTCTCATTAAAAAATATTTTCAGAAATGCGTTCATTGATTCACATCTATTTGTTGCAATAGAACCACCAAAATAATTTCTACGTAGGAATGTGTCCGCCCATCGATGCCTCATTTATACAATACACCGGTCCACTCATTGTTCTCTGCATTATAATCCCTAGCATCTGCTGCCAACGGTTTTCAAATTCTTTGACTGAATAGTACCTGTTTAAAAAACATAGACAATAACGAAAGTTTTAGAATTGTAACAACAACATACTTCAAAGTAAAGTACCAAGTGTGAGATGTACCTTTCAATCAGATTACTCAATTCTTTTGTAAAACCATCTCGGTGTACATATTTGGTTGAATTGGTTAGGATATGCCATGAGCACGTTCGATGAACTATGCTGGGCATTATATCCTCAATTGCTTTATTCATGGATCTGCAACCATCTGTAGGAATTGTCTCTAGTAATTTGCCTTTCATACACTTTTGGAATTTTTATAAAACCCAAGAATATGTCTCAGCAGACTCATAATAGATCAATGCAGACCCAAACACACAAATCATTGCATGATTGTTTGAACCCATTAGAACTACCAACGGCATTTGACATCTATTTGTTTTATATGTAGAATCAAATGCTAGTGAATCTCCAAATAATTCGTAATCGAATCGACTTGCACCGTCAGCCCAAAGAGATGGGTCAATCTGGAATCTTTATCTACCTTGTACGTATAGAAGAAATCTGGATCAATGCCCTCCTTAGCTTGAAGAAATGTAAGTATTGTCATAGCATCAACATCGTCTAGTACTCTACTATCTTTAGCTAAAGTATTGTATAAATCTTTTTTTGCCCATTCAACCTTATCCCAGCCACTATTCTGGTGGACAAATAAATTTCATACCTCTGAAGTCGTCATCCCATATTGTTTCATCAGCTTAGCTTGTTCTAATTTTGTTGCTAATATCTTACGATGAGATCTCAAAAAAATTATTTCAAAATCATTCACCAGATTATGGTTGTAATGTACTCAAATTTTTTTGATAACCCACAACATAATAGAAATATTGTACCCAATACAAAAATTTGCTTTGCAACCACTTCTGCTTTCACTTCTTAGCTCACGAACCCTGTTAGGAGCTTTAATGTATTTCTTCTGTCTGAATTCTGCATTCGAACAACACCAACTACTTACTACTAGCATCCCATATTTGTTTTTCTTTACTTTGTTCTTTCTAACACTGAAACCAACTATATTTGAATATATCCAATAGAATGTGTCTGCTTCTTCAATAGAGTTGAACACTAAGCCAATAATATCTTCATCTAAGAGATGTCTTGGGTCTTTGTTAATGTTGGCAGACTGCAAAAACAATTTCATCATCGCTGTATCGAAATCCATTGGAGATTCACCATCGTCCCTAAAATTAGAATTAAACAAAATAAGTATGAGAAATCAATGTAAAAATATAATGCATTTCTTAAATCCATTTGAAAAGGTGAAGCGAAATAACTTATCTTTGTTTGTGTTAATGTCATTGTCATCGTTATGATGCATTTCTTCGTTCTTTTCTTCCTCTTATTCTTTATCGTCTCCTAAGTTAACAGCTTCCAATCTGTTTTCATCATCTAATTTTTCTAGCCGACCCTCAATTTCTCCATCTGACATTGCTATTGAAGCAAAGCTTTCTTCATCAACTAATTCTTCCACATTACCCTCAATTTCTCCATGTGACACTGCCATTGAAGAAAATAGAGTGTATTAGAAACCAACAGAAGAAATGAAGGACAAGAAATAATACAAACAGAAGAAATGCTTGAGTAATCCTAAAAGCATGCATAATTTTTTAAAAAACATCCAACACAACCTTTTCGTCTTCTGTGTACATGTTTTATTGAATTGTGTAGGATAAAGCATACAACATCATTTAATGCTACGTTTACTAGTGTGTATTTTTTTAATGATATAGTATTAATAGCAACATGCATATCATATCTCCACTTTCTCCTATATATTTTTTAATTAGTATTACCCCCCAATCCTTCATAACCTACTAGGAAACAATTAATATAAAGACTCATCCCCAATCTATCTGCTAAACTAGAAATCATAGTCCACCGAGCTCCCATGGCGCACTCTGCGACACAGGTAATGGTGGTGGTTCTATCTTCCACTCTCTCTTTCATTTTCAAACTGTTACGTGGATCTCTAAAATTTTTCATTTTGTTTGGTTCAGAAGAAATGTCAGTTATGTTTGAAGAATACTCACCTTGCAGATGATTGTTCGTTGTTGAGCTCACCTTACAACATCGAAAACTGCAAGGAGATTAGGTACCTTTCGAAGTTAAATACGAAGGCAAATCCTGGTAGGATATTTCTGAAGTGCCTCCTTTGCTTGGATTTCCAGTGGTATGATGTTGCTATATTGGAAGCCAAATATGGAAGTTCATATTCAACAATTCGAAGGGAAGGTTGTTTCATATGTGGTGACTTAGGTCATTGGAAGAAATAATGCCCTTGGGAAGAAACTATTTTCCCTAATCGAAATTGTGGAGGAAAGATAGCTATATTCGTGTCAAAGAGGAACCACAACAAGGGAAGAAGATTCTTACAATGCCGAAAATGCAACAGTGCATTCCAATGGTTGAATGAGGCGACTGTTAGTGATACTAACAAGACTGAGTCTAGAATTTCTGTGCAAATTTTAGTGAACACAACTTTAGAACAGTTGTGTAAAACATTTGGGAAAGAACTGGCTATGTAAATCTGAAATCATGTACTTCATCAACTATATGAATGATGGCACAACGCGACGCTATAGCCAGGAGGCAAGATGATCCTTATCATCCACGTTCTCACATCAATCCCTATTTACACTCTCGCGGCTTGCTCTCCCCCCAAGATTGTCCTTAACTCTATCGAGAGCACATTCAGCAACTTCTTCTAGGGGCACAACTACGGCAACGACAAACATCACCGGTCTAGTTGGAACTCCATGGCCAGGCCGACCGTAGAGGGGGGATGGGATTCACCAGACTTTTCCACATTGTTACAGCATTTTCGATAAAACTGTGGTAGAAGATGCGCACCACATATAGCTTATGGACCAGATTTATGAAGGCGAGATACTTCAAGAACGTCCACCTATCTACGGCTATATCCAACAACAGATTTTCTGCAGCGTGGCACCGTATGCTCAATAGCCGCGCTCTTGCCGAACCGGTGATGCGTCTCAGGGTGGGCGATGGGGAATATCAGGCATTTATGGAACGATGGGTTGGAGATACCTTACTTCCTGTCCACTCTGAAGCTCACAGGTTATGCAAGGTCAAGGACATGTGGGACCCTATTGGGAAGGCCTGGAACGGGAATAAAGTGCGGGATTGGGCTGGTCCCGAAGCGGTCGACCTAATCCGTCGAGAAGGATTGGCGATCGGGACTGACGCTGAGGACCTCCGGTGGCAGGAGGCAGCGTTAGGCTGCTTTTCGGTCAGATCGGCTAGAAAAGTGATCTGAGGCACGGGGACGCCTATCCCGAGCATTGCTGCGTTTTGGCAGACATGTATCCCTAAGAAGTGGTCCTTCATTATTTGGAGAGACCTTCGTAAGATTCTTCCCACCGACGACACCCTCTGTTCTACCGGCTTCAGTCTTGCGTCCGTATGCACATGCTGCACCGACGGCTCCTCGAAAATGGTGGACCACATCTTATGTCAGGAAGATCTCCCGGCCACGGTTTGGAGAACCCTCTCCCAACGTTGCAGAATGGATACTGGGGGCTAGGGATATGAAGACCTAATCAAGGCATGGAGCTCCCGGTCCCATGACCATCGGATAGTTACAGCAGCTGCGACGTGGGTGATTTGGAAGAACCATAACAAGGCGAGATATTGTTACGACCCGCACCCTAGAGTAAGGGCACGAGACGTGGGTACGTCCAGCCTACGCCGCAGTATCGGCGGTAGAACGCTGTCCTAGGTCACAACATCTAACAATTGAAGGTAATAACATTTATACTCCCCGAATGGGGGTGACATAACAGAAATATAACTCAACCACAGCTAAGGTAGAACAGGTAAGATAGATTGATAATGAAAGATAACAATATCCAGAACAGAGAATCATAGAGATACAATCCAGAGTTCTAAGTGTCTAAAATAAATACATCTCAGAATATCTCAAGTCTAGTACAATAATCCTAAAATAGTAAGACAATCCTAAACTAATGGAGTGTCGTCTACAGCTAATAGATCCTGCTGCTGGTCCAAATATGGGCACTCATCTAGTGTGGCACCGTAGTAAGTAGGGCAGAACGCCTCAGCCTCGTCCTCTGTATTATTTCAACAGGTCCAGTCAGGACAGGAACGAGCACATATCTCTCAACAGTTCAAATCAGGTTAGGAGTATAAATCATTGCAATAGAGTAAAATACAGGAAGTGCTGAATGGAAGTACAAGTAAAACAGGAAATATTTTGTAACTGGAAATAGATACATGATAGTAAAGACTGTAAGTGACTATGTGATTTAGAGTACAATATGGTTATGTAAACGGCTTAGGGGCACATGAATACAAATAAGGAGGCACATTTATACAGCTACTTGGGATAGTGTTCACATAACCAATTCTACTCACCCCGTCCCAATCAGTACACAAGGATCCATTCAAGTTTCGTTATAAGCACATGAATACAACTAAGATACGTGAACTCATGTAATGAGTAGTACATGAGGCACGTGAAAGCACATGAGAACATGTAAAAATATGAACTAGTACGAGTACAAGGAGTACCTGATGCACATGATAAAGTACATGAACATGAAATATCCAATACACCCGTAGAGGGATAACATCTCAGGAAGGGATCCATATAGTACTAATCCGTGAAGATACGTGTCAGCATCATGTAGAGTAATCTAGAGCATGAATATATCCAAACAGGTATGAAAAGATCAGAGAATGTACTCGCCTGCTATCTGAAAGTCCGAGATGAAAGTATTGTCCGAGGAGTGGTGTCTGGCTCCTATTTATAAAAGTATGAGTCACAACAAGTCCAGAATGATGATACAATGCAAATTAATGCATTCTACATAAAACTAGGTCAATCTAGACCAAAGTCAACTCTTGGTCAACTCTGGTCAACCCTAGAAGTCAAACTAGGTCAACCAAGTCTAATCTAGGTCAAACTAGTCTAATCTAGGTCTAGCAAGTTATTCTAAGTCCTAACAAGGCTAAACAGTCTATTCTAGACTCCACACTGACATACCATGCCATAGGCTAGAAGACTAGGCCAAGGGCCAATAGGCTAAGCCAAGTCTAAGCAACCATACCCATATCTAAACCATATACATGTAATATATATACAATACACTATCTCATGGTATCACATACACTATATATATATCTAATATATATACACATTCATATATAGGGATCCTATATATATCACAAACTCAAAATATAAATACATATACATATGAAAAGAGAGGGAACAACATACTAGTGTATGTGTGTGTGTGTTAGGGAGACATGAGTGTGTGACATGAGAAGATGTGTGTGAGTGTGAGAGGATACATGAGGGTGGGTGTGAGTGTCACATAGTGCCGAGTGTGTATGTGTTAAGCTTAAGGGTGTGAGGGGAGAGTGTAGTGTATATGAGTGAGACACTGGTGTGTGATATGGTATCCTGAAATTAGGAAAACAGTGCAAGAATCGGTGTGCATATGAATAAAAATCAGGAAAACAGGGAACACCATCCCATCTAAGTAAATAGAAGAACAATCTATAAACTAGCAGTAGCCTAATTCCCAGTTTTACACACTCAAAGTCAGTCAAACCAAAACTAATATTCTATTCTCAGGTTTATGACATGAATGAAAAAGGAAATCAACTTCCAGGTTTCAACAGAGAATCACACAGTTTGACACATTACAAATATAGAAGATTCAACCAACTTTCATTAACAGAATAAGGAAAGGAAACCTATTCAAAGCTAACCCACAGTGTATTAAATAAAAACTCAGATTTAAGAGGAAGAAGAATCTCAAGTTTATGTCTAACAGGAATCAAGAACAAAAAGGAAAAATCAGTTTTCAATAACAATATTGTTTTAAAAACCATTCTCAGGTTTACTAAGGACTGGGAACACAAAATCCCAACTTAGGTTCATAAAACAATTGAAAGGGAAATCGACTACCTCAGTTAACAGCCTATACAGCCATTGTCCCAGGTTTATGAAAACTGGGAACTAATCTCAGTTTCCTCATAACAATTAAAAAAGAACATTGAAACATATAATGTGACTCATGTCCACAATGCTCAGGTTAAATGCCTTAACAGTGAATCACCACAGTTAAAGGGAAAAAAAAACTGGAAAGTAATCAATTCAAGAAATGAGCATTTTATTCTCAGGTTACAAATAAACTGGAACACATTAGAAGCAATAACAGTGCATAAACTACTTGAATAACAGGGAAAATAGTGAGCAAGGACTGAAATCTGTGAAATAATCTGTGGTGTGGGTGTGTGTAATGTTCAAGAAAACTGAATAGCAGGGGATAAATCCCAGGTTATGAAGAGCAATTAACATGAATGAATTCAGTTAAGGAAGGAAATCATCAATTCCTATTAATACTTATTTAAACCAAAGTCCAACATCAATGCAACATGTGCCAACTTTCTTTCTCAGGTTGTTGGAAGAATTAAAACCCAGGAAGCATTTTGATTCTCAGGTTGAAGGATCACCCATGTATCAGTTAACAGAAATTGAACTCAACTCACATGTCCATATTTCAATAACACACCAAAAGCCCAAATTCGAATGTAAAAACTTTATTAATATGAATCAACAGTCATGTGGGAGTGATTGACAGAGGTTGAAACATAATTAATCAGGGATTAAAAATAATTAGGAACACTCTGAACTCAAGTATCAGAGAATATCAGTGACCATGCAGTGAAACCCCATTTCGAAACCAAATTTCCATATTAACCCAATCCAATCATGTAAACTATCCTAATATAGTTTATACATTATAATTAGGATCTAATTAGCAAATAAGAACACTATTTAAACTATAAAAAATGAATTAAACACAGAGAATCCCACAGTGCACTGAACCGCACAGTGCAGTACACGTGCACGGTCCATAACGTGTCCGGTACGACACGAGGACTCGTGAAACTTTACGAGCCTCGTGTCAGTCATTGACACAAGCCCTATGTCAAATTTCAACCGTCAAAACCCCCTGTGCACAGAGAAATCATGCACGAGCAGCAGGGGAGAAAACTGCCCGCGCGCGCGTGTGCACGACCCCGTGTACACTTGTCCGTGCAGCCTAGACACGACACTAAGACACGACACAAACTACAGAAATGTGTAAGAGAGACCCAAATCTATTTTCCTATTCAAACAAAACCCCAAAAATCACACGAAATGCCCATTGGGGCATTTCATCAAACACCTAGTAATATACACTGATACATGTCCAGAATGGACACGAAACGACGCAAAAATTTGGGAAACCCTATTCCTATAGTTAGGCAAGGGTTAGGGCAACCTAAAATGAATTTTTACAGAATTTAAAATAAATTTAGAGAGGATTAAACCTATAGGTGAACAATGGGTCAAAATCCCCAAATGGGAAGAGCTCTACAAACCACCAAACTTTCTCAAATTGTGTTCTTCCTGCAAATACTCATTAATAACAGCAACAAAACTAACATTAGGTCCTAATGCAATTTGTTTGAAGGAATTTGGAGAAGAAATAGATTTTCTAGGGATTTACAAGGATGGGGACTCACCTCTTCCAAATGGCAAAGTTTTCTAAAGAGGCAACCCTAGTTTTAAGAGCATATAAATAGGGGAGGGGCTGACCATAGTGGCTGTTCAGAATTCCTAAGGTTAGGGCTTGGTTCAATAGGTGTGGGCTAGGGGCCATTAAGCCTATTAGTCATAAAATGACTTGTGACTTCACAAGCCATTTCTATATCAAACTAGCTCCTAATTTCCCCAAATTAATCCCAATGAGTTAATCCTCATGAACTTAAGTCAACCTAGGTTTTCAAATCCTAAACACGAAGTCAAGACCTAGGTTAGCCACTAGGTTAGTCTACAAGGTCAACTTAAGTCAAAGTCTCTAAAACACCAAAAATAATTATTCTAAAAATCACTCAAAAATCACATTAATTATAAATAATAGTAATAATTCAAATTAAATTCTAAAATTTTGAAAATGACCAAAATACCCTCAAGCTAGAAAAGTGGTAGTGACAAATCTACCCCCTTAAAATAATTTCGTCCTCGAAATTTAAAGGCGAAACTAACTGCTAAGAAGGATAGAAAAGTATACCTTATGGTCCAAAAAGATGGGGTACCGCTCGCGCATCTCATTCTCTCGCTCCCAAGTAGACTCTCCTGGAGAATGATACCTCCATGCGACACGTACCAAGGGTATCACCTGGTTCCTCAATACCTTCTCTCGGCGATCCAGAATCTCCACAGGCTGCTCTAGATAACTGAGAGTAGGTCCAACCTCTATCTCCGAGTGATCGAGCACATGGCTAGGGTCAGCCACGTACCGTCTCAGCTGTGATACGTGAAATACGTTGTGAACTCCCACTAGTGCAGGTGGCAAGTCTAGCCTGTATGCCACGTCACCGACTCTCCCGCTGATAACGAAAGGGCCGATGAAGCGCGGGCTAAGCTTCCCACCTCCACCAAAATGTATCGTACCACGAGTCGGAGATATCCGCAGAAATACCATGTCTCCAACCTAATCACAAGCAAGGTCTCAAGTTACTAAAAATCAAACATGATCAATCAACAAAACAAAATACAACCTACTTCTAATCCTATCTCTAAATCTGTACCTCAAACTCCAGCGGCCTCCGGTGGCTATCGGCCCAGTGCCGATGTCTATCCTGCGCCACGCGAAGTCTGTCCCTGATGAGCTTTACCTTCTCGGCTGCGTCAACAACCATCTCTAGTCCCAGGAAAGCTCGCTCTCCAATATCATCCCAAGATAAGGGTGTACGACACCTACGCCCGTACAGAGCCTCAAACGGTGACATCTCAATGCTGGCCTGATAACTGTTGTTGTAAGCAAACTCTACCAAATATAGGTGATCCTTCCAGGAACCTCCAAAATCCAGGCGCACGTCCGCAGCATATCCTCAAGGGTCTGAATAGTCCTCTCTGACTGTCCGTCCGTCTGGGGTTGGTATACGGTACTAAACTTGAGCTGAGTGTCCAAGCTAGTCTGCAGACTCCTCCAGAAATGAGAAGTAAAGCGACTATCCTGATCTGAGACTATACTGACGGGAACTCCGTGAATCCTGACTATCTGTCTCATATACAACTCTGCCAGCCTCTCTATAGACGTACCCACCTTGAATGGCAAGAAGTGGGCCGATTTGGTCAACCTGTCGACGATGACCCAAATTGCGTCTTTTTCTCCTGGTGTACGTGGCAACCCCGATACAAAATCCATGGTAATATGTTTCCACTTCCACTCTGGAATGGGCAACGGTTGCAACAATCTCCCAGGCCTCTGCCTCTCTGCCTTGACCTGCTGACAGATCAAGCATCTAGCTACGAAGTTGGACACCTCCCTCTTCATCCCGTACCACCAGACATGCTCTCGCAGATCCCTGTACATCTTGTTGGCACCAGGATGTATAGAGTACTGCGATCTGTGAGCCTCCTGCATAATCTGCTCTCTGAGCTCCCCGCTGGGCACATATAACCGGGAACCGTGCCTCAGGACACCATCCTCTACAAGTGAGAACTCAGCATCCTCCACTCCCATACTTATCTGTTCTCGGATACACCGCAGAGCCACATCATCGAACTGTGCCGCCTTGATCCTGTCCATCAAGTCCGACTGTATCTGAAGGCCCCATAACTGCATTTGTACTCCGGGCACAATCACCTCTATCCCAAGGCTCTCCAAATCTGTAAGCAGGTGCCGATCCATAGTTAAATACATGGCTGTCGGATACCTACTCAAGGCATCGGCAACCACATTGGCCTTCCCCGGGTGATACTGAAGTGAGATATCAAAGTCCTTCATCAACTCAAGCCACCTGCGCTGTCTCATGTTGAGCTCCTTCTGTGTAAACACATACTTCAAGCTCTTGTGATCTGTGAAAATCTCCACCCTCTCGTCGTATAGATAGTGCTTCCATAACTTCAAAGCAAAAATTACCGCCGCCAGCTCCAGGTCATGGGTAGGGTAATTCTTCTCATGGGGACGTAATTGCCTGGAAGCATATGCAATCACCTTCCCATGCTGCTTCAAGACGCAACCCAGCCCCTTCCCTGAAGCGTCACTATAAATAGTGAAACCACCTGATCCTGAAGGTAATGTCAGAATCGGAGCTGTCGTAAGCCGCTTCTTCAACTCATCAAAAGCGGCCTGACACTCCTCTGACCAAACATACTCAGTATCCTTCCGGGTCAACCGTGTCAACGGCTCTGCAACCCGGGAGAAATCCTGCATAAACCTCCGATAATATCCTGCCAGCCCCAGGAAACTCCTGATCTCTGTTACTGAAGTCGGCACTGTCCAAGCCTCAACTGCTACAATCTTCTTGGGGTCAACTGAGATACCATCTCCGGTCACCACATACCCCAAGAAGTCCACCTGGTCCAAGAAAAACTCATACTTGGAGAGTTTCCCATAAAGCTGCTCCCGCCTGAGAGTCTCTAGCACTATCCGTAGATGCTCCTCGTGCTCCTCCTCTGTCTTAGAATATATCAAGATATCATCAATGAACACCACCACGAACTTGTCCAAGTACTGGCGGAACACCTTGTTCATTAGATTCATAAACACTGTTGGTGCATTGGTTAGCCCAAACGACATAACCAAAAACTCAAACTGCCCGTACCGCGTCCTGAAAGCGGTCTTGGGGATATCCTCCTTCTTCACCTTCACCTGGTGATAACCCGACCTCAAATCAATCTTGGAGAACACCCAAGCTCCACTCAACTGATCAAACAGATCATCGATCCGCGGCAGTGGGTATCTGTTCTTGATTGTCAGGTTGTTGAGTGCCCTGTAGTCGATACACATACGTACCGACCCATCCTTCTTGGGTACGAAGAGTACCGGTGCACCCCAAGTTGAAGAACTCGAGCGAATGAAGCCCTTGTCATGCAGCTCATCCACCTGCTTCTTCAGCTCCATTAACTCGCTGTTGTTCACTCGATAGACATGCTGGGAGATCGGTTCCGTGCCGGGAATCAAGTCTATCGAGAACTCTACATCTCTGTCCGGTGGAAGCCCCGGCAACTCCTCTGGAAATACGTCCATAAACTCTGCGATCAAGGGATGCGGAGCCACCTGCTCCTCAACTGAAGCTCCACAGAAGACTCCGTCGTCTTGCTCTGCCTGCCGTCGGGTGTACTCAAACTCTGGCTCTCCTGGCGCCCCGAACAAAACTCTACCCCCACGGCAATCAATGCGGGCGTGGTGTCTACTCAGCCAGTCCATACCTAATACAATGTCGTAGTTCGGTAATGGCATGACTAGTAGACTCACCCCAAACTCTCGTCCTCCCAAAATGACACTCTGCCCTCTGCAAACATCCCTCACGAGGATGACCCCACCCCCGGTCGTGATCTTGCAGGTCCTAGGCAATGGTTCAGAAATCAAACTGTGTCTAATAGCATACGATACTGACACAAAGCTGTGGGAAGCCCCGGAATCAAAGAGTGCAAATGCTGGAAGGGAATCTAAGAGAACCGAACCTGCTATCAGCTCTCCGATGGCCTCGACATCCTTAGCTGCCATGGCAAAAGCTCGCCCCTGCTGTCCACCTCGTGCTTGCTGCTGGTGCTGCTGAAACCTCTGCTGCTGGGTCGGCAGGGCTGGTCCCCTCTGCTGGCCTGCTAGAGCCTTGGCTCCACCTCCCTGCTGTCCTCGCCTAAAAGCCCCTGGGCAGTCCCTCAACTGGTGATCTCCAGCACCACAAAGTAGGCACTTGCCTAGCTTCTTTCTGCACTCATGGATCATGTGCCCTGGCTTCTTGCAAAAGGCACAAATAACTACCGGACGAGGTGCCTGCTGCCCTCTCTGCTGCTGGTGCTGCTGCACTGGCCTCTGCTGCTGATGCTGCTGGTGATACTGCTGTACTGGCCTCTACTGCTGCTGCTGCTGCTGGAAGTGAGGCCTCTTGGCCTGCCCCTGACTGCTACTGCCACTCTGGAAGTCACGACCCCTCTTCAGTTTCAGCCCTAGGTCGTCTTCCGCTGCCATGGCCCCAGAAAATATCTCAGCAAAAGTGGCGTTCCGGTCGCTCTTAGTCAGCGATCGAATCTCTCTAATCAGACCTCGACGAAACTTCCTCGCCTTTGTCTTCTCAGTCAAGTCATCAATGAACCGGGCCAATCTGCAGAACTCCCCGGCATACTCAGCTACCGTCTGGTTCCCCTGAACCAGAGCCTCGAACTGTGTCTCGATACCTCCCAAGGCAACATCAGGAAAGAACTGCTCCATGAACAGCTCCTTGAACTGGGCCCAAGTCTGGCCCTCAACTCCCACTCTGGGATCTGCCTGATACCATGCACGGGCCAAATCCTGCATCTGGCTGCCCGCTGCCTCGATCTGGAGTCGATCTGGTATCTCCGCCAGTCGAAAGATCTTCTCAATATGCTCTATCCAGTCGTCTGCAACATGGATGCCCTCTGTGCCGAAGAACTCCCGAAGGTGCATCTTCTAGAAGTCCTGTATATCCTTCTCCCTCCGACGGGGCTGCTGCTGAGTCCCTTGAGCTGTGATCATCTCGACTGTAGTACGTACCAGCTGGTGTGCCTCATCGATCCCCTGCCTGAAATCTGCAGTCTGCCTCGTCTGTTGCTGGTACGACTCAAGAATCCTCTCCACGAAGGAGAAGAGATGGGCAGCATCTACCATCCCCGCAGGCGGAGGCTGCTGCGTGGGAAGGATCTCTGGAATCACAACTGGCCTCCTGACTGCTGGAGGTGCTCCTCCAAAAGTGGCAGAAACTCCCACTCTTGAGGGCTGCACTGGCCCTGTAGCACCGAGAGCTGGATGCTGGACACGAGAGGTGGCAGACCCCTCTCCAGCCTCTCCCGTCACGGGGCGATGCGATCGCATCTGAACCATCCTGGAGACACAGATCAAACGAGAAGCAATTACTGAGAATGAGTCGAAATAATCAAAGGAGGACAGTTTAAAATTCTAAGGAAGACAACAAGCAGCAAAATAGATATACGGAATATGATAAGGAGTTTTCCAAGTGTGATTGAGTACCTTCAAACATATACTAATTTCTACTGCAGGCTGCAGCGATATTCTAGTTCGAATACCACTACACTTATATCCTAGACCTGCATGGGCCACCACTAAAAATGTGTCACGACCCGTACCCTAGAGTAAGGGCACGAGACGTGGGCACGTCCAGCCTACGCCGTAGTGTCGGCGGTAGAACGCTGTCCTAGGTCACAACATCTAACAATTGAAGGTAATAACAGTTATACTCCCCGAATGGGGGTGACATAACAGAAATATAACTCAACCACAGCTAAGGTAGAACAGGTAAGATAGATTGATAATGAAAGATAACAATATCTAGAACAGAGAATCACAGAGATACAATCCAGAGTTCTAAGTGTCCAAAATAAATACAACTCAGAATATCTCAAGTCTAGTACAATAATCCCAAAATAGTAAGACAATCCTAAACTAATGGAGTGTCGTCTACAGCTAATGGATCCTGTTGCTGGTCCAAATCTGGGCACTCATCTAGTGTGGCACCGTAGTAAGTAGGGCAGAATGCCTCAGCCTCGTCCTCTGTAATATTTCAACAGGTCCAGTCAGGATAGGAACGAGCACATATCTCTCAACAGTTCATATCAGGTTAGGAGTATAAATCATTGCAATAGAGTAAAATACAGGAAGTGCTGAATGGAAGTACAAGTAAAACAGGAAATATTTTGTAACTGGAAATAGATACATGATAGTAAAGACTGTAAGTGACTATATGATTTAGAGTACAATATGGTTATGTAAACGGCTTAGGGGCACATGAATACAAATAAGGAGGCACATTTATACAGCTACTTGGGATAGTGTTCACATAACCAATTCTATTAACCCCGCCCCAATCAGTACACAAGGATCCATTCAAGTTACGTTAAAAGAACATGAATACAACTAAGATACGTGAACTCATGTAATGAGTAGTACATGAGGCACGTGAAAGCACATGAGAACATGTAAAAACATGAACTAGTACGAGTATAAGGAGTACCTGATGCACATGATAAAGTACATGAACATGAAATACCCGATGCACCCGTAGAGGGATAACACCTCAGGAAGGGATCCATATAGTACTAATCCGTGAAGATACGTGTCAGTATCATGTAGAGTAATCTAGAGCATGAATATATCCAGACAGGTATAAAAAGATCAAAGAATGTCCGAGGAGTGGTGTCTGGCTCCTATTTAGAACAGTACGAGTCACAACAAGTCCAGAATGATAATACAATACAATTAATGCATTCTACATGAAACTAGGTCAATCTAGACCAAAGTCAACTCTTGGTCAACTCTGGTCAACCCTAGAAGTCAAACTAGGTCAACCAAGTCTAATCTAGGTCAAACTAGTCTAATATAGGTCTAGCAAGTTATTCTAAGTCCTAACAAGGCTTAACAGTCTATTCTAGACTCCACACTGACATACCATGCCATAGGCTAGAAGACTAGGCCAAGGGCCAATAGGCTAAGCCAAGTCTAAGCAACCATACCCATATCTAAACCATATGCATATAATATATATACAATACACTATCTCATGGTATCACATACACTATATATATATATCTAATATATACACATTCATATATAGGGATCCTATATATATAACAAACTCCAAATATAAATATATATACATATGAAAAGAGAGGGAACAACATACTAGTGTATGTGTGTGTGTGTTAGGGAGACATGAGTGTGTGACATGAGAAGATGTGTGTGAGTGTGAGAGGATACATGAGGGTGGGTGTGAGTGTCACATAGTGCCGAGTGTGTATGTGTTAAGCTTGAGGGTGTGAGGGAAGAGTGTAGTGTATATGAGTGAGACACTGGTGTGTGATATGGTATCCTAAAATCAGGAAAACAGTACAAGAATCAGTGTGCATATGAATAAAAATCAGGAAAACAGGGAACACCATCCCATCTCAGTAAATAGAAGAATAATCTATAAACTAGCAGTAAAGAAGGAGCCTAATTCCCAGTTTTACACACTCAAAGTCAGTCAAACCAAAACTAATATTCTATTCTCAGGTTTAGGACATGAATGAAAAAGGAAATCAACTTCCAGGTTTCAACAGAGAATCACACAGTTTGACACATTACAAATATAGAAGATTCAACCAACTTTCATTAACAGTATAAGAAAAGAAAACCAATTCAAAGCTAACCTACAGTGTATTAAATGAAAACTCAGATTTAAGAGGAAGAAGAATCTCAGGTTTATGTCTAACAGGAATCAAGAACAAAAAGGAAAAATCAGTTTTCAATAACAATATGGTTTTAAAAACCATTCTCAGGTTTACTAAGGACTGGGAACACAAAATCCCAACTTAGGTTCATAAAACAATTGAATGGGAAATCGACTACCTCAATTAACAGCCTATACAACCATTGTCTCAGGTTTATGAAAACTGGAAACTAATCTCAGTTTCCTCATAACAATTAAAAAAGAACGTTGAAACATATAATGTGACTCATGTCCACAATGCTCAGGTTAAATGCCTTAATAGTCAATCACCACAGTTAAAGGGAAAAAAAACTGGAAAGTAATCAATTCAAGAAATGAACATTTCATTCTCAGGTTATAAATAAACTGGAACACATTGGAAGCAATAACAGTGCATAAACTACTTGAATAACAGGGAAAATAGTGAGCAAGGACTGAAATCTGTGAAATAATCTGTGGTGTGGGTGTGTGTAATGTTCAAGAAAACTAAATAGCAGGGGATAAATCCCAGGTTATGAAGAGCAATTAACATGAATGAATTCTGTTAAGGAAGGAAATCATCAATTCGTATTAATACTTATTTAAACCAAAGTCCAACATCAATGCAACATATGCCAACTTCCTTTCTCAGGTTGTTGGAAGAATTCAAACCCAGGAAGCATTTTGATTCTCAGGTTGAAGGATCACCCATGTATCAGTTAACAGAAATTGAACTCAACTCACATGTCCATATTTCAATAACACACCAAAAGCCCAAATTCGAATGTAAAAACTTCATTAATATGAATCAACAGTCATGTGGGAGTGATTGATAGAGGTTGAAACATAATTAATCAGGGATTAAAAATAATTAGGAACACTCTGAACTCAAGTATCAGAGAATATCAGTGACCATACAGTGGAACCCTATTTCGAAACCAAATTTCCATATTAACCCAATCCAATCATGTAAACTATTCTAATATAGTTTATACATTATAATTAGGATCTAATTAGCAAATAAGAACACTATTTAAACTATAAAAAATAAATTAAACACAGAGAATCCCACAGTGCACTGAACTGCACAGTGCAGTGCACGTGCACGGTCCATAACGTGTCCGACATGACACGAGGACTCATGAAACTTTACGAGCTTCGTGTCAGTCATTGACACAAGCCCTATGTCAAATTTCAACCGTCAAAACCCCCTGTGCACAGAGAAATCGTGCACGAGCAGCAGGGGAGAAAACTGCCCGCGCGCGTGTGCACGACCGCATGTACACGTGTCCGTGCAGCCTAGACACGACACTAAGACACGACACAAACTACAGAAATGTGTAAGCGAGACCCAAATCTAATTTCCTATTCAAACAAAACCCCAAAAATCACACAAAATGCCCATTGGGGCATTTCATCAAACACCTAGTAATATACACTGATACGTGTCCAGAATGGATACGAAATGACACGAAAATTTAGGAAACCCTATTCCTATAGTTAGGCTAGGGTTAGGGCAACCTAGAATGAAATTTTATAGAATTTAAAATGAATTTAGAGAGGATTAAACCTATAGGTAAACAATGGGTCAAAATCCCCAAATGGGAAGAGCTCCAAAAACCACCAAACTTCCACAAATTGTGTTCTTCCTGCAAATACTCATTAATAACAGCAAGAAAACTAACATTAGGTCCTAATACAATTTGTTTAAAGGAATTTGGAGAAGAAATGGATTTTCTAGGGATTTACAAGGATGGGGACTCACCTCTTCCAAATGGTAAAGTTTTCTAAAGAGGCAACCCTAGTTTTAAGAGCATATAAATAGGGGAGGGGCTGACCATAGTGGCTGTTCAGAATTCCTAGGGTTCGGGCTTGGTTCAATGGGTGTGGGCTAGGGGCCATTAAGCCTATTAGTCATAAAATGACTTGTGACTTCACAAGCCATTTCTATATCACACTAGCTCCTAATTTCACCAAATTAATCCCAATGAGTTAATCCTCATGAACTTAAGTCAACCTAGGTTTTCAAATCCTAAACACGAAGTCAAGACCTAGGTTAGCCACTAGGTTAGTCTACAAGGTCAACTTAAGTCAAAGTCTCTAAAACACCAAAAACAATTATTCTAAAAATCACTCAAAAATCACATTAATTATAAATAATAGTAATAATTCAAATTAAATTCTAAAATTTTGAAAATGACAAAAATACCCTCAAGCTAGAAAAGTGGTAGTGACAGATATGAAGGCCACCAGTTCGATGTCAACCAACTGATTAAGGAAACCATCAGACAGTACAGTAAGCGGCGACCCCACTGCAATCACGGCCAGAAGACCTTCTGGGATTCCCTCCTCATCAAGGGCTAATCGCCTTCGGCTCTCCCCCTCCCCTTCTTTTGTAAGTATACATGTATAGGCTTTAACATTTTGCGCCTTCTCGTATACTTGTATAGCTTCGTCATTTCTTCTTTATGGAATAAAATAGGAAGTGTTTTGATTATATATATATATATATATATATATATATATATATATATATACATACTACTATTTGCACCGTCGAGGCCACGACTCTCGGTATTGGCCTACCGGCCTGGGGTGGGCCCGCGTGCGTTAACAGGGGAGCAATGGTTGGACGCCACACGGGCGTGGGCCAGTTATATTTTTTTTACTGGCCCAAGTGGTTAGTGTGGAGGCATGTGGCCCATGTGGACGGAGTTCGAATCCCAGTAGGAGCGATTCCAGAAAATAATTACCCTTTTTTCAAATATATATATATATATATATACATAGAAAAATAAAATATGAGCCATAGCCTTATACTCTTATATGAGTCATTGCACTTGGCTTCCATGTGGACCAATAAAGTATAATGACTTGGAAGAGAAAATTTAAATATATAGAAATAAAAGATTTCATAAATAATATATGTATATATAAGAAGGTAAATATATAAGAAGGTAAGGCTTACGAGTTGGGTGCCGCAGCGGGCCTACGATCTGAGTAATGTAGGCCTTCGGTCAGGGTTGAATGTGTTGTGTGAGAAACAACATGAGTGTGTTGAGGTTGTAGCAAACCATGAGCTCAGTTCATATATATATATATTAACCTAACTCACCCTTACTTGGGCTCGAACTTCGTCCATCCGGGCCGCATGCATCTCTCTTAACCAATAGGTTAGAGGACAATCAGCACACCTTCTAAATGTGCACAATGAACACAAATATTTCTATCAGTAGGATTTTAGCTAAGTTATATCTAATGGTTGGAAGTATCAATTTGTATTTAAGGAAGGCTAATAATTATATAAATAATTTTTCATGTATAATCACTTCTTCTTTTTTGTCACAGGATGAAAATCTACACATGTACTCTCCATCACTAACTCTCAAATTGATGACAGCCGTAGTGAGGAATCAAATTGGACGGATCATAATCGACTTTGGCTTCATCACCATGCACTTGAATGAAGTGGCTTTCGAGCAAGTGTTGAAGTCCTTTAGGTCCCAAATCGATCTTCGATTAGTCAACAGGACCACCATGATGGGCTACGAGATTTAGAAAATTCATGTTTCAAATCTTGGAGGCTAATCGATTGGTGCCATGAGTACGGGAAGTTCCTCCTAGTCTATGGTACATTCTCAACGGAAGCCTCGACAAGTACCACATATGAAGGAAAAAGTCCTTGGCTTCGGCTCTGTACTACCAAATAGCGGTAGAAGAAGCGACCACACTTCTTTACTTCATGAGGAGTCAGAGCAATACATGGTTCACCGTGACATCAAGGCGAGCAACGTAATGCTAGACTCCAACTTTAATGCCATTTCGGAAATTTTGGGCTCGTAAGGCTAGTCGACCACGCGATTGAAGGCCAGACCACAATGCTTGCTGGGACGATAGGATACCTCACATCCGAGTGCTAGATGATGGGTCGGACAAGCAAGGAGTTCGATGTATACAGCTTTGGAGTTATGGTATTGGAGATAGTGTGTGGAAGAAAGTCGATCGAGTCTACTAAGCCGCTATCCGAAGTGAAGGTTGTAGATTTAGTTTAGGAGCAGTACGGTTGCGGCTGCTGACCAGAGGCTAAATTGTAGTGTCCTGCTCCTCGCGGTCTACTATGTAATACACACGGCTTGCTAACTCAGTCTTGACTGAGTATCGGGGAGACCATTTGCCGGTATCGATTGATCACGGATGAAATACAATGAACCTTTCCAACTAACGGATCAGCTTCTTTTAAAATGAATCCAAGAGTTTTTGTTGGATATTTTCTTTCGCTGCTTGATTTTTGATGAATGTGTTTTCGTATTGGTTTTTGATTATTTGTTTTCATTGTTCTCTTTCATCGATTGCACATTCATTCTGAATCTTGATAGAAAGAGATAAAAGTATGCTAATCAAATATTGGTGCCAATATAGGACGTAAAGGTGGTGGTGAAGTCCCTTTTTCTCTCAAGTAGATTCATTTTGGTGAGTTCCTTTGACCGGGCTAACATTTATCGCCACGTCCTAATAAAAATGATCTCTAGTCCACTTTTGTAGCGTCCCTCTAATCAACGATACCACAATAACGAAAGATAAGAGAAGATAAAAGAATTGAATCAAATGTTGAATCATGTGTTACTACTTAATCTATTTCCATATGAATGATACATATTGACTATGAGTATGCTATAAATATTTAGATGTACATAGAAGGACTTGTGCATGTTGCAAAAGAAAAGAGAATTGTCCCAAAGCTAGGAGCTAAAGCTCTATTACGATAAAAGAAAGGCACGAATGAACGTGTGGTTTAACAGTTGCACATGTTAGGATTTATCTGATTGGCATATAGATTATGTATTGGTCCTGGACAACTTGTACAGAAGGAAACTAGATCTCTCGGGTAGTTCCTGGAGCCTTCGAAGTTGCTCGGCCTAGGAGAGATTATCAAAACACCCTGAGGTACAAGAAACCTCACGATCAGGGGGGTGATTCATCCCGTCCAATAGCGACGAGCTTGACCCAAGCGCCACAGCGGCTAATCACGGGAAATGACCCATGGACCAACATGTTGTTAGGTGCATGCATATAATCAGAGTTATTTCAAACCTAACAATAAATCTAGAGATAGATATTATGCTTTATATATATATATATATATATATATATATATATATATATATATATATATATATATTTTTATATATATATATATATATTTACAAATTGTGCCAATCCTTGTCTTGTGCAGGAAAGGACCGACGACCGTGGATAAGAATCACTATGTAAGTGATGATCTCTTGTTTATGTTCCTTATCATGAATTGCTTAAAAAGAACCTAGACAAGTAGAAAGATCACTAGTAAATATCTGCTAGCTTCATATGTTAATTTAGTGTAGATTTATGTAAGTTCGGCCAAAAGTCGCTTGCCAGTACATGTTGCATACTGACCCACGTTGTGGGCATCATTTCAGATAGCAAGAAGATAAAATGATTTTAGGTGAGGTGTTAAAGCTCGTCCAGTCCAGTAGAGCTTGTTGGTCGCCTCGAAGCTATTTTTATTTCAAGTCAAGTTGCAAGCTTTCTTTTGAAGGTGTTTTTTTCTTTTTGAATATGTAATAAAGGGATATGATGTATCGACATTGTGGATATTTTTTAAAAGAGTTGAAATAGAGATATGTAGCCAAGGTATGGCATTTTGAGTCGCAAGCATTGTACTTTGTAATCCTATCAAGTTATCAATAAAAGAATTACTTTCTATTTCAAATCTCTGTGTCAAATTTGATTTTCTGCAATTATATGTGTTGCGCGCGCGTGTTTTGCTTTGTCTAGTAGTATTATGCCGGTACTGGCCTAGTGCAAGCGATACTTAGGCTTGCATGGCATCACGCCTTAATAAGGACGAACGATCCCACAGGGATAAAAGTAAGGACGATCGATCCTAGCGGGATCGGAACATAACATAATGGTAGGTAGTGCCCTGCTCCGTAAAGGCATTAGATGAACAGATAAATCGAATTGCTGGCCCTGCAACAGAAGACGATTAATCTAGATGAGTGGACGAAGACTCATTTTCTGATTTTTTTTTTCACGTCTAATAAGAATCTAAGTTTTTGAATGAATTTTGTTACTAATAACAAAATAGTAATCATAGAGAATGCTAATACAATGACTCAGTATGCTTATATGAGAATTTACCTGTTGATATGCTAAGAACAAGAAAAAGAGATAATATGCTTGCTAAGAATAAGAATGTTGCCTTCTAAAGTAGTGAATGCTCACATGTCCGAAATCTTCAATACATCCATCTGAAAATTTGTATCGATACATCCCAAATCTGAATCGTTGATTGTTGATCCAATGGTTCTTGTTGATCCAATGGTTATTCTTGAATGAGTTTTCTTGGACTAGGGAACATCATTTAATACAGTTTTTGACTTTTGACCTCTTGGTAACTTGCTATTGTAGGTCATTTTTGACTTCAATATTTTCAATGAACGCCATAAATTAACTCATATTTACTTTCTCTTTAAGCTAATAAAAATTCACAAAATATCCTAAATTAACTCATATTGAATTGATTTAATTTGCAGTCTTGCTACATTCAATATTTTGAAGAACAACAATCCACCGTCGTCGTCGCCGTCACTTTTCCCCTCCTCTCCTCCTCCTCCACCATCTCCGGTGTTAAGGAATATTTTCTAAATAATACAATGTTCCTCAAGAGTTCTTTTTTCAACAGCCTCTTCACGGACTGTTCCTCCTTAACCTGATTAATCACGACAACCTTTCAAACGTCTAGTAGATTCTTTGTTAGTCCCAAAATTTATAATATTAAGAATTATTACAGCCTATAATTTGTACTCATTTCATTGTTAGTCCTAAAATTTATTTGTATTTCCAACTTCCTCATTTTTGTATTTTTCTCTTGTTATATATACAATAGTTTTCTTGTTTCAACTATTATTTTTTCTGAAATACAAAGAATAGTTTTCTTATTTTATTTTGTAGTACTGGAGAAAGATGTTTACTCATATGGAAGATGTAGAAGAGGTAGAAGATTGGATGCCAGCTTCAAATGAAACCTTCATTCCGCGTATGATGCGCAGGTTTGAAGAACATCTGTCGAAGATTTCAGCTCAACTTTTTTGATCAAATCTAAGCTTTGTTCAATCGAACTTGAACAAATCAATATATCTCGACGTCTGGAAATAATAGAAGAATCTTCCCCTTTCAAGAAGGTCTTCCTCTGGAGGAATTAATATAGAGGAGGAGGTTGACAATAAATCTTCTGATGAGGACGAGAAAGTGAAGGAAGTTGGAGAAACAATCCAGCAAATTTTGAATTTGATGACTCTTGAAGAATCTGACCTTAGCATTTATACGAAAAGTATGGAAGGGAATTTAGTACAGGTCACACCTTTGAAAAGTCTAACAAAAAGTTCAACCTCAAAGACAATCCAGTGGACTAGTAGTTGTTCGAGTTTTTATATATATATTTTTGCGGATGATAAAGCTGACGAGTAAGTAATATGAGTTTTCATTTCATTTTAATAGTTTATTTATTTTGTTTTTTTCTAATATATCTGTTTCTTTTCTTAGCGAAATAATATCATCTTGTAACAAGCTTTATATGACTCGGGCTGAGATGAGTCCATTTCTCTAGGAAGGAGAATTAAAGATGGGGTATGTAGATAGTATATTTTTTCCTTACGTGCCATCTATGTTTACTTCGATGCCATCACTGCTTTTTAGTGAGTTACTCAGATTATTAGCACAATATTGATGCTATCAATGTTTACTACGATGCAATCATTATTTTTAATGATAAATACTCAAGTTGTCAGCATGGTATCTGCTCTTCTCACCGCGGAGGAACGGAGAAGAACTGACAATAAAGCTAGTGTATGGTAGTTACCAGTAAAGTTAACGGTGAGTGAGCATTTTATTCTTTAATAATTATGCACTAATAATTTTCTCTCGTTGGTTTGTCGTTCGAAATGTATTATTTGATGTATATGTAGAGAGCAACATTACCTCTATCTAACAAACCTTTTTATAAAATATAGAAGAAGTTCAAATATTTCGAGGATTATATGGGATCTTTAAGCATTTGCAATTAGCTATTAATTTATTTCTGTTTAAATTTTAATTCTAATTTATTAAAATTGATTAATTTATTTTATCTAATTAACCCCGATTCAGATATACATACCCATCCTTGTGTCTGACCACTATACTCTTGTAAGAGTTATGGTTAAAACAAAGACTGTTGAAATTTTGGACTCCCTTACATCTACAGATGAGGCGATTTATAACAAAGTACTCATAAACCAAATAGTAAGCTCATATTCTTAAATTTTTATAAATTGCGTACTAGATTCGCGGGATACTAATACATATTGTATTTTGGTAATTATAGCTTTCAAATTTGGATCTCTTTCTCGAGGAAGAGATTTATAAGTTGAGAGATGCTAGGTTCAACTTTTCTACTTTCTCTATAATCCGTCATCCTTATGTTCCCCACTAAGAAAATTTATTTGATTGTGGTATTTTTGTAAGTTTATTCATGAAAGACAGCTATAGCTTGGACTCCCGTTCTTTCGATGTAAGTCTAAAAATATGTCGCCAAATACTTACACATTTTAGAGAAATATTTTTGATGTTATGTTTGTTATATGTAGTTTGATTCGAAATTTGAAAGACGCAAAGTTGTTGTATAGATTGCATCTTCAAAGCACAATGCAAAAGAATCCAAATTGCGCAACAATATAATTAAGCAGCAACGGTTGAAAGGAGTCCACTCTGATGGGTGAAGATGGAAGATGACGAAAATTTTATTTATTCTATCAAACAAAATATGTTCATTTATTTTGTAACAAATGGTTAGGAATAAAGTTTTGTGGAGTTATAATGTTCTTAAGATGTACGATGAAAATTATATCAAAATGAACCCTTGCCTCCTAATTTTCACAACCATAGAACTCCTTATCTTGGCAGTTGAATAAATTAAGATCCAGTGAGTTCCAATAGGATTTATGGTATTAAATTTTATCATAATATGGAAGTTGTTCTCCTAAATTGTTTCAGAGTCTTGCTGACATATAATATACTTTTTTGTCATGAAGAAGTTTTCTGCTACATTTGGAACAATTTTATGGAAAACCAATAATAAAAGTTGGGTAAATGAAAAAAGAAAAAATAGTACATAACTATAATTAAATCAATGACGCATCGCTTAGTTCATTTGATTACATTGGCTCTTTCTCGGTAGCTCGCTTCCGTACTTTACAATTACAAAAATCATGAACCGATTTTCTACAAACTCTACAAATTCTAGGCTTGGGGATAGTCTGACTTTCTTTATTCTGGATTGTTTTCCCTTGAGAAGGCCTTCCTTTTATTGCTACCGGGTTTGGCTCTTTAAAAGCTTCATGCACTCCACGAACTGCATCAGCTACCATTTTTTCTTCTTCGCCAATATCGGTCAACATTTTTTGCAAATCAATCAACACAGCTGACATAAACTCTGTTCTTTTCTCTTGAATTTTGCTTAATTTTAACAATAATACGTAAATAGATTAACTTGTTCATTAATGCCACCATAACTTCTGCTTCCAATCCTGTCTGGGTAGATGAATCTCCTTTCTGCACCAGGTCCGAAGAGATAACTCTTTTTGTAATTCTTCAGCCAACGCATTTTTACCAAGTTTTTTGGAATATCTGACAATTATAATCTCTTCATTGTTGAAAAAATATGCCTACAAGGAATCCCATTTGGTCTCCATCTACAAGTAGTCACAGTTTATGTTGTAGTCGATACGATAAAATGTAACCTTCCGGTTTAGATTGTTTATCGACAAATACTTTTGGATAGTGCAAACTTTTGCTTCTCTTATGATATGAAGGTGCACAACACTATATTTATCATAACGTGTGATTTTATTCCTTACCTCTATAAATACTTTTTTAGTATAAATTGCTGTAAATTGATCTTCTATTATGGCCATGCTAGTTTGTTTCACAACTAGCGTTGGGAGTTTATCAGTGGCATGCTTACTAATCTGGCAGTAACGTAAGGCCGCCAAACCATGGTCACAATGTTGAAGGGCCTTACATAGTGGCCGCTTCTCATTCAAAAATATTTTCATAAATGCGTTCATTGATTCACATCTATTTGTTGCAATAGAACCACCAAAATAATTTCCACGTAGGAATGTGTACGCCCATCGATGCCTCATTTGTATAATACACCGGTCCACTCATTGTTCTCTGCATTATAATCCCTAGCATCTGCTGCCAATGGTTTTCAAATTCTTCGACTCAATAGTACCTGTTTAAAAAACATAGACAATAACGAAAATTTTAAAATTGTAACAACAACATACTTCAAAGTAAAGTACCAAGTGTGAGATGTACCTTTTAATCGGATTACTCAATTCTTTTGTAAAACCATCTCGGTGTACATGTTTGGTTGAATTGTTTAGGATATGCCATGAGCATGTTCGATGAACTATGCTGGGCATTAAATCCTCAATTGCTTTATTCATGGATCTGCAACTATTCGTAGGAATTGTCTCTAGTAATTTGCCTTTCATACACTCTTAGAATTTTTGTAAAACCCAAGAATATGTCTCAGCAGACTAATAATGGATCAATGCAAACCCAAACACACAAATCATTGCATGATTGTTTGAACCCATTAGAACTACCAACGACATTTGACATCTATTTATTTTATGTGTAGAATCAAATGCTAGTGAATCTCCAAATAATTTATAATCGAATCGACTTGCACCGTCAGCACAAAAAGATGGGTCAATCTGGAATCTTCATCTACCTTGTACGTATAGAAGAAATCTGGATCAATGCCCTCCTTCGCTTGAAGAAATGTAAGTGTTGTCGTAGCATCAACATCGTCTAGTACTCTACTATCTTTAGCTAAAGTATTGTATAAATCTTTTTTTGTCCATCCAACCTTATCCCAGCCGCCATTCTGGTGGACAAATAAATTTCATACCTCTAAAGTCGTCATCCCAGATTGTTTCATCAGCTTAGCTTGTTCAAATTCTGTGGCTAATATCTTACGATGAGATCTCAAAAAAATTGTTTCAAAATCATTCGCCAGATTATGGTTGTAATGTACTAAAAAAATTTGACAACCTACAACTTAATAGAAATGTTGTACCCAATACAAAAATTTGCTTTACAACCACTTCTGCTTTTACTTCTTAGCTCACGAACCCTGTTGAGAGCTTTAATGTATTTCTTCTGTCTGAATTCTGCATTCGAACAACACCAACTACTTACTACTAGCATCCCATATTTGTTTTTCTTTACTTCGTTCTTTCTAACACTGAAACCAACTATTTTTGAATTTATCCGGTAGAATGTGTCTGCTTCTTCAATAGAGTTGAACTCTAAGCCAACAATATCTTCATCTAAGAGATGTCTTGGGTCTTTGTTAATGTTGGAAGACTACAAAAACAATTTTATCATCACTGTATCGAAATCCATTGGAGATTCACCATCGTCCCTAAAAATAGAATTAATCAAAATAAGTATGAGAAATCCATGTAAAAATATAATGCATTTCTTAAATCCATTAGAAAAGGTGAAGCGAAATAACTTATCTTTGTTTGTGTTAATGTCATTGTCATCGTTATGATGCATTTCTTTGTTCCTTTCTTTCTCTTATTCTTTATCGTCTCCTAAGTTAACAGCTTCCAATCAGTTTCCATCATCTAATTTTTCTAGCTGACCCTCAATTTCTCCATCTGACATTGCTATTGAAGCAAAGCTTTCTTCATCAACCAATTCTTCCACATGACCCTCAATTTCTCCATGTGATACTGTCATTGAAGAAAATAGAGTGTGTTAGAAACCAACAGAAGAAATGAAGGACAAGAAACAATACAAACAGAAGAAATGCTTGAGTAATCCTAAAAGCATGCATAATTTTTTTAAAAAACTTCCAAGACAACCTTTTCGTCTTCTGCGTACATGTCTTATTGAATTGTGTAGGACAAAGCATACAACATCATTTAATGCTACGTTTACTAGTGTGTATTTTTTTTAATGATATAGTATTAATAGCAAGATGCATATCATATCTCTACTTTCTTCCATACATTTTTTAATTAGTATTACCCCCCCAATCCTTCATAACCCATTAGGAAACAATTAATATAAAGACTCATCCCCAATCTATCTGCTAAACTAGAAATCATAGTCCACCGAGCTCCCATGGCGCACTCTGAGACACAGGTAATGGTGGTGGTTCTATCTTCCACTCTCTCTTCCATTTTCAAACTGTTACGTGGATCTCTAATATTTTTCGTTTTGTTTGGTTCAGAAGAAATGTCAGTTATGTTTGAAGAACACTCACCTTGCAAATGATTGTTCATTGTTTAGCTCACCTTACAACATCGAAAACTGCAAGGAGATTAGGTACCTTTCGAAGTCAAATACGAAGGCAAATCCTGGTAGGAAATTTCTGAAGTGCCCCCTTTGCTTGGATTTCCAGTGGTACGATGTTGCTATATTGGAAGCCAAATATGGAAGTTCATATTCAACAATTTGAAGGGAAGGTTGTTTCATATGTGGTGACTTAGGTCATTAGAAGAAATAATGCCCTTGGGAAGAAACCATTTTCCCTAATCGAAATTGTGGAGGAAAGATGGCTATCTTCATGTTAAAGAAGAACCACAACAAGGGAAGAAGATTCTTATAATGCCGAAAATGCAACAGTGCATTCCAATGGTTGAATGAGGCGACTGTTAGTGATACTAACAAGACTGAGTCTAGAATTTCTGTGCAAATTTTAGTGAACACAACTTTAGAACAGTTGTGTAAAACATTTGGGGAAGAACTGGCTATGTAAATCTGAAATCATGTACTTCATCAACTATATGAATACAAGAAACACTTTTAGACAATATTCTTCAACTTGGTTTGCGCTGCCAGCGACATGTTATTGATGTGATCTAAGTTGAAAGTTTAATTTAATAATAATTATACTTTTTCTGTCAATGTAATTTTTAATACTACCTAAATTTTAACATTTATAACTATAACAAAATATTTTTAACACTATTTTTGACACTTTTTTGAGACAGCATTCTTCAAGGTGGTCTATGCTTCCAGATAAATTTTGTTGACGGGATATAAATTTAAGAACAATTAATAAGTAATTTTTTACTTTGGAAAATGATACCTATACCTATTAAACAATTAATAGAATAACTTTTTGCTTTGAAAATTGCTTTTCGCTGGCATCCTGAATTTTTTTGAAGCACTTCTCCACCGTAAAACTTGAAATATAAAAATATCTATATATTGACTACTAGTGAAAAATTAATTTAATCCCATGGTGCAGCCGTCGATCTCGTTTGTCTTTGCAAAATATTGGAGAAGGAGGAACAGTCGTCGTTCTCTTGGTCCTGTACAATGATAACAAAATAAAATCAGTAAAAACCCTAAATAAAAAAGACGAAGAGTTGGTTGTCGACAACAAAATATGAAGCATATCCTTAATAGTCCTTAACCGGGCCAGAAGGTCTAGTATACCAAATCCTTAACGAAGGAAGAAGAAAAAAAACAAGTCGTGTAACAAATCCTTAACATAATAGAAGGAAGAAGGAAAAAGAAAAAGAAAAGGAGGTCAGCGAGAGAGAGTACCTGTGAGAGAGAACCTGAGAGAGAGAGAAATGGGATAAAGAAAATTAGGGAAATAGTCCCACGGGTGAACCAAAATAAAAAAAATGGGTGCTTCTTTTCCCTGGTTTGAGCTTCTTCCTTTTTTCATACAATTATGCTATTAAAAATGGTATTTGGCCCCCAAAAATCTTGGGAGATATGATCTCCCATGACATTGCACGGTGATACGGCCTGGTGACATGGCATAATTTATTGTAAACCATCATAATTCTGGTGATTTTTATTTTAGGTAGATTTTGATCATTCCATTAGCCTTAATTAGCATTGATATAATTAGTATGCTATTAATGTAAGAAACTCAGAAGTTATCAATGTTTACCATCATTATTATTGTTTTTATAATTTGTTTGGTTATGTACATCATGAATGTACATGAATGTTTTTTTTTGTTCTTTTCTTTTGATTAGATTGATTAATGGAGGAAGTATAAAGAACATGAGATTGTTAATCTCGGATCCTACTGTCTTCCATTGATATAGGAAATAATGGTTCATATAGAATACTATGTTTATATCCTTTTTTTCGAATAAGAGAGGGTTTTTTTAACCCATTATATGTTCATTGCCATCCTTTTTTGGCCTAGTTATAGCAGCCAATATATTCAAGATATTCATTTTTTTTATTAAGCCAATAGCAATGAACATTTCTTAATAGCATACTAATTACAATAATGCTAATAATGGCTAGTGGAATAATCAAAATCTACCTAAAATAAACATCACCAACATTACGATAGTTTACAATAAATTATGCCATGTCACCATGCCATATCACCATGCCATGTCATGGGAGATCATATCTCCAAAGATTTTTGGGAGCCAAATAGCATTTTTGTTATGCTATTTGGCTCACAAAAATTTTAGGTGATGCCATTTCCCATTATGTGGCATCTGACATGGAAGTTGACATGGCATATTTTAATCAAAAAAATTAATTACCCAAATTTTTTAATATTAATACTAATGCTAATTTTAATCTAATGTAAATATTAATTTTATTGTTAATGTCAAATTAATGTTAATGTTAATTAATGTAATGTTAATATTAATAATTATGTTAATTTGTCGAATTAATATTACTGTTACCGGACTATATGTTCGACTGAAAGCGATTGGTTTGACTCGGTTTGGTTCGATCAAAAAAGATTAGTTCGGATTGGTAACAACCGTGGGCAGTCGACTGTTAGGGGCTCACAATGATCCGGGGATGACTACTTTTAGCGTATGTGCTGGGACGAATACTAACACATCCCTAGACACACTGCCATTTAACTTGAGACGGGTTTGGTTTGACTTTTTTTAATTTAAATTTACATCTAAAAATAGTTAAATTTTAAATTAAAAAATCCCTTGTAAAAATCAAAAAGTTCACATTAATATTATCATGATTTCTTTTAAATTAATATTGAAACTAATATTAGTATTAACATTAATGTTACGAGTTTAGACAAACATTAATCGAGCCCGAGACAAAGCCCCATTTAATTTGTGGTCCAAGTTTGGTTCGGTTTGATGCAGTTGACCCATATGTGCGCACCCCAAAATACAATTGACCACGTGGCATATATTAAAATTAAAATTAGATTTAAATTAAAAATTAAAATTAAAATTAAAATTAAAATTTTATTTAAAATTAAATCTAAATTTAAATTTTTAACTAAAAAATAGTTAAAATTTAAATAAAAAATTCCTAGTAAAAATAAAAAGTTCACATTAATATTATCATGATTTCTTTTACATTAATATTGAAAATAATATTAATATTAACATTAATATTACGAGACCATATGTTCGACTGATAGCCCATCGGTTCAGATGGATATAGTTCGATACGGCCGGTTTGACCCATATCTGCAAAATTTCCTAATTCAATTAATCAAATCAACAAGTTTTTATTTTAGTGGTTTCTTTTATTAATAACTACTATTAATACGTATCATTGTTACATGCAAGTACGTACTCAAAAATGGTGTTTGAACTCGGTTCGATTACACACGTGAAATGATCGAGCTCGACTAGTTTTAGCGTACGTGTTTAGACGAACACTAACCAAGACTGAGCCAAAGCCCCATTTAATTTGTGGTCCAAGTTTGGTTTGGTTCGATGCGGTTTGGTTGACTCATATGTGCACACCCCTAAATCCAATTGATCATGTCGCAAATTATAAAATTAAAAATAGATTTAAATTAAAATTTAAAATTAAAATTAAAATTAACTTTGTTTTACAATTAAAATTAAATTTAAATTTACAACTAAAAAAATAGTTAAAATTTAAATATAAAAAATCTCTTGTAAAAATAAAAAGTTCACATTAATATTATCAAGATTTCTTTCACATTAATATTGAAACTAATATTAATATTAACATTAATGTTACGAGACCATATGTTCGACAGATAGTCCATCGGTTCGGATTGATATAGTTCGATGCAGCTGGTTTGACCCATATCTACAAATCCTCCTAATTCAATTGATCAAATCAACAACTTTTTATTTCAATGGCTTCTTTTATTAATAACTACCATTAACATGTGTCATTGTTACATGCTAGTACGTACTCAAAAATGTTGTTTGAACTCGGTTCGATTACACGCGAAATGATCGAGCTCAACTAGTATTAGCGTACGAGTTTAGACGAACACTAACCGAGCCCGAGCCAAAGCTGCATTTAATTTGTGGTCCAAGTTTGGTTCGGTTCAGTGTGGTTGGTTTGACCCATATGTGCACACCCTTAAATCCAAATGATCGCATGGTAAATTTTAAAATTAAAATTAGATTTAAATTTAAATTTAAAATTAACTTTTGATTTAAAATTAAATTTAAGTTGTAAAAAGTAGTTAAAATTTTAATAAAAAATTCCTTATAAAAATAAAAAGTTCACATTAATATTATCATGATTTCTTTTACATTAATATTGAAACTAATATTAGCATTAACATTAATGTTACGAGACCATATGTTCGACTGATAGCCCATCAGTTTGGATTGATATAGTTCGATGCGGCCGGTTTGACCCATATCTGCAAAACCCCTTAATTCAATTGATCAAATCAACAAATGAATATTAATATAATTATGATTTCTTTTAGTACCCCTAATTCCTATTGATCACATGGAAAATTTTAAAATTCAAAATAAATTTAAATTTAAAATCAAATTTAAAATTAAAATTAACATTTCGAAAGTTATAATTAACATTTATTTATCAATTTAAATTAAACTTTAAATCTAAAAATTACTTGTACGAACATGTAATTTTAAAAATTCAAAACTTTTAATCTTAATTAACTTTCAAATTTCTAAAGGCGGAGGACGCGAAGCGAAGGGGGACGCGTGCTACAGGCAACGCACGGTCATACCCCCACGAGCGGATTAAATAGCCTTTTCCATTAAGAAAAGAATCCAACCTACTATAGAAAAAAAAAGATAGAAGAAGAAGAGTCACAATAGAGAGGAGCAAGAGCAAGATCAACAATAGTGGATGGGCCATCATCCCTACGGAGATTCTTTCGATGATACTGGTACTGTCGGGGATGCCAGCGGACGAGATCATGCGCAACGTGGCCTCAGTGTGCCGTTCATGGTGGAAGGCGCTCAACGATCCCTACTATTGGTCAAATACGTACTTGGATCAGTGGTGTCGCAGGGACCACCAAACCGCAGAGATTGGTTTGACCGTAAAGAAGCTCGTAGCTCGCAGTACGAGAATTCTACGTTCCTTCTTCGCGTACAAGCTCGACAAAGCCGCCTTCTCTTTTGCATGTTATAGGCCTATACAAAATTTTGTTTTGTCTTCTTCTAGTACTTTATTTTTCTAATAAGAAATTTTTATGTATACTTGGTTAATTTCTATTGGTCCTACGAATAAAGTTATGAATTAAGATATTTTTCCCTTTTATAATACAATAGAAAATTTCTAAGGGTACTGCGCATTCCGAAGTACGACGTGAGAGATGAAACTTTTGTGACACACTTGGAGTTTCTCCCGATGCTGGAAGAACTCGACATTAGCTACTGCCTCTATATCACGTCGATGTAAATATTTTTTGTCGACAAGTATTGCCAGCGTATGGTCAACCCGAGGAGGAACATGCTCCCTATATATTTCATGGTCAGAAATGGATTCGTGCAAAACACGTTCAATGAGACAGAGGGAAAGGCCGTGGCCAATTCAATGTCGCGTCTCGAGCACCTCGAGATGGGCTCAGGCATGTTCAACGGAGACACATTGCGATCTATCATATGAAACTACAAGGGTCTTCGCATGCTTGACATACGTGGGTGCTTCAACGTGTACCTCAATGACGACCTCAAGAACATTTGTGGTTTAAAACAGACGTTTAAACGACCCTTTGACGATGTAATCGAAGGAGAACGTAGATACGAGATTTATAGTGATTTAGATCTTATTAACAAGTCCTAGGGTGAATGGTTCTTCTGACATTATCATGCATGCATGCATTTCTTTATATTTTTATATTTATATGATATTAGTATGTTATCCTCAATGCAATGGGCTATTAATGTTAAAGTATTATTAATATTTTTAGTCTGGGTATCATCTGAGCTATTGATATTCTTTATTCTAGAGAAATTGCAAAATTATCCAAATTATGTGACATTATGTGATTATGATGCCAAACTCGATTCCTTCTGTCCCACAACCCAAGACCATGCGAAGATGAATTTTGGCGGTGCAATACAAAGTAAAAAAATTTGGCGCTACAATAGCCCTGATACTGACTGTATCAGTGCTTAACATTAATACAATTTCAGTGCAATCATATCCAAGAGATTTGGATGTTTCCCTACATAATGATGACATTTTACCTTCTTCAAGATGAATTTTGGCGGTGCAAATTCCACTGCCATTCACCATAATTAAGGAGTGGCCCAGGGAAGATACGAGAAAATTGGTTTCTTTTTCACAACCCTTCAAAATCTACTTATACAGGCAAACTATTCATATTCACCACCCTTCAAACCAATTTATATAGATTGAAAACCAAACTAAATAGCCAAACTATTCATATTCACAACCCTTCAGAACAGTCTTAATGGAGAAGAGCAAAACCAACATCCGCAGATGGGCCGCCATCCCCAAGGAGATCTTAGCCATGGTTTTGGTACTAGCGAAGATGTCGTCTGAGGAGGTCGTCCGCTTGTCTTTCGTTTGCCGATCATAGTGGAAGGCACTCTACTGTCCCTGCTTCTGGTCGGACGTCAAGTTGACTGAGTGGTACCGTAGGGTTAACCTAACCTTAAAAATTGATGAGGCGGTGAACAAGCTAGTGGCACGCAATGATGGAAACCTAACTCCTTTGTTTACAAACTCAGCAAAGAGTCCTTCTTCTTTACTTCCTTAAGGCCAGTACATGATATTTATAATATATTTTGTTTCATAAGTTATAAGTTGTTAATTTTGATTTTTTTGTTTTCCTGGTTATACCACTATTTATAATACAATGGTTAATTTTTAAGGGTCCTGCGAATACCAATGAGCAATGTGAGTAATAAAATTTTGAAGGAACATTTAGAGTTTTTTTCATTTCTAACAGAACTCGACATCAGCTACTGCCTCCACATTACGTCTAAGGGCATCGAACTCCTCGAAAGTTATTGCCAGCGTCTAGCTATGCTGAAGAGGAATATGCCACCTCCGTAGTTCATGATCACGAACGGATTCAAGAAGGAAACCTTCGACAAGTCAGAGGCCATGGCCTCTTCAATGCCGCATCTCGAGCACCTCGAGGTAATTTTGGCATGTTCGACGATAACGGGCTGAGAGCTATCATGACGGAGTTCACGGATCTTCGTGTACTCGACCTAAGAGGATGCCGGAATGTGTGGCAAGATGGGGACCTCCAGTACATACATGGTTTGGTAGATTTTGTAAAGGATCCCTTCGAGGATCAGAACCCATGCAAGGGTGTGAACCACATCTAAGAGGAGGAGAATGATGATTCACTTGACATCGGTGATAAACCTTGGTTGGATTACGAAATGTCATATGAATGTTCTGACTATTAATATTAAATGATTGTTCTTCATTGCAAGGCTCTCTGTGTGCTAAATTATAAGACTATATGGGATTATGATTGAATCTAATATTTCTTTACAGCATCATAATGTTTATGATGCGAGCTAAATGTATTGGCTTATATCGAAAAATGTGTTGCTATATTTTTAACAAGGTTCTTGAGACTTTGGTTTGGTTTGGTTTGGTTTACACTCTATAAATTAGACTCAAAATTCTATGATAATTTGGCTTTCATTAAATCTTTACATAGATTAGATTGTTAGTTTCATTTCGCTTTCACTAAATCTTTACATAGATTAGACTCAAAATTCTATGATAATTTGAACTTGTATAACGTTTTGGTCTATAATTTATTTATTTTAGATTTATATTGTTTAAATATATTCTAATGCATGTTTAAATCATATAGGATGCAAAAGAAAAGGACTCAAGATTAGTTTAGATTAATCATACTAAGATTTGGTTATGTATTAGACCAGATTAAATTTGATTATAATTAGAATTCTTAATTTTTTTAAGATTAGATTGTTAATTTGATTTGCATTGCTTTAAATCTTTACATAGATTGGACTCAAAATTACAAATTAGGTTTAATATTATATATATATATATATATATATATATATATATATTAAAATTTGGTAGATTATATTTTATTACATTTTAATTATATAAAATAATAAATAAATCTGGATTAGATCAAATACGGTAGTTGCCTGCTACATAATATGATATCAAATATAAATCAAATATTTATATTATATCAAATATAAAATACTAAATAAATCTGGCCATTTAATTTAAATTATGGTAGTTGTCTGCTACATAATATGGTATCAAATAAGTTTGGTTGTATCGTAAATAATTATTTTTTAAAATAAGTTTTGATGTAATGTATGTGGATTTATTATAACATTTTATGTAGATATCTTAAAAATTGCTATAAACAATGGTCAAACATGTTGCTTACCCTAGATTACACGACAAATTGGTCGAAGGTAGAGAACAAGAAGAGTCATTGGAAGTTATTGAATACCCCCATGTTTTCCAATTAGGAATAAGAAGAGTCGGATTAGGAAAACATGTATATATATACGTATGGGATCCCCATTCATATGGATAGGTTGTACATTAAACATTGCTCCCGAAAAATCTTTAGGTTGGGAACCATGGCCCGAGGCATCATCCAGTCGTCGTATAGACTCTCTGCCTGGAGCTCCCTCTGCACCGCCTCTGGCCCCAAATGTAGGGAAGAGGGTGCGAGAAACTGACTGGTTGGCCGAGGCTGCGGACTTCCTGGCCTCCTTCGGGTTGTCACTGGAGGTCATTGCTCGACCTCTCGATCCGGCGCCCAACTTTGACCTACTGTCAATCACTCCAGAGGAACGAAATTCTCTGGAAAAGAGGGAAAGGTTATGTTGCATGTTCCATCGTACGGGTTTGCGCTCCTGGAGAATCTTGTCTAGGTCCTTTGCGAGGCTAGTGAGGGGTCCACCTAGACCTCTTCTTTTTCTTTTCTTTTTTTCTTTTTTTAGTTTTTCTTCTCTTGTATCCCTCGTCGGAGAATGTTCCAGCGAAGAAGCTAGAATTTTAATGAAATCAAATATTTTGTTAAGTCAATTTGGTTTGTGCTGTCAGTGACTAATTATTTTATCTATTTTTGAATTAACAAATCTTTTTATGTCAAATCCATCTATCTGTGATGATATCCCCAACAAGTCTTGTTACATCAATTTTGTTTATGCTGCCAACGACAAGTTCTTACCGTCAAATCCGTCTATTTATGAATAATTATTTTATCTATTTTTGAATTAATAATTTTAATTACAACAACCAGTATAAAAAAATTTTTGAAAAAGACAAAAAAATATAGGTGAAAAAAGCAATCCACTTATTAAGGGGATAACCACTAGTAGCCATAGCTTCATCAGGTATGCCATTAAATCCATCCATCTATGATGATATCCCCATCAAGTCTTGTTACGTCAATTTTGTTTATGCTTCCAGCGGCACATTCTTGCTGGGATCAAACTTTATTTATCTATTCTACTATATAATGCCAAAAGTTAGGCTTCATTGTGGAACTTTTATTTTCCAAAAATACTCCTGCATGTCTATTCTAATACAAAAAATAATATATTCTATTAAGGATAGTTAGGTACTTACAATATCTAGCTTTGAGTATTTCAATATATTAGTTTTGTCTTTTGCTCTTTTCAAGTATATACAAAGTAAACTAAAAGACAACTTTGAGTGTCTTTTACTCTTTTCAAGTACATACAAATTAAGTTAAATAGAAGACAATTAAAATACGTGTAACGCATGTGCATATATACTAGTAATACTAATAAATTTAATTTTTGAACGTAGTTTTTTAAATTTGGGTCTCGTAATCCCAAGGGTGGGTGCTCTTATAAATTTGAGACTCAAAACTACTCATAGGTTTCTACTTTCCAAGGTCATATAGCACTTGAAAGTACTTCCGTTGTGGATGTTCTTATACAATCCAGCAACCGATTGTTAGGATTTTTAAAGTACTGTACCTTTTCCTCTTCTTTTCCCAAACCCTCTCCAAACCCTCCCCCAAACGGCTGCCTAAAATTATCAAAATGCTGCCGATAAAATGACAACAGTCTCCAAAGGGGGAAAATCCAAAAAGGGATGCGATACAGGCCACAAGGGCAAAGGCTGCTAGGGCAGAGACCGAAAGGGCAGCGATATCCAAGATACAAGTCACTAGGGCAGAGGAGGCCGCCCGGACAGAGGTCGCAATAAGAATGGCGGCGGTAGTAGCGAAGGAATTGGCAGAGGCGTCAACGAAAAAGGCATCATATGATTGTGAGCCAGAGGCAGCCAAACCACCTGCAAAAAAGGCTAAAAATTACAGGAAACAACAAAGGCCAAAAAATCTATCTTCGATACAGAGTTCGAAGACTCAACTTATAAAGATCGAAGATGTACTAAAGTGAAGGCAAAGGTGGCAACGGATACAGAGTCGTCACCATACTCTGAGGATTCTGAATCCTCATTAGAAGAGGGGAATGAAGAGAAAGAACTATCATCAAATAAGTCCAAGGATGGAGAGGAGATAAAAAAATTTACAGACTCTAAATCTAAGAAGACTTATAATAAATACTTCAAAAAAAAGGTTGTTATGCCTGAAAGATCAATTAAGATGGCTGATGTCGAAGACGGAGGTTTCCTGTTTATATTAAAATTCTATCAATTGGAGAAACTAAACAAATCATGTCTTGGGAAAATCTTCCAAACAATAGTAAGAGAATTTTACTCAAATCTTAAGGCTGAAATTGAAAAAAAAAAAGAGGATCAACAACTGGTGTTTCTGAGAGGGAAACTGATAAGGATAAATGCTGCTGTCATCAATAAATTTTATGGATTTGATCCAGTTCCTGATTTAGATATAAAATATATTGATAATGTTTTCATGAGGGTACAATTTATGTGATTACAGGTGTATCAGTGGGTGCCAAGGCCCTATAAAATGTATACAAAGATCAATTAAAAACTTTGTATAAATTGTTGCAAGCCTACATATCTCAAATACTCAAACCTACTGGACATGAGTTTTCCATCCATTCCGTGAGAGTAAAATTTCTTTATTATATGGGGAAGAAAAAAAGGATGGATATAGGTTCTTACATGTTCAGTAGAATAATACATCTCGTGAAAAAATAAACTACAAGGACAGCCCTCCCTTTCGGGGGATTTGTCTGCTCAATGGCTAGTAAACATTATGTCCCAAGCTTAGCAGGGGATGTTTATATTAAAAACAAAGGCCCCATGAGAAAACTAACCTTCACTCGAATGTTTAGAAAACGGGCAGCAGCATCAAACAAACCATCAACATCTGGAAAACCATCAACTTATGGAATTCCAAACACTAAGTACCGGGTTGATGATCTATACAATTCTATTGCTGTAAACTTTGAGAATGTCTTCAAAGAGATGAAGAATATATCTGACAACCAGAAATTGAATTTGGAAAAGATTAAACCAGCTAGAGGTGGAATTGGCTTATGAAGATTAATAATTCTCTTTCCTTGTGAAGAAGGTAAATGGGGCTAGCCCCAACTGGTACTACTTTGCATTTTTTTCTCTTATTTTACTACTCTTGATGATTCCGTAATCTAATATACACATTTATACTCTAATATGTGAAGGACACATAAATGCACATTTATACTCTGTTACTAACTGATCAAGTTATCCATGCTGGATTATTTTCTTATATTGCTTCTAAAAATCCTTATTAACTTTATATATTTGCTAATACTATGATATTAGTATCATCACTAAAGAAGGAATTCAAGAAATCATTTGTATTTGAATTAAGGCTCCACTCCAGTTATTACTGTGTACATTGTATACACTTGTGAGCTTCAACTCAGCTAAACCGAATATTTATCTCTGATGCTTAAGGATATAGCAATACTTGTTAGCCCCTTTATCCTACATTAAACACTCTAGGACAGAAGCACATGGCCTTGAATCAAAGCTACTCTGGATAATAGTTAATATTGCACTGATACTCTGCTACTAGATGCTCTGATACTTGTACTGATACTACCCAATTGTATCCTGAAATGGTGATTTAGGACCGAACAGATGATGGTCCAATGCATGTACAGAATAGAAATATCTCAAGCCATATATTGTATGTTTGATACAAGAGGTTGGACTGAGCTGGAACACTCCCTCAGTCAGTAATATTTGGTATTATAATCATGAGCACACTGCTATAATATAGATTGTCCTTAAGGGTAAGCCGGGCACTTAAACTTGCTTGGTATACTGACACTCGAGAGAGTCCTTGAGAGTAACCTAACACTTGAGAAAACTGGAGAGTGTACTAACTACTCAGTGATTGATACAAAATAGGATCGCATCATAGACCCTGCAGTGTGTATATTGATACTCTAATGTTAGAACCTGTAGTGTGCATATTGATACTCTTATGTTATGCCATGATCCGCATCCGCTTTTTGGGATACAAATTCATGTCCAAGCCATCCTACATCCCAGTGTCGACAGTAGAATGTTGTCCAGGCCATAATAAAACAAAATGCTCAAAAATAATCTTTATTGCTTATTCACATTGTTAAACATTTACAATGTTTATATTCTAAAGATAGTACAATGTTCTTATAAAGTTGTCAAACTATATGTCTATGGGTCCGGTTTGATGATACTGTATGTCCAAAGTTGGATTTCGGTGGGTCGTGCATAATTTTGCCCATTGGATCAGGTCACCGGCCCACCAAAATGACGTTCCAGTCGACCTTCTTAGAATCGGACCAAACTTGCATACAAGACCCAAAAAATGATACGGTCCTGTTGGCGTGAATTTCGTCTCGAGATGACGAACGTGCACAAAGTAATTGGCTAAATTAGAAAATCACCTATACGGGAAAAATTGACGGGTACGTCTCAAATTTGTCACGCATACGCAACCAATTCGACTTCTGTCAACTCCACAAAGAATCTAATTAAAATTTATAAAAAAAATCCCAAAGAATCCCCATAATATTTTTAAAATATTTGGATATATATATATATATATATATTATTATTTTTTATTATAAAAGTTTACCTATTACGATTATAACAAGACTACAAAATAGATTAAAATCAAACACAAGCTATCTAGAATATAATGCTGTGATTTATATTAAATAAAAATAATTATAATAGTAATAATAGATATTTGAAACTTATTAAGTAAGACTAACTTATAAATTATAAAAATCTATAGAAGCCACAGGCTTTCATACCATAAAAATTATTTAATATTTAAAATATTTATATTTAATAAAACCACAAAGCTCATATATTAAAATTATCCATAAAAAATTTAACTAAATAATGTTCATAAAAAATTTGGAAAACAGGAAGTTTACATCATATCCAACTTATAAAAATTTCGTCCTCGAAATTAAAATAAGCCTGATATCAAGGAATAACGAGATTGAATACGTAGGGAGAGTACGTCAAATCGTAACTTGGTTTCCGAAATGATGGGAAGATAGTTATGAAAAGAATTCAAATTGGCACCATGTTCTACACGATTGGGTATCCTGGTTCAAGGCCCTACCCAACTTATAAAAGTTAGCTAACCGTAAATAAAATTTGTTGTTACAAGACTTCTGAGATGGACAATTACTAAAGGGAGGGGCATGAGAATATTTGGCACTCCTGACCGTAGTCACGGGTCATAATAGAAACCTAGATATTGGCATGGCGTTCTTGGTCAATAATTACTATAAGAAAATTATTACAACTAAACATTGCTACTCTAGGGGTCATGCTTCCAACAAGTTGGTAGGGACCTCATGTTTGAGTATAAATAAATCATGTTGGTTCAACAAAATTTTAGTCTTCGCTTAACATAAGAAACTAAGAGATAAGGATAAACAAATTTAGGGAAAGAAGAGTTCATGGGCCAAGAGGTGAGAGCCCTTAGTAAGTGCAGAAAACCATTTCATATTACTTGATTACGTAAGTGTTCGAGATCTTTAAGTTATAATGACTAGTGTGTGCGAAATCAATGTTTGGTATCGTATAGGAGGCATGTGCTTGCTTGGGTGAAATGCATACGTCATAGGTGTTATGCGTCTTGCTTGGATCAGGGTATTCAATCTATTTTATGTGGATGGGTCCATATTTTATGGTTAAAATTAATAGGGACAGAAATAGGCATATAGGGTTTGTTCTAAGGGAATTATGTCATACACGTGGTGTAATTAAAATGGAGCACAGGATGGTGTATTTGTGTGGGACATGTATGTCATGTATATAGCTTGACTGGTATAGTTCATGAGTGTGAAATTTGTTAGAAGAAAAATGCTAGTGTTGTGCACCTAATATCAAAACCACGGTCTAGGGTATCGAATAACATGGATATGAGCGGACATTATGAACCATTATTTTATTAGTTCAATTGGAACAATTCTATCCAAAACCTTTGCTAATTCAAAGAAACCCTACGTTCTTAGAGAGCCTTTATAAAATCCCCCTATTTTTATATTATTTTTATTATTTTATTAGACTTAAAAATGAATTTATACAAAATATGGTTTTTATTAATTTTTACAAATGTCCTTAGCCATTGTTGCGTTTTGGAGCACTAGACGACCATGACTTTTAGCACGGAAGTTGTAGCAGTGTGCCTTGACTAGTATATTAGCCATGCCATTGGAAACCTAGCCATGGTGATGCCCAAACAAGAAAAACCAGGCCAAGTTGTGAATTAACTTATTTAAAGTATTTTAATTAAATATTATTTTATATATTGATTTTTAGATGACCCGGTTGGACCAAACCAGCCCGAACTGGGCCTGGACCAAACCCAAGTCCATGTAGACATGTGGGGTGACCAAATGTGGCCATGTAGGCATATTTTATATATGTACAATATTTTCTAAATTATTTTAGAATTTTATGTACAATTTCTAATTATTTAATTATGTGTACAATTATTGATATTTTATTATTAAATAATATTTTACAAAATTGTACATTTTGTGGACCCGAAAAAGGGTGTGCGGTATAAGTGCACCCATTGGGACGATTTTAATAATTTATTATTATTAAAGTTATTTTGTGGAGGTTTATTAAACATGTTTATTCTATTAAGATATTATTATTATTATTTTGAGTTGATTTATTGTGAGTTGAACTTATATATATGTAGATATGTTTAAATATATTAAATATTTGGATAAATAATATTAAATTTGTTTGTTGGTTTTTAAATAGATTATGGTATATATATGGATATATACATATACATATATATATATATATATATATATATATATATATATATATATATATATATAGAAAGATAAAAAAATTGAAATGAAACAAATATCATATGGTCGGCCCCACCATGTGGGAACCGACCATATGTGTAAATAAGGAGCAGCAGCTCCTTGGTCCCATATTGGTGGGTGGCCGCCCAAATAAAGTAAGAAGTAGCAGCAACATGGCCGAAACCCCCTCCCTCCATATATGTGTATATATATATATATATATATATATATATATATATATATATATATATATATATATATATGAAAACTTAATCTCCTCCTCCTTTTTCCCTCCATCCTCCTTCCTTTCCTCGGCGTGCGTGCCCAACCTCGCCAGAGCGACAGCATCCTCCGCCTCCCGGTCGTCATGGCGACAGCAACAACAATGAACAAACACCCACAACAATGACAGTTTTTAATATCGAGGTACCCGACTTCTCCAATTAATTTCTCTACCAATTCTTATCCCTTTTTAGATTTGTCAATTCATAAAGAAAGCCCATGTGACCCTCTATCATCCTCTTTAAATAGTTTTATTTATTCTACAATAAATTCTGTATTAATTAGATTAAAAACCCCACTAAAAATCAGTTTTCAAAAATTAGAAAACCCCGGTACGACATGCGTCCCGCCAATCCGGACGACATGGTCGCGAACCGAAGGTACCGAAATGTCCATATCGACTTTGTGGACATGCAAGAATTGACGGAATTCAAATTGGTTGCGTGTGCGCGACGAATTTGATCCGTATCCGTCAAATTTTTCCGTATCGGATATTTTCGATATTTTCCAATTACATTGTGCACACTCATCAAATCGTGACGAAACTTGCGCCATTGGGCTCGAAATATTTTCTGGTCCTGTGAGCCAAGTTTGGTCCGATTCTAAGACCGTTGACTGGTACGCCGTTTTGGCAGGCCCACAATCCCACTCAACGGACAATTTTGTGCACGGTCCACCGGAATCCAAAATTGGACATACCGTTGGGTTTGTCTCATCAAAACAAATATGTAAACATATAGTTTGACGACTTTAGAGACCGTAGGTTCTGGCGCGCATTTTGGTGCAAAGTGGATCCAACGGCGGACATCGTTTTGACCCAAAATTATAATTTTGCCCCTGTTCCAGAATTTAACTTTTGGACAGGCGTATCCTAGGCATATCTTTTATTCCAAACTCGTTCGTGATGTTTGTTGCAGCATCCGGAGTCATCTGCAGATTTGGCTTTTCTTGCTTCGTTTATTTGTTTGTTCGAGCTACTGGATTATTCTCTTTTACACATAATCTCAGGCAAGATACCTTGCCATTATACTGTCTATATTCAGTTGCATTTATTACATATCACTGTTCATTTATTTCTAATTCTTACAGTAATTGATTTACTGTCTGGTCAGTGATATTAGATGTACTTTGTTATTATCCTTTGATTGCATATGGACCTAGAGTTAAGGGACTACCTTCTGTAGTATATCACATACACCTTGACACTGTTGTACTACGAGGATGTGTGAGATGAGTAGCATGTAGAGGTTCTTGCGTGTGGGCTGATCCTCCATGCGCATGCGTTAGGACTAACTACTAATAGAGGCATGTTAGGAGACTTAGCAGTTAGTAGAGGTATATGAGTCATGGATGTGACTCTGCTAGGCATTGGGTGGGAAGAAAAGTTCCTTAACGTATGGGCTAAGTATGCACTTCCCTATTGCCGGTTATCTCCACGGAAGATGCTGTCCTGGATCCTGATACCAGATTTACTGCTGGCCTTTGACATTCGATGAATGTTATATTTTAAGGTCCCTGGTATCCTGATGAGGCCATACCTGAGATTACTGCTCCTGAGCCAGAGTGCCCATGCATTGAAGGTATGCTCTTACTGCATAAACAAATTAGATGGTTAGGTAACCCTCGTCAATGTCATATCACCCCGTTCCATTTGTAGCTTGGGACAATATCGTATCGCGGTATAGTGTACCACCCCTTGTCCTTGTTTGGTTGTAGGGGTAGTCTGTTGGCCCATTCCATGGTCACACCCGATTTCGATAATCAACATACACTTAAGTCAATACACAAAATATAGAAAATGCTGCTAATCATTTCAGGATACATGAAATCAAGTTCAACGGACGATGCACTGCATCAAACAAAGTGTCAACATCATCAAATCTTCAGAAGACTTATTTCTTATTTTATTCTGTATTTTATATTTTATTGAGTCTAGGATTTATTTTGTAAAATTATTTTTGGTAATACTGGCTTAGGGTTAAAACTGTCCACATTCCAAAAGCCTACCTATTTACCATTCATATTTCATTTACAAAATATTTCAAAAACATATTTTGAAATTAGCTTTTACAAATGATTTTACAAATAAACAAAAACATATTTTGAAAACTGTTTTTATAAATGATTTTCAAATATCTCCTGACAGAACTCGTAACCGAGTTCGGTCCGAACTCTGACCGAGTTCGGTCAAAAATGATTCAAACTTCTGTTGCCTCCAAATCAGCGAGCAACGTCTCTTTGCGAGATATTTGCATCCGAACTCTGCCCGAACTCTGCCCGAGTTCGGTTCGAGAAAACACCTATAAATAGAGAAGAACTTTTCATTTCAAATCATCAATTCATTCTTCATTCTCTCTTATCTACTACTCAAGTGTTTTCAAACGATCTAAGATTTTCAAATCATACCTATACATCTCTTAGCCAAAAGCCAGTACTATCAGAGTTGATTTAGAATCTTTTGGTGTTTCAAGAGTTGTAAAGAGGTCGTTCCAAGTTCAACAACTTTTTCTGCTGTGGAGCTGGTCGTCCGCTCGTCACCAAGCACGGTGTGTGTTGTGGAGCCGGTCGTGCGCTCGTCACCAAGCACGGTGTGTATTGTGGAGCTGGTCATGCGCTCGTCACCAAGCACGGTGTGTGTTGTGGAGCTGGTCGTGCGCTCGTCACCAAGCACGGTATTGTAAGAGACTGGAAGCTCTCAGTTAAAGCTTGTGCCATAGTGGATTAACATCGAGCAAGAGTACTCGAGACTGGATTAGTTCTCTCAGAGGGATACCAGTATATATCGCTGTGTTACTGAGTTTGAATTCTCTATCTTTATTTACTGTCTCTTATATCTCTGCCATAGTTTAATTTTTAATTGGTGATTATTTTCTGCTGCACACACACATTGTATTCACCCCCCCTCTAGAGGTGCTCAACGGTCCTACAATTGGTATCAGAGCAGGTTATATTCTTATATAACATACCTTAGAGAGTATATATATATGGCAGCCGTGAAATCTATATTCAACGGTGAAGGGCAATCCACAAATAGACCTCCCCTATTTGATGGAACAAATTATACCTACTGGAAAACACGAATGAATTTCTTTCTAAAGTCTCTCGACTTTGATCTTTGGTCAATAGTCATTGATGGTTATAAGAAACCAGCACCAACAGTGGTTGAAGGCCAGCTGGTGGAAAAGACCCGTGATAAGTAAACTGAAGCTGAAAAGGCTAAAGCTAGCCTAGATGCTCGTGCCATCAATGCACTATTCTGTGCAATTGACAAAACCGAGTTCAACAGAATTTCAACATGTAAGACGTCTCACGAAATTTGAAAACTCCTTGAGGTAACCCATGAAGGGGCTTCCTAAGTAAAGGAATCCAAAATTAGTAGACTGACACAGGAGTATGAATCTTTTAAGATGAAACCCGGTGAGTCAATTACACAGATGTTTACTCGTTTCCTTGATATAACTAATCCTTTACAATCTCTTGGCAAGGATTACAGCAATCACGAGAAGATCAGAAAAGTGCTGCGGGCTCTAACAAAGAACTGGAATCCAAAAGCCACAGCAATCATTGAAGGAAACGATCTCACCACTATGACTCTGGAAACGCTGATGGGCAAACTCATGACCCATAAACTCGACTTGCAAGATTTTGAAGAAGCAACACCAAAGGAGAAATCTATAGCCTTCAAAGCTCAAGCAAGAAAATCAACATACAACGATTCCGATGAAGAATCGTCAATGGGTGATGAACGAGCCCTACTTGTGAAAAACTTCCAGAGATATCTAAAGTTCACAAGCAGAAAGAAGAAAGATGTCCAAGAAAACAATGAAGATGAAATTATATGCTTTGGATGCAAGAAGTCAGGGCATATGAAGAAGGACTGTCCAACCACCAAGAAAAGCAGTCCATATGATAGATCAAGATCAAGCAGAAAAGCAACATCTGGTCGAAAGTATGCCAACACAAGCATCTGGCACGAAAGCGATGCTAGTGATACAGAAGAAGAAGACAGACCCTGCGGCAATTCAAATGTTTGTCTCATGGCATTTGATAAGGTATCATCTAACCCTTTGTTTGATGATTTCACTTTCGATGAATTAGAGAATGCCTTTAGCGAACTACTTGAAGATCACAAAACTGTGCTCGACAAGTATAAGCAATCTCGAAAAGAGATTAAGGCACACACAACCGAGATAGCTAGACTGTCCAATCTAATTGAAGATATTAAAGAGACATCTACTACCGGTAACACGGAAGAGATAGCGAAACTCAAGGTAGACTATCATGAGGCTATCCTTAATATTGAAAAGAAAGAAAGGGACTATGTCAAAGTACAAAAGCTTTATGACATAGAGAAGAAGATGCACTTAGTAACTGAACAAAGACTCCTAGATATGACTGCTAGATACGAAGAGTCTATTGTAATTTCTAAAAAGTTAGAAATCAAGTTAGACAAACAGGCAATACCTGTGACACAGCCTAAGATTAGTCCTAATGCTAAGCATACACCTAAAAGGACTAAACACAAGAAAGCACAGAAGAAACACGAACAACATCATGCTTTCACTTATAGGTTCTCCAAACAAAACAAGCTTGCAAACACAGTTTCTACCACTAAACTGACTTGCACATATTATGGTACGCACGGACACATATCACAATATTGTCTTGCAAGAAAGCTTGTTGACAACCATACTTTAGTCTGGAGACCTAAAGCTAATCTGAGTAGACCCTACAGAAAATGGGTACCAAAGGATTCATCTACTTGTCTTGTAGGTGGACCCTCAACCCTCTCATGCTAGAAGCAAATGGATCCTCGATAGCGGATGTTCGCGACACATGACTGGTGATGCATCTTTATTCGCTACGCTATCGATGAAGAAAGAAGGATATGTCTCCTTCGGAAATAACTTGAGAGGTGATATTGTAAAACCCCTAAATTTTCTACTAAATTTTTTTTATTATTAAATTTGGTACTGATTTAAATATTTGTATTGTACGTCGCGCAGTCGTATTATACGTCGCGCACGAAATTTTATTTATCGAAATTGCTCGACGAGTGCGAATATGTGCGAGCGTACATATTTTAGAAAAATATTTTTTTATTATATCCTTTCAAAATATTATATAATTATTATTCTTGCTATAAAAAGCCTTTTTGTTTTTAGCAATTATTAATCATAAATAATATTTTAATATATACTAGGAAAAGCATGTATGCATTATTTGTGCATACATATATTTCGTAATTATTTATTTGTCTCTTTTAAATACAAATATAATTTTCGAAGTTATTAAAATTAATATTTTATTATTCAAAAAGATATTTAAATATTTATTATTTTCGAAATTATTATTATAGGTATTTCGGAAAATACATTTTTGAATTATATTGGCGATTTAAATCTTGATTTGATTCCATGAATTTATTTAAATAGTTAAATATTGAAGTTTGAATTATCCCATTTGATTTTGAGCTAAAAATTAAATTAGATTTTAAATTGAATTTGTATTTGGATTGGATTTAAATTAAAATTACGAATATTCTATTTTGGGTTTAAACTATTCCAATTCATATCCAATTGGGTATTCCCACATCCTATATATAGGCAGATACTCCTCCATAAATTCTACCATCCAAAATTATTCCTCCTACTCGTGCAGGTGCATCGTGTTTGTGCCTTATCCCCTCCACTATATTTTTCCATTACAATTACAATTCTTCCAACTCCGTGTCCGACACCCGGACATCCGATTTGTGTCGCACAGGACACGACACCCCGACACATACAATAAGACCCTAAACCTAACCCTACCCGTTCCACCGTCATCGCCACCATCCCGTTGCCATCATCGCCGTTACCACCACAACCATCATCCCCACCACGACCCAAATCAAACACCGTCCATCGTCACCACCACCACCATCGCCGCGGCCAACCCCAGCCACAGCCAACACCACCAAACACCTTCCCCACCACGAACTCCCGGCCATCACCGCCATCAACCCGTCCCCACGACAACCAGAGAACGACAGAGAAGAAAAAGAAAACCTCACCTGATCTGCGCCGCCGCGTTCTCCGCTGTCCAAACCCAGGTCCGGCGCCACCAGCTTCACCATGGGATGGCCGCCCCCACGCGTTGTACCGCCGTAGTTCTCCTTCCCCTGCCACATCGTCTATCTGCGAGATCCGCCACAGCGGCTCCGCCGAAGCCGTGGGGGTTTCCTCCGCCGACCCTGTGGGGCTTCCTCCGTCGACCGTGCCTGCTCCGGCGACGGATGTCGTGCAACTGCCTTTCGCCTTCCGCCGCACTCCGGCGAAACCCTCCTCCGCCTCCGCGCAGGCGCGCCCAACTCCGCCGTCGTTGAGTCTCGTCACCGCTAACTTCCGTCCGCCGACACCAGTCGCTCCCCCGGCGCTCAAAACGACCGCGCCACCCCGATCGACTTCACGCCGAGCGTCGCACCAGCTCCGTTCCGCCTCCGCGCACATGCTCCACTCCACCGAACCCTCGGGTAAGTCCACCGACCCCCTCCTTTCCGCTCCTTCCACTTTCCCTGCTCTCTCTCTCCTTCAATTTACTTCACTACCTTTCTCTCTCTCTTCTGATGTATATCATTTGGGGGGGAGAAAGTATGATGAGCTTTTTTTAGGCGTTGCTTTATGGCCCAAACTAAGGGATTGCTATAACTTACCTTGATTTTTATAATTATTATAATTATTATTTTTATTTTTATTATTATCATTATTATTATTACCATTATCATTATATTATTATTTTTATTATTATCATTATTAGTATTACCATTATCATTATAATAAATATTTTTATTATTATCATTATTATTATTTTTATTAGTATTATATATAGCTGTTATTAATATTAGGGTATATTTGTATTTATTTTGGTATAGATAATTGTTAGTATTTTTATTTGTATTATTCTTTCATTATTATTATTATTATTGCTATTGTTGAAAATTTTGCTAATGGCTAGTTACTAATATTATTTACAAAATAATTATTTATCTTATAAATATATGTATATGTATTTATAACTGGGGTTTTTAAAGTAATATTTTGGGCTCAATAAATAATTTGGGGTATGGGCATGTTTTTATAAAATAAATAATTTTGAAAACAATTTCTAAGTATTCTCCACATATATATACGTATATATATATATATATTACCCTTATTAAGAAATATTTTTACAGAGTCAATTCTCTATTATGATTTTAAAATATTTTATATTAAGTTTGAAAAAAGGGATATTTTGTTTATAAATTATAAAATATTTTGTAGAAATTTTTCTAAGATATATGTACTTTCATTTAAAAGAATAAAACTCCTAAATCATTTTTTTTAGATTAATGATCCTTGACCACGACTGATCACACGTCTCTCTTCTCATGAAATACCGGACCCTCACATGTCGACCATGGCTATTGGACGAACAGGACTTGTTGGATCATTGCACCACACCAGGCGTAACACCAGGCAAGATACCTTGCCATCTTGTACTTACATTTGATTCATGATATTTTATATGTTACTAGTGTTTTTATAATAGTAAGAGTATGTCCAAATATGACTTGGGTGCAATCGATATGTATATCGATGTTTGTGTGTGTGTGTGTGGACCATATGTGGTAGCGGACTTTTTCGGTGTGTTGAAGTTATGCTTCATAACTTGTTTGACTTGTTAACACGTCTCATACACAACACATGAGTGAGGATCATTGAGTCGACACGAACCTACGTATTCGATTTGCTACCGATACGGGCGGTTCGTGTGTCGGTTCATTTATGGATTAGCGGAGTCTAGATAGCGACTTGCATAGAGACATGGATCGCCAAGACATGGATATGACTTGTGTGATACATGGGCGGGGAAAACTACTGGGACGTATGAGCTAGCCCAAAGCCTTCTAGATTGCCCGGTTATGGGTTTATGGTTTCCCTGTTATGGGTGTGTCGCTAGAGGATATATCCATTGCACGGCCCTGACCACGACGTCAGATACGGTCAGGAGGTATGCTAGCGATGCAAAGTATGAACTAGGGGATATATCCATTGCATGGCCCTGACCACGTCGTCAGATACAGTCAGAGACGTATACTAGTTCATGCGAAAGCCTCTAGTGGATGCTATGCTTTATTCCTACCCACTTATACGTTCCAGTATAGTTTTCGACTTGCATTACACCTAGATGGTTAGGTTCCATTGTGTTAGAGCATGTGGTCTTTTCTTTATCATGTATCATTTACAGTTCATCATGGTATTGCTTTTATGTATCTTGTTACGTCCCTCTGAGGACCTGGTTTTTTCTCAGGTGTGTGTTCATGTTTTCTGCAGGTGCTCTAGCTAAGGCCATTCCTTCCTCCGTGATGATTGCTCTTGGACTCGTCACTTGCTCTCGCTTGCTAAATTCTTTTCTTGTATATTTTTCTCTATTTAAATTGGTTGGTAGTGGACTTTGTCTCCGCATAACGATTGTATCATAAATATTCGAGTTGATATTCATATTATTATTCTTTTCATTGTGGATGAGATTTAGTTGTCTTGGATTACTACACTTTACAGCTTATATATACATACGAGGTCCATGTATTTTGTATGTATACAGCTGGCATGTCTACGTACTTGGTCCTACGTATTTTGGGACTGGGGCGTTACATGTTTTTGTGGTGGCCCATACAGGTCGAGATAAATTGTTTGGTTACTTTACCGTGCCAAACAAGCCTGCGTATAGGATTAGAGTCTAGGATCTCATCCACACACTTGACTGTCTTCTCGCTTAACTCCTTGATTTGCATCTTGCTTGATTCCCTCAACCGTAAATTCTTATCCTTCTTTCGTGCTTGATATTGGTTAGGAAGGCAACCCATACTAGGTAGACATGACCCATTGTCCTATCACCCTACTAGTTTAACTCTTGTAAGTTGGGTAGAATGACTTACGACCTAACCTTCCTTGTGACCTTAAGTCTTAAGCAAGCAGACAGTAGGACGACTGTATAGGCACCAACATAAGGCATTACTAGGTTCTTAAGAAGTTGAACTAGTTCCCCTTCTTTCAATATTAATCGTGCCTATGTTTTACACTATTTTTGACTATCCTATGATACTAACATAGCCTAGTATTTGCAAGCTAATTCTTTATCGAGCTTGATCAAGACATATACTATGGAGTGGCCACTCACTAGTATATCGTCTTATTAGAACTGGTGCATGATGGTCTGATCAACCAAGTGCACTTTGGTTCGCTTTTATCGTTCTACGTGGATAGGGACATAACTAAACTTGTCCTCTAGAGCCCCATCCACAATAGCCTTGGCAATTTTTTTGAATTACTAGCTCGCCTTGAACCACGTATTGGTATTCGAAAACAACTTCTTTGGACTCATATTGGTTCTCATCTTTCACTTATTTAGACGAAGACTCATACCTAATAGATAGACCCAAGGTATCACCTTTAGTTATCCCCCCAACTATTGCCAAAATAGTTAGCCACCGACCAATCGATGGGACTATATCCCCATCTCGAGTTACTTGCCCTTTTCCTTGACCCTAGATTCATTGTCGCGACCATCATTCACTCCCTAAATTAAATTCGTGATTTATCTCCGTAGTTATCGAAGTCACGATTTTCTAATGTATGTTTGAACATCATGAATTGATTGTTCCTCATTGATATACCCTTGTAACCACTCAACCCCTCTACTTATTTTTAATTTCGAGGACGAAATTCTTGTAAGTTGGGTAGGATGTAAAACCCCTAAATTTTCTACTAAATTTTTTTTATTATTAAATTTGGTACTGATTTAAATATTTGTATTGTACGTCGCGCAGTCGTATTATATGTCGCGCACAAAATTTTATTTTTCGAAATTGCTCGACGAGTGCGAATATGTGCGAGCGTACATATTTTAGAAAAATATTTTTTTATTATTATATCCTTTCAAAATATTATATAATTATTATTCTTGTTATAAAAAGCCTTTTTGTTTTTAGCAATTATTAATCATAAATAATATTTTAATATATACTAGGAAAAGCATGTATGCATTATTTGTGCATACATATATTTCGTAATTATTTATTTGTCTCTTTTAAATAAAAATATAATTTTCGAAGTTATTAAAATTAATATTTTATTATTCAAAAAGATATTTAAATATTTATTATTTTCGAAATTATTATTATAGGTATTTCGGAAAATACATTTGGCGATTTAAATCTTGATTTGATTCCATGAATTTATTTAAATAGTTAAATATTGAAGTTTGAATTATCCCATTTGATTTTGAGCTAAAAATTAAATTAGATTTTAAATTGAATTTGTATTTGGATTGGATTTAAACTAAAATTACGAATATTCTATTTTAGGTTTAAACTATTCCAATTCATATCCAATTGGGTATTCCCATATCCTATATATAGGCAGGTACTCCATAAATTCTACCATCCAAAATTATTCCTCCTACTCGTGCAGGTGCATCGTGTCTGTGCCTCATCCCCTCCACAATATTTTTCCATTATAATTACAATTCTCCCATCTCCGTGTCCGACACCCGGACATCCGATTTGTGTCGCACAGGACACGACACACCGACACATACAATAAGACCCTAAACCTAACCCTACCCGTTCCACCGTCATCGCCACCATCCCGTCGCCATCATCGCCGTTACCACCACAACCATCATCCCCACCACGACCCAAATCAAACACCGCCCATCGTCACCACCACCACCGTCACCGCGGCCAACCCCAGCCACAGCCAACACCACCAAACACCTTCCCCACCACGAACTCCCGACCATCACCGCCATCAACCCGTCCCTACGACAACCAGAGAACGACAGAGAAGAAAAAGAAAACCTCACCTGATCTGCGCCGCCGCGTTCTCCGCTGTCCAAACCCAGGTCCGGCGCCACCAGCTTCACCATGGGATGGCTGCCCCCACGCGTTGTACCGCCGTGGTTCTCCTGCCCCGGCCACATCGTCTATCTGCGAGATCCGCCACAGCGGCTCTGCCGAAGCCGTGGGGGTTTCCTCCGCCGACCCTGTGGGGCTTCCTCCGTCGATCACGCCTGCTCCGACGACGGATGTCGCGCCACCGCCTTCCGCCTTCCGCCGTACTCCGGCGAAACCCTCCTCCGCCTCCGCGCAGGCGCGCCCAACTCCGCCGCCGTTGAGTCTCGTCACCGCTAACTTCTGTCCGCCGACACCAGTCGCTCCCCGGCGCTCAAAACGACCGTGCCACCCCGATCGACTTCAAGTCGAGCGCCGCACCAGCTCCGCACCGCCTCCGCGCACAAGCTCCACTCCATCGAACCCTCGGGTAAGTCCACCGACCCCCTCCTTTCCGCTCCTTCCACTTTCCCTGCTCTCTCTCTCCTTCAATTTACTTCACTACCATTCTCTCTCTCTCCTGATGTATATCATTTGGGGGGGAGAAAGTATGATGAGGTTTTTTTTGGGCGTTGCTTTATGGCCCAAACTAAGGGATTGCTATAACTTACTTTGATTTTTATAATTATTATAATTATTATTTTTATCTTTATTATTATCATTATTATTATTACCATTATCATTATATTATTATTTTTATTATTATCATTATTAGTATTACCATTATCATTATAATAAATATTTTTATTATTATCATTATTATTATTACTATTATCATTATTATTATTATTATTAGTATTATATATAGCTGTTATTAATATTAGGGTATATTTGTATTTATTTTGGTATAGATAATTATTAGTATTTTTATTTGTATTATTCTTTCATTATTATTATTATTATTGCTATTGTTGAAAATTTTGCTAATGGCTAGTTACTAATATTATTTACAATATAATTATTTGTCTTATAAATATATGTATATGTATTTATAACTGGGGTTTTTAAAGTAATATTTTGGGCTCAATAAATAATTTGGGGTATGGGCATGTTTTTATAAAATAAATAATTTTGAAAACAATTTCTAAGTATTCTCCACATATATATACGTATATATATATATATATATATATATATATATTACCCTTATTAAGAAATATTTTTACAGAGTCAATTCTCTATTATGATTTTAAAATATTTTATATTAAGTTTGAAGAAAAAGGGATATTTTGTTTATAAATTATAAAATATTTTGTAGAAATTTTTCTAAGATATATGTACTTTCATTTAAAAGAATAAACCTCCTAAATCAATTTTTTTTAGATTAATGATCCTTGACCACGACTGATCACACATCTCTCTTCTCATGAAATACCGGACCCTCACATGTCGACCATGGCTATTGGACGAACAGGACTTGTTGGATCATTGCACCACACCGGGCGTAACACCAGGCAAGATACCTTGCCATCTTGTACTTACATTTGATTCATGATATTTTATATGTTGCTAGTGTTTTTACATTAGTAAGAGTATGTCCAAGTATGACTTGGGTGCCATCGATATATATATCGATGTTTGTGTGTGTGTGTGTGTGGACCATTTGTGGTAGCGGACTTTCCCGGTGTGTTGAAGTTATGCTTCATAACTTCTTTGACTTGTTGACACGTCTCATACACGACACATGAGTGAGGATCATTGAGTCGACATGAACCTACATATTCGACTTGCTACCGATACAGGCGGTTCGTGTGTCGGTTCATTTATGGATTAGCGGAGTCTAGATAGCGACTTGCATAGAGATATGGATCGCCAAGACATGGATATGACTTGTGTGATACATGGGTGGGAAAAACTACTGGGACGTATGAGCTAGCCCAAAGCCTTCTAGATTGCCCGATTATGGGTTCATGGTTTCCCTATTATGGGTGTGTCGCTAGAGGATATATCCATTGCACGGCCCTGACCACGACGTCAGATACGGTCAGGAGGTATGCTAGCGATGCAAAGTATGAACTAGGGGATATATCCATTGTACGGCCCTGACCACGTCGTCAGATACGGTCAGAAACGTATACTAGTTCATGCGAAAGCCTTTAATGGATGCTATGCTTTATTCCTACCCACTTATATGTTCCAGTACAGTTTTCGACTTGCATTACACCTAGATGGTTAGGTTCCATTGTGTTGGAGCATGTGGTCTTTTCTTTATCATGTATCATTTACAGTTCATCATGGTATTGTTTTTATATATCTTGTTACGTCCCTCTGAGGATCTGGTTTTTCCCCAGGTGCGTGTTCATGTTTTCTGCAGGTGCTCTAGCTAAGGCCATTCCTTCCTCCGTGATGATTGCTCTTGGACTCGTCACTTGCTCTCGCTTGCTAAATTCTTTTCTTGTATATTTTTCTCTATTTAAATTGGTTGGTAGTGGACTTTGTCTCCGCCCAACGATTGTATCATAAATATTCGAGTTGATATTCATATTATTATTCTTTTCATGATGGATGAGATTTAGTTGTCTTGGATTACTACACTTTACAGCTTATGTATACATACGAGGTCCATATATTTCGTATGTATACAGCTGGCATGTCTACGTACTTGGTCCTACGTATTTTGGGACTGGGGCGTTACAGATATAATAGGTAATGGTACTGTAGGTATCTCTCCTTATCCAATAATAAAGGATGTTTGTCTAGTAACTGAATTGAAACATAACCTATTGAGCATAAGTCATTTGGCAGATAATGGTTATGGTATCAATTTTGTGAAAGATAAATGTACCATATATGATATGTCATCTGGTGATCCCGTATATAAAGGGATTAGAGAAGACAATATTTATGTTTTCTTTTTGGAGAATACTAATAATGCAGGAAGGTGCCTAGTAGCCAATCAAGATGAAAGCCGACTATGGCACATGAGACTAGGATATGCAAATATGGATACTATCTCACGTCTAAATACAAAGAAGTTGGTAAGAGGACTCCCTGAAATTCCATTCAAGAGAGATATGGTATGTGCTGACTGCGAAAAGAATAAAGCACATAGATCTACTTTTAAGTCCATCAATGCTGTAAGTACTTCGAGACCTTTGCAATTAATTTATATGAATTTATTTGGTCCTAGAAGAGTCGCTAGTCTTGGCGGTAAGCTCTACGCTTTTATTATTGTTGATGATTTCTTTCGATTTACTTGGGTTTATTTCTTATCAAACAAAAGTGATGCAATTTTTGAATTTCAGATATTTTACAAAAAGGTACAAAACGAAAAAGGCTTCATGATTACTCGTATCCGAAGTGATCATGGTGGCGAATTCGAAAATTCTGATTTCAAAAAGTTTTGTGATGATAGTGGATATTACCACGAATTTTCTTGTCCTAGAACTCCCCAACAGAATGGTGTTGTGGAGCGGAAGAATCGAACTCTAAGCGAAATGGCTAGAGTCATGCTGAATCAGTATAATCTTCCTAAATATTTTTGGGCAGAAGCTGTTAGTACAGCCTGTCATATTTTAAATAGGGTGTTAATTCGACCAATATCGAAGAAAACACCATATGAGCTTTGGTTTGGAAGAATTCCAAACATTTCTTATTTTAAAGTTTTTGGTTGTCGCTGTTTTATCCTGAACACCTAGGATAACTTAGAAAAGTTTGACTCCAAAGCAGATGATGGAATATTTCTCGGATATGCTGCTAAGAGTAAGGGATATAGAATTTTCAATAAAAGATCTATGATTGTTGAAGAGACTATTAATGTTACCTTTGATGAGTTAAATAGTCACAGATCTAGCGACAGTGATGATGAAGATACACATACAAAGACTAAGAAGAGTTCTGAGAAAGATCTGACCCAAGAGGCAAGGACTAATAAAAGTTTCGGAGATATAGGAACTGAGAAAAGCCTTGTAAAAGATATGGCCTAAAGATTTGAATCATTGAGATTCAAGCCAGATCATCCATAAACTCTCATTATAGGTGATGTATCCAAAGGTGTAAGTACACGTTCATTTCTTAAAGATTCTGAATTAGCAGCAAATGTAGCATTTATTTCAAAAATAGAACCTAAGAATGTAGATGATGCTTTTACTGATGAGTTTTGGATTTCTGCCATGCAAGAGGAACTTAATCAATTTGAGAGAAATCAAGTTTGGGAACTTATTCCTAAACCAATTGGTCAATCTATAATTGGTACCAAATGGGTGTTCCGAAATAAACTCAGTGAAGATGGACAAGTTCTACGCAACAAAGCACGTCTAGTGGCACAAGGTTATAATCAAGAAGAAGGAATTGATTATGATGAGACCTATGCTCCTGTTGCTAGACTAGAAGCCATCCGCATGTTTTGTGCATTTGTATGTTTTAATGATTTTAAACTTTTTCAAATGGACGTGAAAAGCACATTTTAAATAGATTTTTGAAAGAAGAGGTTTTTGTGAAACAACCACCTGGTTTTGAAGATTTTCAAAAACCTGATCACGTCTTCAAGCTTAAGAAAGCACTTTATGGACTCAAACAAGCACCTCGTGCTTGGTATGAACGCCTAAGCGCCTTCTTACTTGATAATAGATTTTCGAAAGGAAAGATAGATACTACTTTATTTATTAAATCCATGAATGATGATATTCTTCTAGTACAAATTTATGTAGATGACATTATATTTGGTTCTACTAATAAAAAACTCTGTCAAGATTTTGCCAAGTGTATGCAGAGTGAATTTGAGATGAGTATGATGGGATAGCTAAACTTCTTTCTAGGACTTCAAATCAAACAGCACTCGAACGGAACATTCATCAACCAAGCTAAATACACGAAGGACATACTGAAAAAGTACGACTTCGAGAATGTAAAGCCAATCGGGATGCCTATCGCTACATCTACAAAGCTTGATGCTGATGAAAGTGGTAAACCTGTCGATCAGCGTAAGTATCGAGGTATGATTGGTAGTTTATTATACTTAACTGCTAGTCGCCCTGATATTATGTTTAGCGTTTACATTTGTACACGTTATCAGGCAAACCCTAAGGAATCACATCTTAGTACCGTTAAGCGTATCTTCCGATACCTTAAAGGAACTTCTACAGTTGGCTTATGGTATCCCAAAACCAAATCCTTTGACCTTATAGGTTACTCGGATGCAGATTTTGCTGGATACAAAGTGGACCGTAAAAGTACAAGTGGCACATATCATTTCTTAGGAAAGGCCTTAGTCTCTTGGTTTAGCAAGAAATAAAATTCAGTAGCATTATCAACAACTGAGGCTGAGTATATCGCCGTAGGACGTTATTGTGCTCAGATTTTGTGGATGAAGCAAACCTTAGAGGACTGCAATCTGCACTACACTAATGTTCCTATTTATTGTGACAACACTAATGCTATAAATCTGACTGAGAACCCTATTTGTCATTCACGCACAAAGCACATAGAAATTAGACATCATTTTCTTCGTGATCATCAACAACACGGGGATATCTGCCTAGAATTTATTGACACTGATCATCAACTAGCAGATATATTCACTAAACCATTGGCTGAAGACCGTTTTAACATTTTGAGGCGTGAGCTCGGCATTCTTGAATTCTCAGACTCATAATATATATGGTAATTAAAATTGAATTTATGACTTGATACTTTATTATTTATTTAACGAAAATTGTTTTTGGGTACAAACTTAAAAAGGGTATGTCTGTCACCACGACTACGGTCGAAACGAAGCTGTATTTAAGAGTTCCCCGGTGAACCTCCGTTAGCTGGGACAACCCCTACAGTTAACCCAAAAATAACAGTCGTTATTTAATATTACAGTCAAAGTTATTAAATTCTACTTTTAAACCTACCAGAATACATTGGTGGCCGAACTCGGCCCGAACTCTGACCGAGTTCGGACCGAATTCGGACCGAGTTCGGTCGGCGCTGTTATGGTTCTAGAAACGAACAGCCGGCCCTAGTGCCTATAAATCCCATCTTTTCCTCCACTTTCTCCACACAACAACTCGTGGAAATCACTCCTCTCTTCCTAGAAGCTTCTCCTCCTTCATCCTAGCAAGGTTCCGAAGAGATCTAGTGGGCGATCATCTTGTTCCTCCTTCCTTTTTCTTCAAAAGGTACTTTTTCTCTATTTTTCTCATGCCCCCCAAGCGTCAAAGAGGAACCTCTTCCCAAGGTGCCTCCTCTTCTTCTGAATACACCCCTGCTAGTTTATTCAGTCCAGCACGACCTAGAGATCCCGATGAATATGACTCTACTTTGTTCCCAGACAAAGATTTTTCGGATCTCTGGTTCGACTCTTTTTCTGGTCGTCGTATTTGTAATAGAACTTTCATAAACTTTACTATTTTCTTTGAGTACGTTCCAACTTTTGACCAACTTGGGTACCGAGATTTCTTCGAGGTACAAGACAATATTTATGACAATGCTATCCGTATGTTTTACTGCAACCTGCAAGTAAAACCAAACGAAAATTTCTATTCTTGCGTTGCTGGACAAGAATTAGAATTTAGCGCCTCCGACATCAGCGATTTTTTCCATATTCCTGATCTTGGTGATGCTTTAGTTGACATCTACCATATTCAATTCCCTGCTGATGTCACTCTTGCTTCCTTCAGGGAACTAATCTGTCATCCTAACCATGTTCTCCGTAGAATTTTTGCCAAAAATTTGAACCAAACCTTCTATGGACTTTATCGTATGGTTTTCTCCGTACTTCTTCCAAAGAAAGGTTCTACTAATGAAGTAACCTTTATGGAACTATCTGCTTTATATTATATTCACTTTGGCATCCCATTCTCCATTCCCAAAACTGTGATGTCCTGGATGCTTAACTGCAAAAATACAGGTAGGAATCTAGTATATCCAATGCACTTAGCTTCTATCTTTCGACGTTTCGAGATTGATCTTGAGACGTGTGCCATCTCCTCTACTCCTGTCGAGCTGATTAGATCTCGTCGATTTCCTGCTCCACCTCTGCCTCCTGGAGCTCATCCTGCTCCAGCTGCTGATGCTGAGGTCCCTCCTGCTGATGCTCCTCCTGCTCCAGCCCCTGTCCCAGGATTTGATCAGACGTTCTTTCAGCGCTTTGATGACTTTGTTGCTGTCTCTACACAACGTCATCTGGATTCGGAGTTCCGGCACATTTCTCAGGCCCAGGTGCTGAGAAATGGCATTGCTGACCTCCACTACAGCCTGGCTCATGATCCTGTCCATCCAGTCACCATCTTACCTCACCCTGCTTTTCTGGGTCCTCGATTTACTGATGAGGCTTTCTTTCAGTATTTCGACCCGACTACAGCCTACTTTCCTCCTGAGGCTCCTGGTGCGGACGACCCTACGATGTGACTTGGATTCAGCTATGGGCTAGTGGACATTAGTTAGATGATGATCAGTTGATGTAGTTTTTTTTATTATTTTATGTCTAAACTGATTAGTTAGACATTTTCAGTTATACTTTTAGATTATTAGTGGAAATTTTTATGACTATTTCAGTTTATTATGAGCTGTTACTTTCTATATTAGTTGTTTCCATATGTCTTATGCTGTGATTATGTTTTTTTTGCTTCACTTTGTCTTGTGTTTGTCTATTGTTGGCTTCACATATTACGGGGGAGCCAAGTCATTTTACTACTTGACAAAGGGGGAGAAAAAGAGTACAATACCAAAAAGCAAAGCATATACAAATCCAAAAACAAAATCAAAACATCTCATTTTTTCAGGTACTTTGTATTTTGTTCTATTTTATATACATATATTTTGGTATAGACTCAAGTTTGTCAATTATCAAAATGGGAGAGATTATTGGCCCATTCCATGGTCATACCCGATTTCGATAATCAACATACACTTAAGTCAATACACAAAATATAGAAAATGCTGCTAATCATTTTAGGATACATGAAATCAAATTCAACGAACGATGTACTGCATCAAACAAAGCGTCAACATCATCAAATCTTCAAAAGACTTATTTATCATTTTATTCTGTATTTTATATTTTATTGAGTCTAGGATTTATTTTGTAAAATCAGTTTTGGTAATACTGGCTTAGGGTTAAAACTGTCCACATTCCAAAAGCCTACCTATTTACCATTCGTATTTCATTTACAAAACATTTCAAAAACATATTTTGAAATTAGCTTTTACAAATGATTTTACAAATAACCAAAAACATATTTTGAAAACTATTTTTACAAATGATTTTCAAATATCTCCTGACAGAACTCGTAACCGAGTTCGGCCCAAGTTCGGTCCGAACTCTGACCGAGTTCGGTCAAAAATGATTCAAACTTCTGTTGCCTCCAAATCAGCGAGCAACGTCTCTTTGCGAGATATTTGCATCCGAACTCTGCCCGAACTCTGCCCGAGTTCGGTTCGAGAAAACACCTATAAATAGAGAAGAACTTTTCATTTCAAATCATCAATTCATTCTTCATTCTCTCTTATCTACTACTCAAGTATTTTCAAACGATCTAAGATTTTCAAATCATACATATACATCTCTTAGCCAAAAGCCAGTACTATCAGAGTTGATTTAGAATCTTTTGGTGTTTCAAGAGTTGTAAAGAGGTCGTTCCAAGTTCAACAACTTTTTCTGTTGTGGAGCTGGTCGTGCGCTCATCACCAAGCACGGTGTGTGTTGTGGAGCTGGTCGTGCGCTCGTCACCAAGCACGGTGTGTGTTGTGGAGCTGGTCGTGCGCTCGTCACCAAGCACGATGTTGTAAGAGACTGCAAGCTCTCAGTTAAAGCTTGTGCCATAGTGGATTAACATCGAACAAGAGTACTCGAGACTGGATTAGTCCTCTCAGAGGGATACCAGTATATATCGCTGTGTTACTGAGTTTGAATTCTCTATCTTTATTTACTGTCTCTTATATCTCTGCCATAGTTTAATTTTTAATTGGTGATTATTTTTCGCTGCACACACACACTCTATTCACTCCCCCCTCTAGAGGTGCTCAACGGTCCTACATAGTCCACTGTTTCGATAATGAGGTATTGGATCTTGTTACGAGTGGGACTATTACTTTACTTGTGATTTATGACATGGTATATCTATTCAGTTATGTGGCATGTTCTTTATGTATCTTGTTACGTCCCTCTGAGGACCTGGTTATCTCTCCAGGTGTGTGCTTCTGTGATATTGCAGGTGTTCTAGCCGAGGCTGTGATCTTCTCCATCCTTTCGAAGATGATTGCACTTGGCTCGTTTTTGTTATTTCCTCTATTCCTTCTTGTATATTTCTTTCTTTTGAGATAGTTGGTAGTGGATTTGTCTCCGCCCAACTACTTGTATAAACAAAAAATTTCATAGTTGATTTATATTATTATTCTCTTATTTGTGGATGAGATTAGATTACTCTTGGTTTACTGCATTTTATAGCTTATGTATTCATACGAGGTTTTCATATATTGGAGTATATTTTGTTTGTATGCAGCTGGCTTGGATACGTACCTAGTCCTAAGTATTTTGGGACTGGGGCGTTACATGTTTTTGTGGTGGCCCATGCAGGTCGATTTTGTCACTTCGATTACGTTACTGTACCGATGTGAGCCTGCAACATAGGATTAGAATCAAGGAATCTCATCCATACAGTTTGACCTCTTCCCTTGGCTTCAAATTTCGAACTCTCGTTCGACTTCCTTGAATTGCACCTTGCTTGATTCCTTTCTACCGTCGATTCTTATTTTCGTGCTTAGTATCAACTAGGAAGATGACTACACTAGTATATGCTCATAGGTCACACATATGGCTAGAATGGTTATATTGGCAATTGGAATACATTCAAGACTCTAATTGAGTAAAAAGACTTTTTTAGTGTGATTTAATGATTAGTAATTTGTAAAGTAGGATATTACCAAGGAAAGTTTTAATCTTGAGATTTCAAAATAGTAAACACCATAGGATTGATACTGCAGGAAAATATATATATATATATATATATATATATATATATATATATATATATATATATATATATATATATATATATATAGCTAGATTGTTTATACCATTGATTTAAGAAGTTGATTGGATTTTTGAGTTTTGATATTTATGAATTATGAGGTTATAGCTATACAACTTTGAAAAAATATAAAATTGATTTGATTTCGAGTTGTATTATGTCTGATTTATTGGATTATGGTTATACACCTTTGAACAGTTATAAATTGGTTTGAAAATGATCTTATCTTTTAAAAATGGTCGTAGGAATTATTTAAATTTGAGTTGTACAACTTACGATTTTCGTGTTTAGTAAATTTTAAATTTTAAGTGGAAGTAATGATGGTGAATTTTGGTTTAAAATATTTAAAAGTTAAGAAAATAATTTTTGAAAATTCTCCTTTATTTTAAATTGGATCATATGATTGAGGATTTACAAATCTATTTATGTTTTGTTTTTTTAAAAAAATTGTGAATTTGGATATCAAATTTTGTAAGAAAAAAAATGATTTTATGACTGATAAGATTGTTTGAAAATTTAGTTTAATGTTGGATTACTAATATCACAAATTTTTGAAATAAAATAAAAATATATTAATGATGTGACAAGATTGTTTTGATTGATCAAATAAAGTTACCATTTAAAAGTTGTGATTATGTTGGAATGACTTAGTATGAATAGAAGTTATAATTAATGAGTGCATTAAAATATTGAGCTAAAATTTTGAGATTGTTTTGTATGTGCTAGAAATTTTAATGTGGGGAGCTATTAAGTTTTGTAGAGTTTTAAAGTTATGATTGATTATGGATATTTTATATATAGATTCATGATTTATGAACTCTTGAGTTTAAAAGTTGATTTGAAAATGTAAAATTTTGAAAAAGTCAGTAGTAACATGATAAAAATTTGCTTTGAGATTTATGAAAGTGATTTAAATTTTTGTCATGATAAATTTGAACGGCTTGGAGTGAGTACAAATTTTGGTGGTTAAATTTTTTTATATTTATTCAGAAATTGTTGGAGAAAACACGAGTTAAAATTTTAATGGTAGGCTACAAAGATAGCCCTAATGAATTATAAGTATTCCACACAAATTGCCATATCACTCATGACCATGATGATAGTATAAACACAAGTGTTGTTTGTCATCTACCAAACCACGTGACTGTATCTCAATCTTGACTCGCTCGACCTTTCCTCCAACCTAGATATTTTATTGTGCCCTTCTAACCATTTAAAATTTGGAAGATGATATGATTGTTCCTTAACTGTATTCATCTAATGGACTATCTTCTCTCTAGAACTATGTCCCTAAATAATTTTATTGGATTCTCTAATTAATTTTATCTCATGCTTTAACTTGATCTCCTTTATTTTTGTGCATTAATTTTCACCTCGTGAACTTCCACTTCTATTTTAGATCTTTTGGCGTCCCTTACCGTGACTTTGATATTTGGAGCACAAACTAGACTTTTCCTTCCATCAAATTTCATATGTAAGACCTAGACGAGCCCACCTTCATGTAGATATATCATGTCCCACTAAAACACATCTCCTTGTACACTATTTTCATGATATGACCTTCTGGTCAAAATGGCTAAACTATAACCTATACCATAATACCAAAATACTTCCTGACTTCAATTAAAGACCCAATCTTGACTCAATCCCTTTGACCCGATACGTGAATATGTTATACAAAGTTCCTTAATGCTTACCTTGTGTATTACCTTGATTGCTTGACCCGTTGTCCCATCACACTATTAGTTTAACTCTTATAAGTTGGGTAGAATACCTCACCACCTAACAAATCCTTTGTCCTTATGAATCGTGTTGATGAGCTCGCTTAGACTAGAAATTCAGAGGACCTTAACTTATCCAGAAAACAAAACCGTAAGTGAAGAAAACTAGGACAACTGTAAAGGTCCACACTACGGGCAAGACTTGATTTTAAAAGATCTTGGACTATTTAAAATTTTCTTCATCTGTACCTCCCTTGCTCATATTTTGACTATCTCATGCTGTTAATGTAGCTTCAGTTTTGCAAGCTTATTTCGTTATCAAGCTTGATCATGACATATATTATTGGGTGCACCCACTAACATATTGTCTAACCAGAACCGGTGCATGATGGTCTGATCAACCTATTGCACTTTGGTTCACTTTTTATGAATTTTTCTACGTGGATGGAGATATAGTTAAACTTGCCTTAGAGTCTCATCTGCGACAACATAGAAAACTCTCATTTGGATTATTTTCGTCGCCTATGAACCACGTATTCGTACTCGATAGCATCGTCCTTGAACTCCTTATTGTTTTTACTTTACTTATATTAGAAAGACCAGACATTGTACATGATAGATAGATGTAAGATATCACCTTTAGTTTTTCTATCAGTTATTTCAACACGAATTTAGATAGCCACCGACCAACTCATGTGGCTATATCCTCACCTTAAACTCTTCTTCTTCCCAATCATAGAAATTTCATTGTGACCTTCCAACCCCTCTTGAATGCATGAGAGTGATTCTAATCATCACTTAATCAAACCCTCGACCAAGACGATTAGTATCCAGTTCTCCCTTAAGGAATCACATCTCCTAAATGTCTAATCTATTTTCTTTGGTCTACTCACTTCCTTACTGTTCTTCTAAATTGGATATTCAAAAATTTTGTTACCTTCACTAGCGATCCTTATTCAATTCCATAACCACGATATATTTTTGTATATACCGACTCCACAATTTTCTATTATATGGTGGTGTTGAACGCCGTTTTATCGCCTCCACTAAAATTTAATTGTATTTTGGTATTGACGAACTCTTCCTATCCCTCAACCCTATCTACCCTATTCATCCTAAATTTCGAGGTCGAAATTCTTGTAAGTTGGGTAGGATGTAAAATCTTCCTATTTTTTATATTATTTTTATTATTTTATTAGACTTAAAAATGAATTTACACAAAATAAGGTTTTTATTAATTTTTAAAAATGACCTTGGCCATTGTTGCATTTTGGAGCACTAGACGACCATGACTTTTAGCACGGAAGTTGTAGCAGTGTGCCTTGACTAGTATATTAGCCATGCCATGGGAAGCCTAGCCATGGTGATGCCCAAATTAGGAAAACTAGGCCAAGTTGTGAATTAACTTATTCAAAGTATTTTAATTAAATATTATTTTATTTATTGATTTTTAGATGACCCGGTTGGACCAAACCAGCCCGAACTGGGCCTGGACCAAACCCAAGTCCATGTAGACATGTGGGGTGACCAAATGTGGCCATGTAGGCATATTTTATGTATGTACAATATTTCCTAAATTATTTAGAATTTTATGTATAATTTCTAATTATTTAATTATGTGTACAATTATTGGTATTTTATTATTAAATAATATTTTACAAAATTGTACATTTTGTGGACCCGGGAAAGGGTGTACGGTATAAGTGCACCATTTGGGACAATTTTATTAATTTATTATTATTAAAGTTATTTTGTGGAGATTTATTAAACATGTTTATTCTATTAAGATATTATTATTATTTTGAGTTGATTTATTGTGAGATAAATTTATATATTAAATATTTGGATAGATAATATTAAATTTGTTAGTTGGTTTTCAAATAGATTATGGTATATATATATATATATATATATATATATATATATATATATATATATAGAAAGATAAAAAATTTGAAATAAAATAAATATCATATGTAATAAAATATATATATATATATATAGAATGATAAAAAAAATTGAAATAAAATAAATATCATATGGTCGGCCCCACCATGTGGGAACCGACCATATGTGTAAATAAGGAGCAGCAGCTCCTTGGTCCCATATTGGTGGGTGGCAGCCCAAATAAAGTAAGCAGTAGCAGCAACATGGCCGAAACCCCCTCCCTCCATATATATATATATATATATATATATATATATATATATATATATATATATATATATATGAAAACCTAATCTCCTCCTCCTTTTTTCCTCCATCCTCATTCCTTTCCTAGACGTGCGTGCCCAGCCTCGCCGGATCGGCAGCATCCCCCGTCTTCCGGTCGTCATGGCGACATCAACAACAATGAACAAACACCCACAACAACGGCAATTTTTAATATCGAGGTACCCGACTTCTCCAATTAATTTCTCCTCCAATTCTTATCCATTTTTAGATCCGTCAATTCGTGTAGAAAGCCCACATGACCCTCTATCATCCTCTTCAAATAGTTTTATTTACTCTGCAATAAATTCTGTATTAATTAGATTAAAAACCCCACTAAAAATCAGTTTTCAAAAATTAGAAAACCCCGGTATGACGTGCGTTCCGCCAATTCGGACGACGTGGTCGCGAACCGAAGGTACCGAAATGTCCGTATCGACTTTGTGGACGTGCAAGAATTGACCGATTTCAAATTGGTTGCGTGTGCGCGACGAATTTGATCCGTATCCGTCAAATTTTTCTGTATCGAGCATTTTTGGTATTTTCCAATTACTTTGTGCACACTTATCAAATCGCGACGAAACTTACGCCATTGGGCTCAAAATATTTTTCTGGTCCTGTGAGCCAAGTTTGGTCAGATTCTGAGACCGTTAACTTGGACGTCGTTTTGGCGGGCCCACAATCCCGCTCAACGGGCGATTTTGTGCACGGCCCACCGGAATCCAAAATTGGACATACCGTTGGGTTCGTCTTATCAAAACAAATTCGTAGACATATAGTTTGACGACTTTAGAGACGGTAGGTTCTGGCACGCATTTCGATGCAAAGCGGATCCAACGGCGGACATCGTTTTGACCCAAAATTACGATTTTGCCCCTGTTCCAGAATTTAACTTTTAGACAGGCGTATCCTAGGCATATCGTTTATTCCAAACTCGTTCGTGATGTTTGTTGCAGCATCCGGAGTCATCTACGGGATTTGGCTTTTCTTGCTTCATTTATTTGTTTGTTCGAGCTACTGAATTATTCTCTTTTGCACATAACCTCAGGCAAAATATCTTGCCGTTATAATGTTTATATTCAGTTACATTTATTACATATCATTGTTCATTTATTTTTAGTTCTTATAGTTTTTATTTACTGTCTGCTCAGTGATATTAGATAGACTTTGTTATTATCCTTTGATTGCATATGGACCTAGAGTTAAGGGACTACCTTCTGTAGTGTATCGCATACACCTTGACCCAGTTGTACCACGAGGATGTGTGAGATGAGTATTATATAGAGGTTCTTGTGTGTGGGCTGATCCCCATGCGCATGCGTTAGGGCTAACTGCTAATAGAGGCATGTTAGGAGACTTAGCAATTAGTAGAGGTATACGAGTCAAGGATGTGACTCTGCTAGGCATTGGGTGGGAAGAACAGTTCCTTAACGTATGGGCCAAGTATGCACTTCCCTATTGTCGGTCATCTCTACGGGAGATACGGTCATGGATCCTGATACCTGATTTACTGCTAGCCTCTGACATTCGATGAAGGTTATGCTTTGAGGTCCCTGGTATCCTGATGGGGCCATACCTGAGATTACTGCTCCTGAGCCAGAGTGCCCATACGTTGAAGGTTTGTTCTTACTGCATAAACACATTAGATGGTTAGGTAACCCTCGTCAATGTCATATCATCCCATTCCATTTGTAGCTTGGGACAATATCGCATCGCGGTATAGTATACTACCCCTTGTCCTTGTTTGGTTGTAGGGGTAGTCCATTGTTTCGATGATGATGTATTAGATCTTGTTACGAGTGGGACTATTACTTTACTTGTGATTTATGACATGGTATATCTATTCAGTTATGTGGCATGTTCTTTATGTATCTTGTTACGTCCCTCTGAGGACCTGGTCATCTCTCCAGGTGTGTGCTTTTGTGATATTGCAGGTGTTCTAGCCGAGGCTGTGATCTTCTCCATCCTTTCGAAGATGATTGCACTTGGCTCGTCTTGTTATATCCTTTATTCCTTCTTGTATATTTTTTCCTTTTGAGATAGTTGGTAGTAGATTTGTCTCCGCCCAACTACATGTATAAACAACAAATTTCATAGTTGATTTATATTATTATTCTCTTATTTGTGGATGAGATTAGATTACTCTTGGTGTACTGCATTTTACAGCTTATGTATTCATACGAGGTTTCTATATATTGGAGTATATTTCGTATGTATGCAGCTGGCATGGATACGTACCTAGTCCTAAGTATTTTGGGGTTGGGGCGTTACAGCCTTGCCTATACACTTCAGCAATTCCGTTCTCAAAATTCAATCCAAGATACGATTCTATGATAGAATAGATTTGAAGAATCAAGGTTGCAACCTTTTACCGCAGTTATCTAAACGCACGAGTAAGGGATATAAATGCAATATGAGATTGTACAGCAACTTCTAGGTAGATGGAAGAATGGTTATGAATGACATCCCATTCTAAGAGGTGGAGTACACTAGGTACTACCCAACTTATATAAATTGGTTATCATGGATAGCACAGTAATAGGATACCTAAGAAGATCAAATTTCAAGGAGATGTATGAGGATATGGGATAATTCTGATCGCAGTCACGAACTCTATAAGAAACCAAGGTACTGTTTATTTAATATGCTTATATATTGACCATGTTTTATCAAAGCAGTATGAGAGGTCTTGGTCAAGCATAACCAGAAACAAGTTGGTACAACAGTATTCCATTCCTCGCATAGCATATGCTACGAAAGGATACGGCTAAGGGATTTATGGAAGGAGGATTAGTGGACTATGAGATGGAGACTACATAATAGGTGTAGAGAGTTAATTCATCTAGTTTGGTTTTATAACCAAATATAGCGATATGCATGGATGGGTTTAACAGGGATTTAATGGGTTCTCTAGTTGGACATCAATCTTCTATTGAATGAAACTTGGGTTTTAATATATATTGGCTAGACAAGATCCCAAAAAATTGATCTATACCATTCCATTTTGGTTAGTATAACCTGGAATAGGTTCTAACTCAAGTGGTTGGACTGGTTGCCAATCAGGTTGGTTAACTAGGTTCAATAAGTCCAAAAATGTGCCTTCTGTGACTTTTGTGTTTAAGTAGTACAAGAGGACTCAATTGAGTGGTATACTAGTAGCATGTCCATAGTAGGATTTGAGTAGATCACAACCATATATTGGGTCGAAGGGTTTAAGTCGAGGTTAAGTCTCTAATTGTAGTCGAAAAGTATATCGGTATTATAGTAAGGGTTATAGTTTAGCCTTTTTGGCCTGAATGTCGTATCATAAAAATAGAGTATAAGGGGACATGTTTGAGTGGGATGTGATATACCTAAATAAAGGTGGACTCGTCTAGGTCTTGTATATGAAATTGGTTGGGAGGTAAGAGCTAGTATCCGAATATCAATGTCACGTTAAGGGACACCAAAAGATCTAATTAGAAAGTGTGTTCACGAGGCACTGATTTTATCATCCTAGCAGGAACCAACTTATCCTAATCAATAGGTAATCCTAGTAAATCGTAAAATTAGAGGGGCTGCAATCTATACTCCCCAACAATTCATCCTTCAAAATTAAACTAAGTTACGATCCTAGAATTAATGGAGTTACAAAATTTTAAGCCGTACTATCGTACCTTAGCTTTTGATTATAAAAGAATACTACATGACGTAATAGATAATGTGATACGGCAGATCAAGTTTTGAAGGTAGTTATCCGATTTTGAGTATATGGAAAACGATTATATACATATAACTTCCATGGACATAGGTGGTATGGCTAACCAAGGGGGAAGTCACGTGTCTATCTTCCCGTAAATATGAGCATTTGTTTTCTTGAAGTATATAAAGGGAAAAAATAATAAAGAGTTCATTTGAGAGGGAATCGAATACAAATACGGGGTTCTAAAGGTGATTGAATAATTCAAGAGAGTGGTCAAGGCAGTTGCGGATGAGATCCTAGATGCACATATATCTCAATCTATATGAAATAATCATATGAAGGGAAAACCAAGTGCACTAAGGTTGATCAGACCATAATACACCGATTCTAATTAGAGAATATGTTAGTGGACGTTCCCAATAAACATATGTTCTAAACAAGCTCGATAAAGAATAAGCTTGCAAAACTAGGCTATAGTAGCAGCGCCAGTCAAGATAGTCAAAATATAAGTATACAAAATTTATGATTGAAACAAGGCACAAGCAGTTCAAGTTTTCTTAAGAATCTAAGCATTGTCTAATGTTCGAGCCTCTACATTTGTCCTACGTATCCTTTTTGTCTAAGCCCTTGGTTGACCAATGGGTTAGGGACCTCTAAACTCTATATTTTAGGTAAACCTATTAGTGTCAGTCAATTACCTCGTTAGTAGGTAATAAGGACAACGGGATGCTTGGTTGGGAGTCATGTTACCCAACTTATAAATTTTTTTACTAGTATTGGCTTTGAATCAATGGGACATACAAGTCATTTCCTAACCTCTATAGTATCCAAAAACTGTAATCATGTCTGAAGTCATTCTATCGAAAATTTATGTCTCGCCAGTGTACACCTGGCTGTAGTAAATCCTTGGTTTTATGACTCAAATATAATATAATATCTGGATATTTTATTAACTCTATCCAATATTGACATAAAGATAATTAAGATCAGAAGTGGACAACTAAGACATAGTTTTAACAACATTCGATAACCTACGTTTACTTGAAATAATTTTAACTTTAGGGGCCATGATTTGCCAGTGCGTTGCTGGCTGTAGTGAACCTGCAGTCTTCATAGCTCAGATAAATGGCGACAGTGCACTGCTGTCTTGCCATCGTAGTCGTAAAAATTATTCCAACTATATCTCTAAGAATTTCAACAAGTTTCTAAAAGTTAAAACAAGTTGATCATGATAGAAAATGTAAGTATCTGTCCTTGAATGAAAATATCAGCCTTAAAAATCACACGATCGATTAGGAAGAAAACAATCAAATGCAAGAGGAGTGTAACTCATATATATCTCGAATTTCAGAATGCAGACTCAAATTTTATATGGGTAATCGAATCATGTTAGGCTCAAAAGTCAAAGGATGAAAATAAAGTATCTACTCTTCGAAAATATAGTGCCCTGTCCCTACATCGTGCCCCGTTTTCGACCACAGGGTGCGCAAGAAAGGAACACTGTCGCTACCGATTCAGTCGGGACCGATAAATCGGGATAGGTTGAATCGGTCGAATGGGAACGATTGAATTTAGATCCTTTTCTCGTCATGGAAAGGCTTCTTCGGAATCAAGTTCCATATTCAGCGGATTGCACCTCGAGGATTGGCTCTGCGGCTGAGTTGGGAGAGACCTCCCATTGCTCTATTTTTCATATAGCACTTGCTTTAGCTTTGGTTTTTGTGAATACGTTTTCGTTAATATTTTTGATGGTTTTTAAGCCTTGTGCTTTGAAACTTCGTATTCGTATTGAACTCTATGAATAGTGCAGTGTTCTAATCAATTTCTTATACGATTGTAGGTGTATACAACGTCTAAGCACAGCCAACCAGTCCCTCGCCTGAAGCAAAGACTAAGGTGAGTGGCTGACCTTTTTTGCCTCGACACTCTATTTCATAATCAAATATGAAACACAAAAACAATAATTGTCGCTATAGTGTAGAATCAATGAAATCATGACACGATTCTTCACGAAACACTTGCTATCGAATTGCTTTACATAAAAAACTGATGCCTGCTTTCTTATGCCTTATTTACATAGCCTATACAAACGAAAGGATGAATCGATTCATGTTTATCGCAATGATACGACTAAAGTGCATAAATGACTAAGTTCAAAAAAGGGTCAGTTTTACACCAAAAGAGAAAGTTAAAGGTTCTAGTAAAAAGATAGAATATTTCATGAATATGCAAAAAGGGTCAATGGAAAACTTATGCATAAGACGTATTTTCCTTGAATGGTTGTCGTGGCCAAGGAACTGATTCGGTCCGGAAGGAACGATTATAGCAGGAACCAGCCATGAATTGGTGTGGATGATTCGGGAACTTTCGCACAGGGCTCGCTACCCATCGCGAAAGGGTCACCGTCTAACCCAGCTATAGTCTTTGATGGCTTAAAATTGCCATTGACCTTTACACCCCTTTTAATGGTTGAACTAATGCAAGTGACACGGGATGATTATGATAACTACTCAATACATACAATTTTATATGCTTGCCTTAAAACATGTTAACATACAAATCAACCAGGATGGTTAGAAAGATCACAAAAAATAGCTAACATGTTTCATAAAACTGCTTGAAACAAATGCAAAGCTTGGGTTTAATTAGCCACTCGCCAGTACCTGTGATCATACTCACCCTCCTTTTTGCAGGTGCCAGGAACCAGAAGGAACGCGATAACTAGCTAGGCAACGTTTTATGCTTTTGAAGCTTCGATCGTGCATCGAAGACCCCCATCGTATCAACTTTGAAGACTCTCTACATGTCCAAGAAACATGTCTCGGCATCCCTCGCATCCAGGTAGCTGGAATACTTTTGTTGTAAATGAGGGATTTATGTATGGAACGACTATCTCATCGGCACTCCTTTTGTAATCGAGTCATGTTGTAAAGCCCGTACGACACGATTGTAATAGAGTCAGTAAATGATGTCTATTATAAAGAAAATGCAAAGTTTCTCTGTCTCAATTTTTTTGTTCAATTTGTCTTCGCTCTCTCTTAGATATTGTATTTTGGATTACCTTATGACTATGCCTTATGCGACCGCAACCTAGGGTCGCATGGTATCACTCCCGGGGGACGACTATCGATTCTTCGAAATCGGGGCATGATATAATGGTATCTGAGGATGGCTTTACGTCCTTGGCCTCCAGTCTTGAGTCTCTAGTCTCGAACTGTTGACCTCGTATCGATGAGATGAGTTATTCCATACGCTGAACCCAAGAGATTTTTTGAAACCAATGAGAGTTGTCTTTTTCCTAGGAATTATGGGACCTCGGGCAGAGGGCGAAGCGAGCGCTTCCAGCGACTTGAGTAGTTCCGAAGCCGAGCCTTCTGTCAACGCAATGGGGAGGATGCATGCCTACAGAAGTCGGGCCTTCCGGCAGTCCTATGGAGCGGATGTTGCATATACTCGAAATACAGTAGAGGCAGGCCGCAGCATTCCAACAAGAAAGCGAGAAGTTGCACCTATCGTTTGAAAGGTGGCAGGCCCAATTTGAAACCCAGTTCAAAGGGCAGCTCAAGATACAGCAATGGCAACTTGACACGCTACAGTAGTTGGTGCAAACAGTTATGACCAACGAGAACTCTACAACCCGTACTGTCAAACCTGTGAACCGGCCCATCGAAGTCGTACCTGGGGAGCCTTCGTCTCAGCTTGCACCGTCAGAGAATAACACCTTCAACTATACCAACTTCAAGAAGGCATTTCGTAGTTCCTTCTTCGGCACTGAAGACCCTTCCCTTGTGATCGACGGGTTAGACGAGATCAAAGACAACTTCGAGCTCCTCGACATCGATGAGATAAATAACTCCATCATACTAATCTCCTGGGCAACGTTTCGCAAGGCCTTCGAAGTCGAGTACCTACCTGCTGCGATCCTCCAGGCGAAGGAGAACGAGTTCATGTAGCTGAAACAAGGAAACATGACAGTACACGAGTATGCTATAGAATTCAATAAGTTAGCTCAATTTGCTGGTGTCTACCTGCCGCCGACGGCGAGTCGAGAACGGAGATTCAAAGTAGGCATGAGGCCTTCAATTTTTTCCTATGTGACTGTGCCCGAGTATCAAACGATGGGCGAGTCACTCAACTACCCCTCTGCCTGGAGCCTCAGTATCCTTCTGCCACTACTGATACTGTTCATTTTAATAATAAATGCTATAGTAATGTAGGAGGCAACAATGCGCATAAGCGTCCAAACTATAGCAATGGAGGTGGCAACCAGGAAAGGATCCGAGTAGTTTGCAATCGTTGCCATAAGGTAGGACAGGTGGCTAACGAATGCTTAATGAAAATTAGAGCATGCTTCGGGTACGATCAAGTAGGACACGTCGCACGCAACTGCCCTGAAGGTGGATCGAACCAATGCCCCCCCCCACAACACCAACAGAACCAAGGCCAAGCACCTCGGGCTCCATAGACCGTGCCACAAAATGGCCATGACCATCGCCCCAATGCCCAGGGCCACGTCTACGCCATGACCCGGAATGAAGCGTTCGCATCTGACACAATCGTAATAGGTATACTGCATTTAATAACAAACCTGTTCGTGTACTGTTTAATAACAATCGTAATAGCTTTATATCGACGGATTTTGTCGCCGAACACAAACTTCCTGTGACACCGTTAGGCCTTAATTTTAGCGTCAACATATCCTTGGGCACATCACTACTTGCAAACTTAGCCTGTAGAGACAAAATCAACTGTATAGGTGGTCAAAAGGTAGGTCTCGATACGATAGTCCTAGACATTAAGGAATACGATATCATTCTGGGAATAGATTAGCTCGGTCCGTACAATACAACCATTGACTATGCCGATAAGACGATCACCTTCCGTATACCTGGTGTGCCTGAATTTTGCTATTCATGTGGTGAGGCATCGTCGATCTGCATGGTGATCTTGATAATATCGACTCGAAGGATGCTACATTCTGGGTGTGAAGGCTATTTAGCGTCTGTTCGAGACATGAGACAGGATGGTACAAACGTGGGTCAGGCCGACGTTGTGACAGAATTCCCATACGTGTTTTTGGATGCGCTGTCCGGCATGCCACCTGATCGAGAGATAGAGTTCACCATTGACACATTCCCTGATACCCGACCCATCTCTAAAGCTCCGTACAGAATGGCCCCTGCAGAGCTTAAGGAACTCAAAATACAATTGCAAGAGTTGCTCGATAATGGATTCATACAACCTAGCATCTTGCCGTGGGGAGCGCCCGTATTGTTTGTCAAAAAGAAGGAAGGCGTAGTATGTCTTTGTATCGATTATCGAGAGCTGAACAAGGCCACAGTTCGGAACAAATATCCATTGCCCTGTATAGATGACATGTTCGATCTGTTGCAGGGCGCTTTCGTATTTTCTAAAATTAATTTTCGCTCAAGTTATCATCAACTCAAGATCAAGCCGGTCGATGTATCGAAGTTGGCCTTCCGTACTCGATACGGTCAATACAAGTTGCTGGTGATGCCATTCGGCCTAACGAATGCCCCAGTTGCTTTCATGGATTTAATGAATCGGGTGTTTCGACCCTTCCTCGACAAGTTCGTAGTTGTCTTCATTGACGAGATACTCATCTACTCGAAGGACAAGCAACAATACGCTGACCATCTACAGACCGTGCTTCAGACCCTTCGGGAGAATCAGTTGTATGCAAAACGGAGCAAGTGTAAATTTTGGCTGAGCAGCATCGTATTCCTTGGACACATTATTTCATCCGAAGGTATTACAGTCGACCCAAAGAAAGTTGAACCATTGTCTATTGGAAACGACCAGAGTCAGTCGGCGAGATTCGAAGCTTTCTTGGCTTAGCAGGATACTATCGACGCTTCGTGAAAGATTTTTCGAAGATCGTATCGCCTATGACTCGCCTCACCCAAAAAGGAGCCGCTTTTGAATGGTCAGACGACTGTGAAGCTCCCTTCCAGGAGTTGAAGAAACGGCTCATCTTAGCCCCGATACTTGCACTTCTAGAAGGGAATGAGGAATTCGAGATATTGAGCGATACGTCCGGCCAGGGTTTGGGGTGTGTGCTGATGCAATAGAAAAAGGTGATATCTTTTGCTTCTTGACAGCTAAAGCCGCATGAGAAGAACTATCCCACCCATGACCAGGAGTTAGTGGCGATTGTGTTCGCAATAAAATTATGGTGTCACTATCTTTATGGCATGGCAGACGTGATCTATACAGATCATAAGAGCCTCAAGTATATATTCACGCAGAAGGAGCTGAACTTGCGGCAAAGACGTTGGCTTGAACATATCAAAGATTACTACTTGACTATCGACTATATGCTGGGCAAGAAAAATATTATGGCAGATACTCTAAGCCAGAAGTATATTGTCTCGCTATCCATCGACCGAAGACTGCTACATGACCTAGAAGAGATGGGCATCGACCTTCGGGTTCGATTCAGGGATCTGCAGTTGGCACAGTTGCAGTTAGAGCCGAGCTTACGGGAAAAGATCAAGACCGCTCAGAAGGATGATCCGTACCTGAAGAAAATGTGAGAGCAAATTTCTACGGGTAGTGCGACCAACTTTGTGGTAGACGAAAGTGGCATGCTTCAATTGAAGGGTAGGCTATGCGTTCCGGATGATTCAGAACTTAGAAAGGAGATATTGACGGAGGCGTACTATACGAAATATACCTTGCATCCTGGCAGCACAAAGATATACAAGGACCTTCGTACGACCTTCTGGTGGCACAGAATGAAGAGAGATGTGGCGCTCTTCGTGTCGCAATGCTTGGCTTGTCAGTAGGTAAAAGCTGATCATCAGAGACCGGATGGGGAGATGCAGAACCTTGCCATTCAAGAATGAAAATGGAATCATGTCACTATAGACTTTGTTTTTGGCCTGTCAAAGACACTGCAGGAAAATAATGCCATCTGGGCCATCGTTGATCGACTAACCAAGTCAGCGCACTTCATTGCCAATAAAGTTACTTGGAGCGTTGATCGCCTGGCTCAGATTTATCTTAACGAGATAGTACGGCTACACGGAGTCCCTGTATCTATTGTCTCTGATCGAGATGCACGATTTCTATCACGCTTTTGGAGTAGCCTTCGGTCGGCTCTTGGTACCAAGTTGCAGTTCAGCTTAGCTTACCATCCCCAGACCGATGGTCAAACGGAGCATGTGAATTAGATTCTCGAAGACATGTTACGGCTCTATGTAATTAACTTCAAGTCGAGTTGGGACGTTCATCTACCATTGGCCAAATTTGCATACAATAATAGCTATCAGTCCAGCATCCAAATGGCACCGTACGAAGCTTTGTACGGCCGGAAGGACATATCGCCTATTTGCTGGGATAAAGTCAAGGAATGGCATATTCTTGGCCCGAAGCTGGTGGAACAGATCGTAGAGAAGGTTAAGCTCATTCAGGAAAGATTAAGGACTGTGCAGAGTTGGTAGAAAAGTTACACAGATATTCATCATCGACCCCTCGAGTTTCTATAAGGCGATCACGTATTTCTTAAAGTGTCGCCTATGCGTGGAGTTACCCAGTTTGGTGCAAAGGGAAAGTTGAGTCTGATATTTGTTGGGCCGTTCAAAATACTCAAGCGAGTTGCCCCAGTAGCCTATCAGATTGCCCTGCTGCCAGTGCTAGCGGGTCTATATAATGTCTTCCACGTCTCTCAGTTGGGGAAGTACGTGAACGACACAAGCCACGTGATAGATTTTGGTCAGCTTGAGCTGAAGACCGGCTTATCATATGTTGAAGTACCGGTCCAAATCTTAGAACATAAAGATAAATGCTGCAAAATCGAGCGATCCCTCTCATCTGCGTACGCTGGAGCAATCATTCGGTCGAGGAGTCGACCTGGGAACTTGAATCGAAGATGTAGAAGAAATTTCTTTCATTGTCATCGTAGAGGTAGGTTCTATTCTTAAGATACGAAAACAAAACTTTTTATTAGTTGGTTATGGTGTACTGCTCCGTCCCTACATCTTGTCCCATTTTTATCTACGGGATGCGCGAGAAAGGAACACTGTCGCTATCGATTCAGTCGAGACCAATAGATCGGGATCGGTTGAATCGGTCGAACAGAAATGATTGAATTAAGATCCTTTTTCATTATGGAAAGGCTTCTTCGGAATTAAGTCCCATATTCAGCGGGTTGCACCTCGAGGATTGGCTCTGCGACTGAATCGGAAGAGAACTCCCGTTGCTCTATTTTTCATGTCATACTTGCTTTGGCTTTGGTTTTCATGAATGCATTTTCCTGAATGTTTTTGATGGTTTTCATGCGTTGCATTTTCGAACTTCATATTCGCACCGAACTGCTTGAATAGTGTAGTATTCTAATCAGTTGCTTATGCGACTATAGGCGATCGCGTAGGCGACGTCTAAACGCAGCCAACCAGTCCCTCACCTGAAGCAAAGACTATGTTGAGTGGCTGACCTTCTTTGCCTTGACCCGTTATTTTAGAATCAAATATGAAACACAAAAACACTACTTGTTGCCACGGTGTAGAATCAATAAAATCATGGCACGATTCTTCACGAATCACTTGCTATCGAACTGCTTTACATGAAAAACCGATGCCTGCTTTCTTATGCCTGATTTACTTAGCCTATGCAAACCAAAGGATGAATCGATTCACGTTTATCGCAACGATACGACTAAAGTGCATAAATGACTAAGTTTAAAAAAGGGTCAGTTTTACACCAAAAGAGAAAGTTAAAGGTTCTAGTAAAAAGATAAAATATTTCATGAATATGCAAAAATGGTCTTTGGACAACTTATGCATAAGGCGTAGTTTCCTCGAAAGTTTGCCCAGGCCAAGGAATTGATTCGGCCTGGAAGGAACGAGTATAGCAAGTGCCAGCCATGAATCGGCGTGGATGATTTGGGAACTTTCGCACAAGGCTCGCTACCTGTCGTGAAAGGTTCGTCGTCTAACCCAGTTATAGTCCATGATGGCTTGACATTGCTAGTGACCTTCATACCCCTTTCACTGCTTGAACTAACGCACGTGACATGGGATGATTATGATAACTGCTCAATGTATACAATTTTATATGCTTACCTCAAAACATGTTAACATGCAAATCAACCAGGATGCTTAGAAAGATCACAAAAATAGCTAACATGTTATAAAAAACTGCTTGCACCAAATGCAGAGCTTGGGTTTAATTAGCCACTCGCCAGTACATATGATCTACTGACCCTCGCTCTTTGCAGGTGCCAGGAACCAGGAGGAACGTGCCAACTAGCTAGGCGACGTTTCATGCTTTTGAAGCTTCGACCACGTATTGAAGACCCCCGTCACATCAACTTTTGAAGACTCTCTGCAAGTCCAAGAAACATGTCTTTGCATCCCTCACATCTAGGTGGCTAGAATACTTTTGTTGTAAATGAGAAATATATGGATGGAACGGCTATCTCATCGGGACTCCTTTGTAATCGAGTCTTGATATAAAGCCTGCGCGGCACGATTGTAATAGAGTCAATAAATGATGTCTATTATCAATAAAATGCAAAGTTTTTTGTCTTAATATATTGTTCAATTTGTCTGTACTCTCTCTTAAATGTTGTGTTTCGGATTACATTATAACTATGCTTTGTGCGATCGCGACCTAGGTTCACACGACATCACGCCCGGTGGACGACTATCGATTCCTCAAAATCGGGACATGACAGAAAATAATTACTAGTGCCAATGGAAACTAAATAAGCAATACAGACCTTATGATATGATAATAAAGTTTAAATGGGGCAGAAAAGATAAATTGTTCAAATTTTCAAGATTAGGAATTGAGTCCTAGGAAGGCCTAATTTACCAAGCGAGGGTCTACCTACCTTAGATCCTATCGTCATATCAAACACAACGGTATATCCCTCTATGAAAATTCTCAAGTTAACTTATAGGGCTTAGAATTCAAGGAATCCCTGGCTAAATGGCCTACTAAATAATCTTAACTACCCAATGGTCAAATCGACTAAGGGACTCCTGGTCCTAATCATTCTCCTAAAAAATCAAATTTACCCTAACTTGTAAATGAGCATTTCCTAGTCGTAGGCTTGCCATAGTACGACTAACTTAAGTACTATCACGAGTTCGTACAGTTTGTAAAAACTTACCTGTATGGGCCACCATAAAACTTGTCACAAACCGCACCCGCTTTTTGGGATACGAATGCGTGTCCAAACCAGCCTACGTCATAATATCGATGGTAGAACATTGTCCAAGCCATAATAAAACAAAATTCTCAAAAATAATCTTTATTAGTCATTCACATTGCTAAAAATTTACAATGTTTATATTTAAAGATGGTACAATATTCTTACAAATATGAAAATGATTACAACTCATCTATCTAGCTAATCTCTAGGTTTTGGCCTGTAAGCACAACCGTATCTCCCCATGGCTAAGAGTAGTCGCGATAACCTGAAAAATATTGGTTTTTAGTAAGGAATAGAACGAGTACAATTCATTGAGTACAGTTCCAAATATATACTAACCACTATAAGACAAATGTTATCCATGAAATACGTGATAAAATAATCAGGATAATGGTAACAAAAGACATAAAAAATATAGACAGGAATATATATGACAACAGTTAAAGAGTAAACAACAGAAAATACTATCTAAGTGATTTGAAGTACCTTTCGATATATGATCGATCTGAGGACAGTTACACCACAAGGTCTAAGTTAATTACAAGGTCTACTTTATTTAACAAGGTCTACTTTATTTAATGAGGTCTACTTTATTTAACAAGGTCTACTATGCAGGAAATAAAACATGGGCTAAGGTCATGGTCACATATCTATTATTACTTCTCCGTCCCGACACCATATACAAGATAGAAAAATATGACATAAACAAGGAACATGAGGTGCTATCATGTGACGAGCGTGTCAAAAAACTAGGTACGATATAACCGAACAGTATGATATAAAAATTAGCAATATTGAAAACAAACAATAAATGTACTCGCCTGGGTCCTTTGCTGGTGAAACCGATAATACCAACCTCTCAGTGAGCCACAAAGATCAAACTCGCACAACAGTCTCTGGATGCTGAAACATACATCACCAATACACTTGGTATAAAAGAAATATCTAAGAATTCTGACCCAAAAGTCCAAGTCTGGACACAGGGGCAAAATCGTAATTTTGGGTTAAAACGGTATCCACCGTTGGACCCGCTTTGCACCGAAAGCGTGCCAGTACCTACGGTTTTTAAAGTTATCAAACTATATGTCTACGGATCCAGTTTGATGATACAAACAAAATTATATATCCAAAGTTGGATTTCGGTGGGCCGTACATAATTTTGCGCGTTGGATCAGGTCGCGGGCCCACAAAAATGATATTCCGGTCGACCTTCTCAGAATCGGACCAAACTTGACATGTACGACCAAAAAAATAATACGGTCCTATTGGCACAAGTTTCATCTCGAGATGACGAACGTGCATAAAGTAATTGGCTAAATTTGAAAATCACCGATACGGGAAAAATTGACGGATACGTGCCAATCGTCGCACGCACGCAACCAATTCGACTTCTGTCAACTCCCACACGTGCATGAAGTCCATACGCACCTTTCGATGCAAGTGGTTCATGACCAATTCGCCTGGATTGTCGGAAGGATGCCGTATCGAGGGTTTTCTATGTTTTTAAAACTAATTTTTCTAAAATTTTGAATTTGTTTACAGGTCTGAATATAAAGGGATTTTTAAAACCAAAAGCATAGTTGTGATCATGTTCAGGTTATCTTTAGATCCCTTCAATCAAATTTTTGAATATGTTGATGTATTGGCTATAATTTGCCTTCCAATTGAGGGTTCCCAAACAGTTTTGGGTTTACTGCTTTTGTGATTTTTCTCAATTTTTTTAGAATTTTCACGATTTAATCAGATCACACTAATTTAATCTAGTTGAAGGGATCGATAGGTGGTCATCTAGACTACTCGTAGAATTTTACAAGTCAAGATTTAATCTAACGAAGAGGTTGGGAGAATAACTGGATGTAGGCAATATTGCTGCCTACTACCTGGCCAGCACTGCAACAGCCAGCGATCACCATAGTGACACCGCGTACGAGTTCGGGTAGCAATAAAAAGACGGCGACTGGGTTTGCATTTTGGTTAGGGTTCGTTGTATAGGGTTTTGGTCAAGAGCATTCTCTCTATCTCGTATGACCTATCTATATATAGTTGGCTGCTGTGGTCTTATGGGGGCGGCTCGAGTTCCTTGTGGTTACTGTTTAGGGAACAGTAATCTTAGGGTATTAAATAATTTTTTATTTCTTCATATATTTATATATATATATATATATATAATATATATGATAGGTAATAAATAGATAAAAAAAAGTTATGCAGCTCTCCTTCCTCCCGTTCTCGGGGCTCTGTCCCTCGTCTTGGGCTGTCGCGGCCGCTGCGGTGGAGCTGCGTCGGTGATCGGCTCCGCGGCTCCCCCCTTTCTTTTTTTCTTCCCTATGGCGACTCCTCCAGATCTTCTAGCTTTTCTAGGGCTCTCCTCCGACTCGGCTCCCCTCCCCGTTCTTCCGTCGTTGCACCCAACCTCCGCCCGCCTCCCTTCCCCTCCGCCCCGTCCCTTCCCCTCTCTTCCGCCTCCACCATCATCCTTACCTTCTTCTTCTTCCCGCCCCCTCACCCTCCTCTACCTTCCCAGTGCCTCATCCCCGGCGCCGCCCCGCCGTCTCCCTCCCCTCCGGTCCCCTACCGCCCTTCATCCTTCGTCGCCCTCCCGTCCATTTTTCTCCTCCCATTGTTCGAATTCCCTAGGGAACATCGAGCCTTCCCCGTTTTTCGCACCCCCTTTGGGGGTTGCGTACACTGGTATGGACTGGCTCCATGGTCCTGCGGGCCACGTGCTTGGGCCAACTCTTGGCTCTTCTTTCGGAGCGACCCCCCCAATCGGTACTCTCACTGGGTGCAGCTGGAGCCCTCAGTGGTGGGCCCCTGTGCGACACCCCTCTGTTTGCAATTGGCGCAACCCAGGTCGTGAGTGCCTCTCTTTTGTGAACGGGCGCAGGGTCTGTGGGCCCCTCTAGCGCGCTTGGTGGCCCGGATTGGGGCGCAGGTGGCTCGTTGGGAGCTGCTGGTATAGTTTATTGTGGTGGGTCCCCACTGTGAGCCCTTGGTGCACCTCAGGCCGCGGTTGCCCCCTCGGGAGCACCGCTGGGCGCTTGCCATTTAGCGTTGGGCGCTGGTTCGGTGGGACCCTCTGGCACATCCGGTGGCACGGATTGGGGCGCATGTGACTCACCGGGCGCAGCTGGCACAGCTTTTTGTTGTAGGCGCCCGGGCCCCTTGCCTCTGTCCGCCTTTGGCGCTGCTCAGGGTGCGGTTGCTCCCCCGGGAGCACCGCTGGGCATACCTCTTTTACGGTTGGGCGCTGGTTCTGTAGGCCCCTCTGGCGCTCCCGCTGGTTGGGTTTGGGGTGCTAGATGGCGGGCCTCAGAGAATCATTACAGTGGGACCTCATCTGCTGGGGGCGCGCCTCTTGGCGCGACCTCTCCTTTGGCGGTCCCTATGGGCGCTACCGAATTTGACTTGGGCTCGTTTGGCGTCGGCCCCTCGTGCGCGCATGATGGGTCTCATTGGGGCACCACCTGTGTGGTCCCCATTCCTGTCCTCCTCTTGCGCATCCCCTCTCTACGCCGGCTTTGATGGGCCCTTTGGGTGCCACCCTCCCCCGCCATTCCTTCCCTTCTTTTGCGCTTCCGGCGGTGGGACCGTCGGTCGCTACCCCCTCCCGTTTTCTCTATCATCCTCTAGCGCCTCTAGTTGCGGCCCCGTTAGGTGCTGGATTTCCCTCCCTCCTTTCGGTTGCACCGGGGGTGGGCGCAACCAAGCCACTCCATTCCTCTCCTCCTACCGCGCCTCCTTCTATGGACCCTCCTCCTCTCGCCCCTCATGTTGCAGTCCCGTTGGGCGCTCCCCTCCCCTCCTCCTTCCTCCCTCCGTTTGTACCGGGAGCGGTCTTCTCCCACGCATCCTCTTCGCACCTTTCCCCCCCCCCCGCCGGTAGACGTGATGTTGCTATCCGATGCGACAGGTCTTCTGGACCCTAACCCCCTTATTGGCACCTCCCACCTCACGCCCCCCTCCGGTCCCCACCGGATTCTTGCGAGTGCGCATCCTGGGATCCCTTGGGGCCAGCCCCCCTCCTTCCTGTGCTAGCCTTCCCCTATAGGGCTTCGCGTCTTCTGGCGCCCCTCTACCCCATTCCGACCCTCCCAGCCTCCGGTTCTTCTCCTCGCCTGACCCCTTCCTTTGTCGACATCCTTCGTCCAGACCGGGCTCAGAAGTCGGGACTCCTGTTCCCGGATGTCCCTCTTCCTGAGGGTGAGTACCCGCAGGCATCTTCCATGCCAATAGTTCCGTTCTCCGACCAGGAACTCTCTTCTCTGGCCACCTCATTTCCCTACTCCTTCGTCCTTAAATTCTCAGCTGGCTTTCCCAAGCTTACCAGGGTAGCAAAGGTTATAGCCAGCTGGCGGCTATCTGCGGAGTACAGGGTTGCCCTCCTCGACCCGAGGCACATTTTGTTACACCTTTCCTCCGACCTAGACCACAGGACGGTCTGGTCCAAAGGCACCGGGAGGGTTGACCCCCACCAGATGAAGATAATCAAGTGGTCGCCGCATTTTAACACCAAGGAGGACTCAGCGATGGTCATCGCCTGGGTCACCCTACCAATCTCTCCCTTATTTGCTTCGTTCCGGCGGCCCCCAAGCATATTGCCAACTCCTTCGGGACTTACGTAGCGACCACCACCGAAACCAATAACCTGACCAAAGTGCACTACGCTAAGATATGAGTGGAACTCGATCTCACCTCAGCCCCTCCCAAACCATATCCTCATTGAACTCGAAACCCACACCCACTCTTAGCAAATCATCTACGACAACCACATAATCTTCTATACTTACTGCCATCTACGCGGTCACCTATCAAAGCACTACCTCCGTCTCCACCCGGAGCTAAGGAAGAAACCAGGGAAGTCAGACCCCAACCCCAAAGGGAACCAGAACCAAAAATCTGAGCAAACTCCCCTCCATACCAGATTCAACTCCAGTGAAGGCAAATCCAGCAGAGGCAACTCAGCAAAAACAGCAGTGGTCCCCTACCACCCACCCAATCTTTTCCTATCCAATCAATTCAGCACCCTCGAGTCAGACGCCATCGGCTCCCCCCAAGAGTCGGCCTGCCAAACTGACTTCGACCTGGCCCACGGATTAGATCTGAGGTCCTCGACGCCCCTCTCCCTAAGAATACAGAAGAGTCCTCCCTAATACCTCAGAGTGCCACCGACCAGCTTTCTACGCTAGGCAACCCTATCGTTGACTCTCTGGCATCTTAGGGCTAGAATAGGCCCTTAGAGGTCTTCAGGTCCTTGCAACATGATTCATTCTTCAAGCGGAAGGGGACCAGATTGACATCTCCGACGACTCCCTCCTTACCCAGCCGGAGAATCCCAACCTCGATTCAGCAGGAGAAACGGTCGCACCACCTGAATGCCCCGAGGACTCCTCCTTCGGCACATCCTCTAAGAAGACGGAGATCTCACCCATCATCAACAGGAAAGCAGAAAGAAAAGGGACCGCTAAATCCCCGCCAATGCAAACCAGGTCCGCTGTAAAGCGGTCCAACCAATCCCTCCCAAAGCTCCATTAATGCTGAACATCCTCTCCTGGAATGTCCACGGTCTGGCGAATAAACCTACGATAAGGAGAATCACCAGCCTCAAGAAAACCCATAAGATCGACATCCTGATCATCCTCGAGCCCAAAATCCTACACAAGAGGCTCAAATCCATTCAACTGCAGCTATGCTTTCACTCGGCCATTGTCGGCAGGCACGATATTTGGATTCTCTGTTCCAAAGCCGTCAAAATTGATGTCATCCAAGATTCCAATCAGGCCATGTCTTGCTGGATGGAACACCCTCTGATCTCCAATCGCATCATCCTTTCTGTGGTTCACGGCAGTTATGACATTGCAGAATACAAAAACCTATGGAACGACCTCCTGGACACCACACCTATCACCACAACCGTAACCTTCCATGGTTTTGCATCAGAGACTTCAATGCCATCACCTGCAGAGAAGAGAAGATTGGAGGCCGCCCTCCCCCTCTCTCCGCCATGTAGGACTTTAACAACTTCATCTTCAACTCCCACCTCACCTCCCTTCCGTTCACCGGCAATGCATTCACCTGGTACAACATACAAGAAGGCGACCATCGGCAATTCTTTCGCCTCGATAGGGCTTTAACAAACGCCCACTGGCAAGACATGGGGACAACCTCCAAGCTTTCTCACCTCAACGGTACGGAATACGACCACGCCCCACTTCTAGTTAGTACCACTAGCCCCTCCAACCACTCCAGAAAGAACTTCCGCTTCCTGGACTTCTGGAGCGAGCACCCACAATTTTTAGGAGTAGTCTCGAAAGCGTAGAACAGTGCGGACTCAAAAGATTCCCTTAATCGCGTGGCCAATAAGCTCCAAGCCACGAGGAGAGCCCTGTCAGTTTGGAGCAAGCAAGCTTATGGCGATATCTTCCAAGCCATTCACGAGGCGGAGGATGACGTAACTCGTGCTAAAGCGAGATACATGACTGACGGTTTGCCTGATACCAGGAAGGCGATGAACCTCACCAAAGCCATCCTCAAATTAGGCTAAAGATTGAGACCGATTTCTGGAAGCAGAAAGCGAGGACCAAATGGAATAGCAAAAGGGACAACAACTCAAGCTTCTTCCACGCCTGCGTAAACGGGCGTAGACAAAAACTCTCTCTCTCCATCAGATTGTTCTGACAACGGCACCAGCATCACTGACCAAAAGGGCATTCAAAAGGAGGCCGCGAAGTTCTACTCCAGACTCTTTTCTAAGGAAGCGATTTTAAAAGACAACACGTTCCTGGATAGGGTTCCCCATCTTATCAGCGACTCTGACAATTTATGGCTTGAGCAACCCCCCTCGGAGGAAGAAGTGAAAGAAGCAGTCTGGACCCTCGACGAGCACAGTGCCCCAGGTCCAGACGGATTTACGAGGGTTTTCTTCCACACTTGCTGGGATATCATCAAGGTTTTCTTGGGCCATCATAATATTGTCCTGAATGTTTCTTCCACGAACAAAGCCGCTCTGCTCCTCGAAAATGATTTAGGGAGAATGCCGACCATTCTGGTAGCGATAATTTTAAAGATGATCTTGTTGGTAAAAGTGCACAGACTGATGGGTCGAAAGTCGCAAAAAGACTCCGGGTTAGCTTTCTTCGAGATGAGGATCACTGGACACTAGATATGGCTTTGGGGTAAGTAGCACCTTGGAAAAAAGCAATAGCTGCTTCGGTGATGTCCTGCTTGATAATGTCCCAGCAGGTACGAAAGAAGACACCGGAGAAGCCATCCGGGCCAGGTGCACTGTGCTCGTCCAGAGCCCACACCACAGCTTTCACCTCCAGATCGGAAGGGGGCGCTCCAGCTGAGCGTTGTCACTATCATTGATGAGGTGGGGAATTTGGTCCAAAAAGGAGTTTTCTCTAGTAACCGTCTATTTGGAAAATAGCTTGGAGTAGAACTCCCCCGCAGCCTCTTGGATGCTCTGTTGATCCGAGACGATATTCCCCTTATCGTCAGCAATCTGGTGGATCGAGAGCTTTTGTCTACGCCCATTGACGCGGGCATAGAAGTATTTCTAGTTTTTGTCCCACTCGCTGTCCCATTTCAACCTCGCTTTCTATTTCCAGAATTCGATATTGACCTTGATCCTGAATTTGAGAATGGCTTTGGTGAGGTTAAGGGCGGTCCTTGCTTCAGGAGTGGGTACCTCAACGAACTTGGTTTCGGCGAGACATACATCATCCTCCGCAACCATAACGGCTTGGAAAATGTCCCCGTATGCAAGTTTGCTCCAACTCGATAGTGCTTTCCTGGTTGCTTTGAGCTTGTTGCTCACCCGAGCAAGTGGGTCGTGAGATTCCTCCCTATTCCAGGCTTCAACAATGATGCTCAAAAATTGGGGGTGCTCAGTCCAGAAGTTGATAAATCGGAAGTTCTTTTTGACCGGATTAGGGTTGGTTTTAATTTCAACCAGAAGAGGGGCGTGGTCGGATTCTGTGGTGTTGAGGTGGGATAGGTTGGTGGTGGTCCCTATTCCAAGCCAGTAAATGTTAGTGAGGGCCCTGTCCAGCCGGGAGTAATGACGCCGATCACCTTCCTGCATATTGCACCAGGTGAAAGCATTGCCGTTGAACTGGAGGGGAGAGAGATGAGCATTGAAGATGAAGCTGTTGAAGTCTTGCATAGCCGAAAATTATGGAGGACGGCCACCAATTTTATCTTCTCTGCAGGTTATCGCATTGAAGTCCCCAATACAAAGATAGGGGGTGTTGATGTTATGGTGATGGATATCAAGAAGGTCGCTCCAGAAATGCTTCCGATCAACGATGTCACTGCTGCCATGAATAGCTGAGATGATAACGCGCTTAGGGAGCGTGGGATGTTCGAGCCAACAGGAGGGAGCTTGCCCGAAATCCTGAATGGTCTCGAAGTTGATATCCTCGGAGCCAAGGATCCAGATATCGTGGCTACTGGCAATAGCTGAAGGGAGGTTAAGCTGAAGCTGAATAGATTTCAGTCTTTTGGAAAGAATTTTGGGTTTAAGGATAATGAGGATATCGATCTTATGGATTTTTCGAAGGCTGAAAACTCTCCTTAAAGTAGATTTGTTTCCCAGTCCGCGAATATTCCAGGAGAGGATGTTTAATATTAATGAGATTATAGGGACGGTTCTTTGTTCCGCTTGGAGGCGGATCTGGTGTAAATGCATGTTGTTTCGGCAGCCCCTTTCTTTCCTGTAATTTTGCTAGAGATCGCTGCTACCGTTGTCAAGTTTGGAAGGTCGAATCTGAATGTCTCACTGGGCTGGGAGAAGGAGCCATCGGAGGGATCGACCAAGTCTCCAGCGGAGTCCAGGGTGGGTTCTTCGTTAGGGATGGCCAGGGAATCGCTCGTGTTGCCAAATAGAGTAACAGCAAGCTGAAGAGGATAACCTGCTGCTTGAACCTGTAATCCGTACTGAGCCTGATCCGGTCTGAGGATCGCGAGGGCCACTTCGATAGAATCTTCGTCGTTGTCGGGTTGGTCTGCTGCAACCGAGACAGTGATCGTCTCGGTATCCTCTGGGGCTGGGGGTGTTTCTGTGAGGGCGTAAACATCTTGGATAAGGGCAATTTCCGTTGGTAGGTCCTCATCTTCCGATCCTAGGATGTTGAACTGGTTGGATAGGGCGAGGGATCGAGCGTTGAAGGGAATCATGGCCTTGCTGGGGGATCCGCTTTGACCTTGCTTGCCATCATTGGAGCTGAATCTTGTGTGTGAGTTCGGACGAGGTAATAGAGGGGATCTAGGCGTTCTCTCCTCTATAGCCATATTATCGTTTCGAGCAGGTTTTTTCTTGAGTTCTGGATGCAGACGATGGCAATGCTTTGGGAGGTGTCCACGCAGCTTGCAAATGATTAGAAAACAAAATGTGGTTGTCGTAGATGATTTGTTGGGTATGAGTCTGGTTGCCTAACTCAAGGTTAACAAAATTCGGTGGTTCAGAGAAAAGGTCGAGCTCAACACAGATTTTGGCATAGTGAGCCTTGGTCAGATTATTGGTTTCTGGGGCTGTGGCGACGAACATCCCGAAGAAGTTGGCAATACACCTCAGTGCTGAAGAAACGAAGCAGATGAGGGGTAGATTATACAGGGTCACCCATGCGGCTACCATGGCAGAGTCAACTTTGGTATTAAAGTCAGCTGACCACTTGATGATCTTCATCTGGTGGGAGTCGACCCTGTAAGTGCCCTTGGACCACACCAAGCTGTGATCAATGTCCGAAGAGAGGTGAAGAAGGATGTGTCTGGGGTCGAGGGGTGCACTCTGTAGTCCGTAGAGAGTTTCCAAGTGGCAATCACCTCCTACACCCTGGCGAGTTTGGGGCATCCTGAGGAGAATTTGAGCACAAAAGTGTGGGGGAATGATGATGACAGTGATGTCAATTCCGTGGCGGAGAACGGCACTGAAGGCACTGGGGAGTCCTGAGGATACTCAATACCAGGGAGGTTGACATCTGGGACAAGCATGTCCATCCTGGATGCTAAGTCCGGACAAAGCTTGGCCGCGTAGGAAAGCGGAGCTGCTCCGACCGCGGGAAGGTGCTGGTTGGCGCTAAGGGCGGTCACTGACTCAATCCGGGACCTAGACGAGCCAGGGACTTGGGTCCCTAAGCCGAAAGGGGCGGAAACAACAGGAGGGTGTTCCGGGCCGCGGCGGGGATGGAGGTCGACGTTGACTGCGGGGAGAGGGTGACCAGAGGGAGAGAGGGAGGTAGGGGCTACCATTAAGCCAGTGGGCGGTAGGGAGGAGGGCAGTGACTACGCCAAGAAGTGGAGGAGACGCCTACGCGCAAGTAGCCTCCGGCGAGACCGAAAGGGAATCAGCTAGGCCCGCAACGGGAAGGCTAACAAGGCTGGAGTCGTCCGATCCGAGCAGAGCCGACGAGGGGGCGGGGAATTCCTTGGCAGGCAAGGAGGGCGTGACAGGCCCCGGGCAGGGATAACTGAACTCGGGGGGGAAGGGAGGGGCCACTGGGTCTGAGGGGTGAACGTTCGCACAGGATGGGCGCGGCACGTCCAGGGGGGTGCTGCAGCGACAAGATCTGGGTGATGTGCGGGCCCACCATACGACACTGAGGGCGGAGTAAGTCCCATGTGGCCGTGCAGAGGTGGAATACACGAGTCAGCGTATATCCAGTGGAAGGATTGCGGAGAGGGGTCTGTGTAAAGTTGCGAAGTTGCGAATGTTCCCAAGGAAGTTCGAGCAAAAGTATCTGCGTAAGGAACCGGGTGGGTCCCATTGGATGAAACGTCCAAAGAATGGCGGGAGGGGGCAGCGTAAAAAGTGGGGCGGGGGTCCGCGAGAAGACACAAGACAATAAAATAGATTAAAATCAAACACAAGCTATCTAGAATATAATGTTGTAATTTATATTAAATGAAAATAATTATAATAGTAATAATAGATATCTGAAACTTATTAAGCAAGGCGAACTTATAAATTATAAAAATCTATAGGTCCCACACGCTTTCATACCGTGAAAATTATTTAATATATAAAATATTTATATTTAATGAAACAACAAAACTCATATATTAAAATTATCCATAAAAAAATTAACTAAATAATATTTATAAAAATTTTAGAAAACAGGGAGTTTACATGTTAGAACACACATTGTACATATTGACACTCTAATGCTAGCCCTCACTTTGATACTTCTATTTATGTCTCTCAAGGTGTAGGTGAAGGGGATTTTGAGGAAGAAGAAAAAAAGGAGATGGAGATGAAGATTAATCATTTTAGTTTTGAAACTTTTATTTCAATTTGGACTGTAATATTTGAATTGTAATATAGTTCTGAATATTTGTTGGTCTTGGCGCTGAAACTCAATTCTGTGTTTGAAAATTTGTAATTAAAATTCTTGGTTGTACTAAGCACAGTGGGGGTGCATAGTTCGTAGTCTGTTTGGAAAATTGTAATCTGGTCTTGAGTTTAGAGTTGGTCTGATATTGCTGAAGGAGTATTGTAATGTGAATTATGCAAGTTATATGTTGAACTACTAACGTGGATTATGAAGATTATTGTAACGTGGATTATGCAGTTGATTGGACTTGGAATGAAGTTTACTTAATTTGATTATGATTTGTTTGGTTGAAGTGTTTATATTTGTTTGTATGAATCATCTAAACATTAATTTTGCTAAGTTGTGTGCATTCATTTGATTTGCAGTTGGCCTTCACAGATGTTTTTAATTGTTTGGTATATTCCTTTGATTTACAGATGGCCTTCACAGATTTGATGAGTCCTGGGTGTATTCCTAGGGTTTACAGTTGCCTTCATTCCGGGTGCATTCCTGGGATCACTAAAATTTTATTTGATTGGAATATAATTTGCTTTCTGTAAAAAATCAGTACATCGATGCCATCAGTATGAATTCCATTTTAGTATAATGCATAATGTAATACTTCCAGTTCTTCCCTTGTTATTGCTGCAGGATTATTGTTATACGAATTATGCAGGTTCTATGTTGAACTACTAACGTGAATTCTGCAGATTATTGTAACTTAGATTATTGTCAACCCCTTGACCAAATTTTCCTTTTATTTATTAATTTGAAAATTTGTTTAAATGTCACATTTACTATTTGTTATGTTTTTACACTAGAGGACCAGAAGAGATAATATAGGAAATGGGCAGGGACCAATATGTAAAGCAGGTTTATTCAAATTCCTTTTTAAAACCGAAGACATAAACCCCATGTACTCGAATTCGAATTTGAATTCGAGAAAAAACCTTCACCCAGAATTTAGATAGGAGCAAATCAAATCTCCATATCTCTTCCTTCTTGATCGTACACTGGTATTTATTGAGAGGATTATGGCCGACCCTCTGTAAAACCCTAGAAACCAATTCCCTGTTGCTAGAATAGCTGAGGAGGAGGAGGAGCAGTCCAGCCTCGAACTCAACAGGTAAGCCCCCATCCTCAAATCAATTGTCTGGTTTTAGTTTTGGTCAATGGCTGTTGTAGCCTAGGTATTTGCTTTTAATCCTGAAAAGAAGGCAAGGTTAGGGAAGGGGATAAACCATGGAACAAATCCAGCATGTGGGTCGAGTGATTAAGGAAACATTATCGGATGGGAAGCTGTACCTAGAATATATAAGTGTGAGTACCTGTCATGGGTGTGGGTATTTATATCTGTACTAAGATGACAGCAGGTAGCTAGTCATGTTGGTGTGTCTGAACCCTAGACTAGAGGATATTCAATAGGAAAGGATGTAGTGGTGGACTGATAGCAAATTCTTATAGACCCTTCCTTTGTTATCCAGGAGATATTGATTCATGAACCTCCTTGTAAACCATTGGGTATTGACATGATACTACTATATGAATCTTCCTTACATCCAATAGATGTTAGCAAATGAGTGTCTCTTGTATACAAGTAAAACTGACATAAATCTCCTTTTTACTATAATTGATGTAAATGTAAGTCATCCTTGATTCCTCGGTTCCTGATATGTGGGTTCAATTCATGATTGTTATATGTTATTGTATATCAGGAGGATACTAAGTTATTTTCCTTAAATAACTCACATTTGTTTAGGTCTCACTTTGTAGCAGGTGGCAACCCAAATGCCATATGCTAGCTATTCCCCTGAAAACAGGGAACCACTTGTTTTACAATATAGGTGGATAGTACACCAGGTTTTCAAATGACAATGGACACTTCTAGGGTCAACACTCTAGTATCAGAGGTGTCATATGCAGCAATCAATTGAAAGGACAAGTACAATATAGGCTTCATTGCATGATCCAGATATCCTTGGCCACACTTAGACACAACAGTCAGGTTAGTACCCAGGAATTTGGGCATAGGGGGCAGGTTCAGGGGTAGACCCTTTATATGTTAAATTTCAAATCGACTGATAACCTGGAGTATCAGTTCACATCAATATGTGAACAGTCATCACAACTGATATCCTAATATGTAAACTTCCTGGTATCCAATTGATACCAACACATAAATTTTCCAGTATCCTACGGATACTAACAAATGGATGTCCTAAGGATAGAAAGTACCATAGAGGGATAGGAGGCAGAGACAATTAGAGAAAGGGTGTACAGCAAAGAGAATACTGATCTGGGTATTCGATTCAGGTCATTGGTGTCAGTTGGGTTTTATGATGACTAGGAGTACGGGTGTATCAGTTAGTTTAGGTGTTAATGGGAATAGGCATGACAGGCCTTGTGCCCTGCATATCACAGAGTGCTAAGAGTATTCCTGTGAATATTAGCAAGACTCATTTGAATTATTTGAGGAGTTGGGGTTCCATATTACTTATGTCGGGAACAGGGGAACATGGTGTATCCTGTAATCCAGGGTGTCCAATGGATATCCATACTAATGCAACAATATGAGGGCTGATGAGTTGATCAACTCCCAACTGATCTGGGCATCAGTGGAAGCTAATGGGTAATATTAGAACTGATATGGACTGTAGGGTCGTTTTATAAGATAAATTTCTCAGTAAATCAGTTTAGGTTCTGGCTGTAAACTTCTGCTTCAGGAGGTCGAAGACCACATGTTTGAGTTTAGGAGGGAATGGGATGTGTGTATGTGTGTGTGGCTATAAGGAGCTCTCCTGCATGGGTACTTCAGAAATTTGGGATGGGTTAGTGTTATTCAGATGGAAATAGGATAACTTGAGTTATAGGCAGTTCTAGAAAATGCATATATAGATATATGACGCCAATTGTAGGCAGTTAGTCCTATTGAAGTTAGATATCTGTGGTTCACTTTGTAACTGTTGTATACTAAAAGTTCATACATTGCTAGAATATTTGAGTATCAGATATGGGTATATGGTGATAGTTAAGCTTCAAACCATGTCTTTTTTATCATGAACAAAACAAGTAAATAGAAGGCCAGTAGAGGGTACTGAGAGGATTGGTTGTATATAGGCATGTGGTAGTAAGTATATATATATATATATATATATATATATATATATATATATATATATATATATTGTCACGACCCGCACCCTAGAGTAAGGGCACGAGACGTGGGTACGTCCAGCCTACGCCGCAGTGTCGGCAGTAGAACGCTGTCCTAGGTCAACAATCAGCTAGCAATATATCTCTAAACAGTTTATACTCCCCGAATGGGGGTGACATAGTAGTAAAACTAAATCACAACTAAGGAAGAGATAGCACGATATGAAATAGAACTCAAGAAAATAAATAGATAAAAAGTAGTCTAAGATAATCCCAGCAATATCTAGAAGTACATGGTCTCAGATACAGAATGAAAGAATATATACAACTCTGAACTCCAATAAAGTCTAGCTAAAACATGCCTCAAGACTACATAAAAGATAGATAAGCTTAACTAATCTAGTCTGGGCAATCGGGGTGATATCCTCAGCTAGAGCTGGGTCCTCCTGAGGGTCCAGCTCGCAGGTGTCATCTAAGGCTGCCCCGTAATAAGTATCCAGACCAGCCTCCTCCTCGTCCTCTATAATATTTTCAACAGGTCCAGTCAGGACAGGAGCGAGTACAGTACATCTCAACAGTTCATAGCAGGTTAGAAGATATAATTATACAGTAAAGTAAGATACAAGTACTGAAAGAAGTGCAGTATGTAAACAGAGAGAGAAAGCTGTAATAGAAATATCTACTATAAATAGAGAGCTAACATGTGACTAGTGAGTCAGAGTACAATATAGACATGTAAATGGCATAGAAGATTCTGATGCTACACTATTGATACTACACTACTTGGATAGTATTCACATGTCTATTTCTACTCCCCCGTACCCCCAATCAGTACACAAGGATCCAACCAGGTTATGTTATGATACTATGTAAGGCCCCCGAAGGGTGATAAGCCCCCGAAGGGTGGTAAGCCTCCGGAAGGTGATAAGCCCCCAAAGGGTGATATATAGTAGACCCATAAATGGGATAAGGATTCCAGGAAGACTCTGTGATCATAAGAGTATATGTCACAAGTGATCGAAGAACCAATGAAGCATAGTGATACGCCATGTAAGTGAAATGCACAGAACATAGAGTACCCGATGCTCCCTAAGGATAACATCTCAAGAAGGGATCCATATAGTACCAATCCGTGTGACCAACGTGACAGTACAAGTAAAGTAATCTACTGCAGAAAATAGTTCTAAGCAGGATATGAAATGATCAGAGAATGTACTCGCCTGGTATCTGAGTGTCCACTATGAAAGTACTGTCCGAGGAGTGGTGTCTGGCTCCTAATCAGAACAGCACAAGTCACAACAAGTCCAAAATAGTAAAATGAAGCCCTACTATGCATTCTACATGATTCTAGGTCAATCTAGGCCAAAGTCAACTCTTGGTCAACTCTGGTCAACCCTAGAAGTCAAACTAGGTCTACCAAGTCTAAATTAGGCCAACTAGTCTACTTTAGACTACATTCGCCTATACTACACAAGTCAAACCAACATCACACTTCCTAGTTTACATCTAGGCCAACACATAACACAGGTATACATATATTACATATATATAGTGAATACACAAGTGTATATATATGAGACATATACACATACTTGTATAACCTATACATCCAAGTAGGTATCCATACTAAATACCCAAAAGATACACAACCCTAATATATAGATATATATATATATATATATATATACACATATAGCTCAACCTACATATATATATAGACAACATTACATATATTAAATATGTATACCTATTATATACATAAACTGAACTATATGAAGACTAGGAAATTTATATATAGAGAGAGAGAGAGGACAGTGTGTGTGAGTGTTAGAGTGATAGGGTGTGAAGGAAAAATCTGAAATCAATGTGTGTGTGTGTGTATGCAACATGTAACAGGAACTTAGAATAAGCATGTGTGTGTTATGTTTGTGTGTGATGAGAGGAAAAATCTGAGATCATAGTGTATATGTATGAAGAGTGATGAGGGAATGTGAGGGTGTGTGTCATTGATACCCATGAGGCATGTGTGCACAGCCAAAGAATCAGCAAGGGGAAAACAGTGAGCAAAACAGAAAACAAACTAAAAACAGTTTTAGTCTACACTCAATCAGTCTAGAACAAGACAACCAAATCAGTACACAAGGGTTCAAAATAGTCCCTAGGTTCTAAACCCAGTTTTAAACTCAAACTCCCACGAAAATAACTCAAAATTGACATACACATAGGTGACATATAGGAGAATTGGTTTAGGGACTTAAACCTACATGTTAAAAATACTAAAGGGTCTAAAATGATGGCCAAGTGCAACATTTGAAATCTGGAAAATAACTGGGAATGGGAAAACTGAATACCCAGTTTTCCAGTTTTTTATAAATCCTCATTTGAATCCCACACACCACCAAACAAACCAAAAACTGAGCCACAGTTGGAAAACATATAGGAGTACATGATTAGGGTCTGAAACCAACTAATCAACAGCAATAAATAGATTAAAATAGGTGACAAGTTCAGGTTTTAAAACTGGGAAGAAAACGGGATATTGATACATAAATTGAAAAGTGGACATTTGCTAACACCTAAAGAAAACATATCAAATTTCAAAATAAGAAGTTGGTAAAGTATATACACCACAAATATGTGTCCCACAACCTGTTCGTGTGCAACAAGATGGACACAAACGTGTCCAAGCAACGATATACAAAAATCAGTGTGAAACAGGCCAGATTTGTGCACTGTGTCGTGCACGTGTGCACGCGTGTCGTGCACACGACACAGGCCAAACTAGGCCTCGTGCTCGCACACACGTGTACACCTATACTAGGGCTAGGTCTAGGTCAACCTGCACTGTGTCCTAGTGTGTCGTGTCTATAGAAATAGGGCCGTATCAGTGTCGAAAAACTCAGCCTGGGACTGACAGCGGCAATCAGTGCAATGTCCAGAAATCCTTCGACACGCCACGTGGGTCCACAAAATTTGACACATGGCGTGTCAGTGGGTGCCCGAGACTCCCCCAAAATCTCGTGTCCAAACACCCAGTGTCGTGTCCGCTACAGGCCCCGAGTAGCAGAGGATCACTGTAGCGTGCACGCGAGGGTGTACGGCGCGTGTCCAAGCCGTGAATCCGACACAACACGACACCATAAACATCACAGAAGATCAGGAACCAATAATCAATGATAAAACTAATTTTCCTATTTAAAAACATTTCAAAAATAACACCAACAGTCCCTTTGTGGCATTTTCACAAACACCAGTATAGGGACACAGATACGTGTCCAAAACGGACACGAAACCCATGATACCTGACACGAAACTTATACTGACACTTAGGGGACTCTTAGGGCTTCCTAATCATGAAGACCAATCGAAATTTCATGGAGATTTGAGAGAGTTACCTGAACTTGAACTTTCAAGAAAAACCCCTCTTTGTGAGCTCCTCCCTTGATGTTCCAATCCAATCAAAACAACCTCAAACTGAGATGAGACCTTAGCAACAGCAAAAAAAATCATATCAGGACCTAATGGAATAAATTAGAAAGAAAAAGGAAGAGGAAAGGAGTTCTAGGGATTAAAATACCATAGGAAACTAACCTTTCTAAAACTTGAGCCTTCCTAAGAAAGAGGCAACCCTAGATTTTAGGAGTGTATTTATAGTAGGGTAATCCCTAGGTTAGACTAAGGTGGCCGGCCATCACTTCCTAGGGATTAGGGTTTGCTAATTGTTGGGCTTTGGGCCAAGTTTCATAGGCTATGGCTAAGTTGTTTTATTAATAAGGACTCTAAATCATAAGCCATGACTTATGACTTTCTAATTTCTATTACTAATTAGGTTCTAATGACCAAACCAAAGATTAGGCTAGGTTAGACTAGAGTCATATATCCTAACCAAGTCCTTACTAACTAGGGTTAGCTCCTAGGTTGGTCTACAAGGGTCAACACTAGTCAAAGTCAACCTAGTCCAAACAATTCCAAAATAATTCCTACAAATTCCCAAAAATTCTAATAAATTCTAATAAATTTAAATTACCCCAAAAATGACAAAAATACCCTCATACTAGAAATATGGTAGTGACAAATCTATCCTCCTTAAAAGAATTTCGTCCTCGAAATTGAAAGGCGAAATACAACTGATGAGAAGGATAGAAAGCATACCTCACGGTCCAAAAAGATAAGGGTAGCGCTCGCACATCCCATCCTCCCACTCCCAGGTGGACTCTCCTGCAGAATGATGCCTCCATGCGACGCGCACCAAGGGTATCACCTGGTTCCTCGGAACCTTCTCCCGTCGATCCAGCATCTCCACTGGCTGCTCTGGATAGCTGAGAGAAGGCCCAACCTCTATCTCTGAATGATCGAGCACATGGCTAGGGTCAGCCACGTATCGTTTCAACTGTGAAATATAAAATACGTTGTAGACCCCCACTAGTACAGGTGGCAAGTCTAGCCTGTAAGCAACGTCACCGACTCTCCCGCTGATAAGGAAAGGGCCGATGAAGCGCGGGCTAAGCTTCCCACCTCCACCAAAACGTATCTTACCACAAGTCGTAGATATCCTCAAGAAAACCTGGTCTTCAACCTAATCACAAGCAAGGTCTCAATTAATTATAATAAACAAACATAATCAAAAAAATCACAAACAAGGAAACCTAAATCTAATCCTACTCTAATATGTACCTCAAACTCCAATGGCCTCCAGTGGCTATCAGCCCAGTGCCGATGTCTGTCCTGCACCACGCGAAGTCTGTCCCTGATGAGCTTCACCTTCTCGGCCGCATCAACAACCATCTCTGGCCCCAGTAAAGCTCGCTCACCAACATCATCCCAGGATAAGGGTGTACGGCACCTACGCCCGTACAGAGCCTCGAAAGGTGACATCTCATTGCTGGCCTGAAAACTATTGTTGTAGGCAAACTCCACCAAATGAAGATGATCCTCCCAGGAACCTCCAAAGTCCAGGACGCACGTCCGCAGCATATCCTCAAGGGTCTGAATAGTCTGCTCTGACTGTCCGTCCGTCTGGGGGTGGTATGCAGTACTAAACTTGAGCTGAGTGCCTAAGATGGTCTGCAGACTCCTCCAAAAATGGGAAGTAAAATGGCTATCCCGATCTGAGATGATGCTGACTGGAACTCCGTGAATCCTGACTATCTGTCGCATATACAACTCCGCCAGCCTCTCTGTAGACGTACCCACCTTGAATGGCAAGAAGTGGGCCGATTTGGTCAACCTGTCAACGATGACCCAAATCGCGTCTTTTCCTCCTGGTGTGCACGGCAATCCTGATACGAAGTCCATAGTGATATGCTCCCATTTCCACTCGGGAATGGGCAGCGGCTGCAACAATCCACCAGGCCTCTGCCTCTCTGCCTTGACCTGCTGGCAGACCAAACACCTAGCCACGAAGCGAGCCACCTCCCGCTTCATCCCTGACCACCAAACATGCTCCCTCAGATCTCGGTACATCTTGTTGGCACCCGGTGTATAAAGTACTGAGATCTGTGGGCCTCCAGCATAACCTGCTCTCTGAGATCTCTGCTGGCACACATAATCTGGAACCGTGCCTCAAGGCACCATCCTCTGCAAGAGAAAATTCTCCCTCCAGCAATCCTGCTCGAACCTGCTCCTGGAGACACCGCAGAGCGATGTCCTCAAACTGTGCCGACTTGATCCTCTCCACCAAGTCTGACTGAATCTGCATCCCCTATAGCTGCATCTGCACTCCAGGCACGATCACCTCAATCCCAAGGCTCTCCAAGTCGGCAAGCAAATACCGATCCATGGTCAAACACATGGCTATCGGATACCTACTCAAGGTATCGGCAACTACGTTGGCCTTTCCCGGGTGATACTGAAGTAGGATGTCAAAATCCTTTATCAACTCTAGCCATCTGTGATGTTTCATGTTCAACTCCTTCTGAGTGAACACATACTTTAAGCTCTGGTGATCTGTGAAGATCTCCACCCTCTCACCATACAGATAATGCTTCCACAGCTTCAAAGCAAATATCACTGCTGCCAGCTCCAGGTCGTGGGTAGGGTAGTTCTTCTCATGGGGATGCAATTGCCTGGAAGCATAGGCAATCACCTTCCCATGCTGCTACAAGATACAACCCAGCCTCTTCCCTGAAGCATCACTATAAATAGTAAAATCACCTGATCCTGAAGGCAATGTCAGAATCGGAGCTATCGTCAGCCGCTTCTTCAACTCATCAAAAGCTGCCAGACACTCCTCTGACCAAATGAACTCAGCATCCTTCCGGGTCAACCGAGTCAACGGCTCTGTAACCTGGGAGAAATCCTGCACGAATCTCTGATAATATCCTGCCAGCCCCAGGAAACTCCTGATCTCTGCAACTAAAGTCGGCGCCGCCCATGCCTCAACTGCTACAATCTTCTTGGGGTCAACTAAGATACCATCTCCAATTACCACATGCCCCAAGAAGTTCACCCGATCCAAGAAGAACTCACACTTGGAGAGATTCCCGTAAAGCTGCTCCTTCCTGAGAATCTCCAGCACTATCCTCAAATGCTCCTCGTGCTTCTCCTTAGTCTTGGAATATATCAAGATATCGTCAATAAACACCACTACAAACTGATCCAGATACTGGTGGAACACCTTGTTCATAAGGTTCATAAATACTGCTAGTGCATTGGTTAGCCCAAACGGCATAACCAAAAACTCGAACTGCCCGTACCGCGTCCTAAAAGCGGTCTTGGGAATATCCTCCCCCTTCACCTTCACCTGGTGATATCCCGACCTCAGATCAATCTTGGAAAATACCCGAGCTCCGCTCAACTGGTCAAATAGATCGTCAATCCGCGACAGTGGGTATTTGTTCTTGATCGTGAGGTTGTTGAGTGCCCTATAGTCAATACACATACGTACTGACCCATCCTTCTTCGGCACGAACAACACTGGTGCACCCCATGGCGATGAACTCGAGCAGATGAAGCCCTTGTCCTGTAGCTCATCCATCTGCTTCTTCAGCTCTACCAGCTCCCTGTTGTTCACCCGATAGACATGCTGAGAGATGGGCTCCACTTCTGGAACCAAGTCTATCAAGAACTCTATGTCTCTGTCTGGTGGCAATCCCGGCAACTCCTCTGGGAAAACATCCATATACTTTGCTATCAAGGGGTATGGAATCGTCTGCTCCTCGACCGAGACTCCACAAAAGACTCCGCTGCTCTGCTCTGTCTGACGTCTGGAGTACTCAAAATCTGGCTCCTCCGGCGCTCTGAAAAGAACTCTACCCCCTCTGCAATCAATGCTGGCGTGGTGCCTGCTCAACCAATCCATGCCTAGTACTATATCGTAGTTCGGCAATGGCATTACGACAAGCTCACCTCCAACTCACGGCCTCCCAAAACTACTCTCCGACCCTTACAAACATCACTCACGAGGATAATGCCACCCCCGGTCGTGATCTTGTAAGTCCTAGGCAACGATTCAGCTATGATACCGTGTCTAATCGCAAAAGATACTGATATGAAGCTATACGAAGCACCGGAATCGAATAATGCAAATGTTGGACTGGAGTCGAGAAAAATCGAACCTGCAATCAGCTCTCCAATCACCTCTGCATCTCCAGCTGCCATGGCGAAAGCTTGCCCCTGCTGGCCTTCCCTGGCCTGCTGCTAGTGCTGGACAAACCTCTGCTGCTATATCGGCAGGGCTGGTCCCCTCTGCTGGCCTGCTGGAGCTCTGACTGCTGCTCCCTGGGCTGCTCGTCCCATGCGGCACTCCCTCATCTGGTGGTCTGCTGAGCCACACACCAGGCACTGGCCCAGCCTCTTCCGGTACTCATTGAAGGTGTGCCCAGGCTTCATACAGTAGGCACAAGTACCACCCTGTCTCTGACCCTGCTGGTGCTGCCTCGGCTGCTGCTGCTGATGGATTGGCCTCTGCTGAATCGGCTACGGCTGAAACTGCCTCAGCTGTTGATGCTGAAAGTGGGGCCTCTTGGCCTGGCCTCCGCTGCTGTTGCTGCCTCCAACTGGGTCTCTCCCTTTCTTGAGCCTAAGCTCAAGATCATCCTCTGCCAACAAGGCTCCTGTCAAGATCTCTTCGAACGTGGCATCCCGGTTGCCCTTGGTCAAGGACTTGACCTCTTTGACTAGGCCCTTCCGGAACCTCTAGGCCTTCGTCGTCTCGCTCAAGCCCTCCACAAACCTGCCGAGGCGGTCGAACTCCCCGGCGTACTTCTCCACTGAAAGACTCCCCTGGACCAGGCTCTCGAACTGTGACTCCAAGGCTCTGAGTGCTGAATCTGGAAAGAACTTCTTCTTGAAGAAGCCCTTGAACTGCTCCCAAGTCTTCCCAGCTACCCCCACCCTGGGGTCTGACTGATACCAGGTGCGAGCAAGATCTCGCATCCGGCTAGCTGCGGCCTCGATCTGAAGATCTACTGGAATCCTGGCCAAGCAGAAGATCTCCTCTATATGCTCGATCCACTCATCGGCATATAGGATCCCCTCTGTCCCCAGAAAGTCTCTGGGGCTCATCTTTTGAAACTGCTCGATCCCCGGTGTCCTCAGCTGATGGACTACTGGTCGAGCTGCGACTGTCATGACGGCCAACTCCATGCCTCTGTCCTGTCGAGCCTGCTGTCGGTCCATGAACTGCTGGAAATACGCGAACGTCTGAGTTGCATCCACGTATCCTGGAGGCGACTGCTGGAAGGGATCCTCTGGAATGACGGGGTCCTGCCTCCGAGTTGGTGGATACATACCCCCTGCTGCGGCTGCCGAGGTCTCAATATGAGCTGAGGTGGCAGGAGCTGCAGTCCCCTAGCCTCGCCGTACTGGCTGAGAGGTAGCAGTCCCCTCTATAGCATCCTCATGAATGGCACGCTGCGATCTACTCTCTACCATCCTGAAGATAGACAAACAAGAGTATCAATTTCTGAGAAAGAAACGAAATAACAAAGGCGGACAGTTAAAAATTCAAAGGATCAGCTAACAATAAAGATTTAGATGGCAAATAAAAGAATTTTTCCTAAAGTGATTGAGTACCTTAAAATTAATGCCCTATATCCTACTGCAGGCTGTAGTGATATTCTAATTCGAATACCACTACACTTCTAGTCTAGACCTGCATGGGCCACCACTAAAAACGTGTCACGACCCGCACCCTAGAGTAAGGGCGCGAGACGTGGGTACGTCCAGCCTACGCCGCAGTGTCGACGGTAGAACGCTGTCCTAGGTCAACAATCAGCTAGCAATATATCTCTAAATAGTTTATACTCCCCGAATGGGGGTGACATAGCAGTAAAACTCAATCACAACTAAGGAAGAAATAGCACGATATGAAATAGAACTCAAGAAAATAAATAGATAAAAAGTATTCTAAGATAATCCCAGCAATATCCAGAAGTACATGGTCTCAGATACAGAATGAAAGAATATATACAACTCTGAACTCTAATAAAGTCTAGCTAAAACATGCCTCAAGACTACATAAAAGATAGATAAGCCTAACTAATCTAGTCTTGGCAATCGGGGTGATATCCTTAGCTAGACCTGGGTCCTCCTGAGGGTCCAGCTCGCAGGTATCATCTAAGGCTGCCCCGTAGTAAGTATCCAGACCAGCCTTCTCATCGTCCTCTGTAATATTTTCAACAGGTCCAGTCATGACAGGAGAGAGTACAGTACATCTCAATAGTTCATAGCAGGTTAGAAGATATAATCATGCAGTAAAGTAAGATACAAGTACTGAAAGAAGTACAGTATGTAAACAGAGAGAGAAAGTTGTAATAGAAATATCTACTATAAAAAGAGAGCTAACATGTGACTGGTGAGTCAGAGTACAATATAGACATATAAATGGCATAGGAGATTCTGATGCTACACTATGGAAGAGATTCTGATACTACACTACTTGGATAGTATTCACATGTCTATTTCTACTCTCCCGTACCCCCAATCAGCACACAAGGATCCAACCAGGTTATGTTATGATACTATGTAAGGCCCCCGAAGGGTGATAAGCCCCCGAAGGGTGGTAAGCCTCCGAAAGGTGATAAGCCCCCAAAGGGTGATACATAGTAGACCCATAAATAGGATAAGGATTCCAGGAAGACTCTGTGATCATAAGAGTATATGTCACAAGTGATCGAAGAACCAATGAAGCATAGTGATACGCCAAGTGAAACGCACAGAACATAGAGTACCCGATGCTCCCTAAGGATAACATCTCAAGAAGGGATCTATATAGTACCAATCCGTGTGACCAACGTGACAGTACAAGTAAAGTAATCTACTGCAGAAAATAGTTCTAAGCAGGATATAAAATGATCAGAGAATGTACTCGCCTGGTATCTGAGTGTCCACTATGAAAGTACTATCCGAGGAGTGGTGTCTGGCTCCTAATCAGAACAGCACAAGTCACAACAAGTCCAAAATAGTAAAATGAAGCCCTACTATGCATTCTACATGATTCTAGGTCAATCTAGGCCAAAGTCAACTCTTGGTCAACTCTGGTCAACCCTAGAAGTCAAACTAGGTCTACCAAGTCTAAATTAGGCCAACTAGTCTACTTTAGACTACATTCGCCTATACTACACAAGTTAAACCAACATCACACTTCCTAGTTTACATCTAGGCCTACACATAACACAGGTATACATATATTACATATATATAGTGAATACACAAGTGTATATATATGAGACATATACACATACTTGTATAACCTATACATCCAAGTAGGTATCCATACTAAATACCCAAAAGATACACAACCCTAATATATAGATATATATATATACACATATAGCTCAACCTACATATATATATAGACAACATTACATATATTAAACATGTATACCTATTATATACATAAACTTAACTATATGAAGACTAGGAAATTTATATAGAGAGAGAGAGGACAGTGTGTGTGAGTGTTAGAGTGATAGGGTGTGAAGGAAAAATCTGAAATCAATGTGTGTGTGTATGCAACATGTAACAGGAACTTAGAATAGGCATGCGTGTGTTATTTTTTGTGTGATGAGAGGAAAAATCTGAGATCATAGTGTATATGTATGAAGAGTGATGAGGGAATGTGAGGGTGTGTGTCATTGATACCCATGAGGCATGTGTGCACAGCCAAAGAATCAGCAAGGGGAAAAACAGTGAGCAAAACAGAAAACAAACTGAAAACAGTTTTAGTCTATACTCAATCAGTCCAGAACTAGAAAACCAAATCAGTACACAAGGGTTCAAAATAGTCCCTAGGTTCTAAACCCAGTTTTAAACTCAAACTCCCACGAAAACAACTCAAAATTGACATACACATAGGTCAGATATAGGAGAATTGGTTTAGGGACTTAAACCTACATGTTAACAGTACTAAAGGGTCTAAAATGATGGCCAAGTGCAACATTTAAAATCTGGAAAATAACTGGGAATGGGAAAACTGAATACCCAGTTTTCCAGTTTTTTATAAATCCTCATTTGAATCCCACACACCACCAAACAAACCAAAAACTGAGCCATAGTTGGAAAACATATAGGAGTACATGATTAGGGTCTGAAACCAACTAATCAACAGCAATAAATAGATTAAAATATGTGACAAGTTCAGGTTTTAAAACTGGGAAGAAAACAGGATATTGATACATAAATTGAAAACTAGAAATTTGCTAACACCTAATGAAAACATATCAAATTTCAAAATAAGAAGTTGGTAAAGTATATACACCACAAATATGTGTCCCACAACCTGTTCGTGTCCAACAAGATGGACACAAATGTGTCCAAGCAACGATACACAAAAATCAGTGTGAAATAGGCCAGATTTGTGCACTGTGTCCTGCACGTGTGCACGCGTGTCGTGCACACGACACAGGCCAAACTAGGCCTCGTGCTCGCACACACGTGTACACCTATACTAGGGCTAGGTCTAGGTCAGCCTGCACTGTGTCCTAGTGTGTCGTGTCCATAGAAATAGGGCCGTATCAGTGTCGAGAAACTCAGCCTGGGACTGACAGTGGCGATCAGTACACTGTCCAGAAATCCTTCGACATGCCACATGGGTCCATGAAATTTGACACATGGCGTGTCAGTGGGTGCCCGAGACTCCCCCAAAATCTCGTGTCCAAACACCCAGTGTCGTGTCCGCTACAGGCCCCGAGTAGCAGGGGATCACTGTAGCGTGCGCGCGAGGGTGTGCGGCGCATGTCCAAGCCGTGAATCCGACACAACACGACACCATAAACATCACAGAAGATCAGGAACCAATAATCAATGATAAAACTAATTTTCCTATTTAAAAACATTTCAAAAATAACACCAACAGTCCCTTTGTGGCATTTTCACAAACACCAGTATAGGGACACAGATACGTGTCTAAAACGGACACAAAACCCATGATACCTGACACAAAACTTATAATGACACTTAGAGGACTCTTAGGTCTTCCTAATCATGAAGACCAATCAAAATTTCATGGAGATTTGAGAGAGTTACCTAAACTTGAACTTTCAAGAAAAACCCCTCTTTGTGAGCTCCTCCCTTGATGTCCCAATCCAATCAAAACAACCTCAAACTGAGATGAGACCTTAGCAACAGCAAGAAAAGTCATATCAGGACCTAATGGAATAAATTAGAAAGAAAAAGGAAGAGGAAAGGAGTTCTAGGGATTAAAATACCATAGGAAACTAACCTTTCTAAAACTTGAGCCTTCCTAAGAAAGAGGCAACCCTAGATTTTAGGAGTGTATTTATATTGGGAGAATCCCTAGGTTAGACTAAGGTGGCCGGCCATCACTTCCTAGGGATTAGGGTTTGCTAATTGTTGGGCTTTGGGCCAAGTTTCATAGGCTATGGCTAAGTTGTTTTATTAATAAGGACTCTAAATCATAAGCCATGACTTATGACTTTCTAATTTCTATTACTAATTAGGTTCTAATGACCAAACCAAAGATTAGGCTAGGTTAGACTAGAGTCATATATCCTAACAAAGTCCATACTAACTATGGTTAGCTCCTAGGTTGGTCTACAAGGGTCAACACTAGTCAAAGTCAACCTAGTCCAAACAATTCCAAAATAATTCCTAAAAATTCCCAAAAATTCTAATAAATTCTAATAAATTTAAATTATCCCAAAAATGACAAAAATACCCTCACACTAGAAATGTGGTAGTGACATATATATATATATATATATATATATATATATATATATATATATATATATATATATATATATATATATATATATATATATATATATATATATATATATGCGGTACAAGAGCACATGGTTATAGTAGGGGAGACAGTTCCTATCTAGGCACAGGGAATGGGCAAGTGTATACCAGGGTTCAAACCTGTTATATAAGGGTAACTTATAGGCTGTCTTGATAGCATGGGTTTTGTGCATAAGTAACTTAGGGGGGGTTAACTATCAAGCCAAGGAAACCAAGTTTAACTTATGAATGACCTAGAAACCTCATGAATTAAATAGATAAGCTAGTTTGTACTCTTAAGCATTGTGTATTGATTCCATGAAATTCATAAACAGGTTATTTGGATCTCTATATGGGTTGTAATCCATGATAGCAGCTCAGGACCAAAGGCAAGTATACCTTGCCTTTCACACAGCTTTATTTACATGTACTGTATTTTTATTATTATCTAATTTCTCATATTATTGACATGTATCTTTTATATCCTGCTTGTATATTTTATTATTGCTATATAGACTGTGTTCACAGTTTGCTTTGTGTCTTATTTGATGTATTCACTTGTTCCTTGATTGAGTCGTATCATGTCATTACCTCCTTGTCTTGAAATCTAGAAGCTAACCTGTGAGTCTATATTAGGGGCGAGGGTTAGTAGTTATCCGTGTCTTAAGCTAACCTACGAGTCCACATTAGGGACGAGGTTTAGTAGTTATCTGTGTCTTAAGCTAACCTGCGAGTCCACATTAGGGACGAGGGTTAGTAGTTATTGGTCCACACCTGCGAGTCCACACTAGGGACGAGGGTGATGATAGCCTGCGAGTCCACACTAGGGACGAGGGTTAGTAGTATATGGTTCACACCTGTGAGTCCACACTAGGGACGAGGGTGATGCTAGCCCGCGATTCCATACTAGGGGCGAGGGCTAGTAGTTGTTCAAACCAGTGAGTCCACACTAGGGACGAGGGTTTGAGTATTCGATTTGGTTATCCGTTGACATCGTGATATCGTGTCCTCTTGTTCTTCTCCAGCAGTTCATTTATGTGTAGACAGTGTACAGATTCGTATTTATTCATTGTTCAGTTTTACTTGTTTATTTTGTATTTTTCTCCATGTATAATAAACTGTTAGAAAGGCTCGTTTTTATGTATCTTGCTAGTCCTCTGAGGACCTGATGATCTCTTCAGGTTTAGTCGGGTTTGAGTCAGTAGCAGTTGAGCAGGTTGAGTCAGCGCCAGATCGTGGAGCTTTACAGTTGAGATTGCCTTGATTAGCTAGTTGTATTCAGTTTGTGTATTTCATGTATTTATTTCTCTTTCCGTCTATTGGTAGTGGATTTGTGTCCACCGGACGTGACATTGAATCTTGGATATATTCAGTTATGTTATTCAGTTTCTTTGGTATTTTATTGATCTTGGTTGACTCGTCATTATTCTGTAGATGAGATAAATAGATTGTCGTGACTGGTGTATATTAGACAGCATTCTACCGCCGATACTGCGGCGTAGGCTGGGCTTGGACACGTCTTGTATCCGAAAGTGGGTGCTGGTCGTGACAAGTTTTTCTTGGTGGCCAATGCAGGTCAACCTTAATCACTTCGGTTACGTCACTGTACCGTCGTGAGCCTGCGAATAGGATTAGACACTTAGGATCTCATCCACATGTCTTGACTCATTATTGGCCTATAATCCTTGATTTCATTAAATCCTTGAATTGCATCCTGCTTGAAATTCTCTTCAATGGCTAAAGTGTTTTCCTTGGACTCTCAAGACAGGAACAACGCTGTACTGAACACTCCACCAACCGCAGAAGGAGGGTGAGCCTTTGCCATGATCACGGAAGATGCGACGACACCACAAGGAGCAAATGGCAGAGATTTTTAGTAGATTATAGTGTTAGCATTAATTTTGACTTTTGAGGAATCGCAATAATTCTATAGCAAACTGTTAAACTACTCTTCTAATAGACCATGGTTTCATTTAAATTTCGAAGACGAAATTTTTTTAAGGGGGGTAGAGTTGTCAACTGTAACCCCCCAGTCCCAAAATACGTAGGACTAGGAACGTAGACATGCCAGTTGTATTCATACGAAGTATACTCCAATATATGGATACCTTGTATGAATACATAAGCTGTAAAATGCAGTAGAACCAAAACTAATCTCATCCACACAAAAATAAATGAATAAAAGATATCAATAATGATAAAGAATTATCTTGATACAATATGTTGGACGGAGACAAATCCACTTCCAACAATCAAGAGAAAAATACCTGAAAAATGAAATAAATTTGGCAAGCGAAGCGAAGACGATCCAAGCGCAATCATCCTCGAGGAAATAGCGATGAACACGGCGAGAGCTAGAACACCTGCGAAAGATAATAGCACACACCTGGCAAGACAACCAGGTCCTCAGAGGGACGTAACAAGACACATAATATCATGCCATAAATTGAATAAAGTTAGCTCAACAGAATAGTATATGTGACTACACAAATAAAGGTCCTTAACCATTCTAGGTGAAAATGCAATTTGAAGACAACGTTCCACATAAGGGCTCCCGAAGCTAGAAACACGGCACGTTAGCGTTTCAACCAAGGCACTAGTGGCATCCAGAGAAAAGTAAATGCACGGCCCATTAGCACTCGAGCGAGAACTAAGGGGCATCCAGAGAAAAATAAATTCACGGCCACTAGCTCTTGGGTGAGTCACTAACGGCAGCTAGAGGAAAGTAAATGTACGGCACATTTGTGTTTCAATCGAGACACTAGTGGCATCTAGAGAAAAGTAAATAAATGCACGGCCACTAGTCTCTCGACTGAGTCACAAATGACATCTAGAGAAAAGTAAAGGTGTGAAAGTCCCTGCACCTAATAACTGTCTTCACCCTCCCCATGTACTAAACGTGCTGTATCCACATCACGATTTCTTAATAACTACTAAGTCTTCTAGACAACCATAACTATTTAGCAGTTATTGCCTATCGCACGGCATATGCGCACTGATGGCCAGTCGATACGTACGTCCAAGATCTATATGAGACTCGTGACTCGAGATACACAAGTGTCGGGCCAATGAATGCGACACAGACAAAGGTGGTCCCTTAACTATAAGCCATATGCAATTAAAATATAATAATTTGCAAGTACAATTTATGTTTTCTAGAATAAGTAAAAACATGCATGATATTGAGCAAGAAATTAAACAGTGAAGGCAAGGTGTCTTGCCTGGTGGGTCGCCTGGTATGGTGCGATAATCCGGCAAGTTTCGATTGTCCATTAGCCATGTTCGGTGCGTAATCGGTCGAGGTTGAGGAAAAATAGGAAAACAGGATTTAGTCATAAGTAAGGTTGACAAATAGTAGATATTTGAGGAGAAGAGCATTCTATTTATTTTAGGAAAATTTGTCTACTACTTTAAAATATATTTTCCTTAGTCAAAAGATTTGTAGGAAAATACTTGAATCGTATTACTAGTAGAAGAAATTTTTGTTAAATATTATAAAAATATAAAAATTTATTCAAGCAAAATATGCTAAGTTTATCAAATTTATATTTTTGACAGAAGAATTATTTAATTAAATTATTTTAGAATAATACAAGAAATTCTATAAACTAACTTGGGCTTCTAGACCAAAAACTATGGACAAGCCAAGTTTATCAACATATATATAATTTTAGAAACTATCTACCTTATATATTTTATAGAAAATTTATTTTCATAATAATGAAATAATAATAATTATTATTTAGATAACAAAAATCAGTGTAGTAATAATTATAATAATAATAGTAACAATAATAATGCCCACAATAATCATAATAATAATTATTATTATTATACCAATACAATTATTTTGGTCTGAAAATAAAGCAATAATAATAACAATGTAATAATACTAATAATAATAGTATATCTAACAAAAATCCCTAACAATAATCTATACAGCTCATTCTTATTTTTAATAATAATAATAATATTAATAATAAAATACTAATCCTTACAATTAACTGTCCTGTTCATTTAAAGAAGTAGGGATAAGGAATAAGGAGTGGTGAGAGAGAGAGTGGGAGTGACTCACAGAGGGGGGATTCGGCCCCAGGCTTCGCGGCGGCGTCAGATCCGACGGCGCCAGATCCGGGAGATGCTCGACGGCGCGGATCGGCGGAGAGTGATGGTGGTGCGGCGCGCAGCCTCGGTCGGCTGAGCTCGCGGGGTGGCGCGCTCACGGAGGAGGCGGTGACGAAACGAGGCGCGGCGGACGACAGGTAAGTCGATGGTGGTGGTGTTTTAAAATTTAGGGTTTTTGGTGTTGGTGATGGTGGCAGAGAGCGGAGGTCGACCGGGCCGAGGGGTTATGGTGGTGGACCGTCGGAGGTAGGGAGCCGGTCGTGGTAGCGGGTCAGGCGTTCGGATGGTTGCCAGAGAGGATGACCATGGTGGCGATGATGCTGGTGGTGCACTGTGGCGGAGCGGGGGATGAGTGGCCGGACGAATCGGAAATACTGCGACTGCTCGGGTCAGAGGAGACTGTCGGGAACGATTTGGGAGAAGGGGCTGAGTCGGAGGAGGCCAGGTGAGGTGGAGGCCGGCCATATGGTGGTCGCCTGAGCGTGCCGCGATGGTGAAGAAATCAGGCTCGGCGCGGCGAGCCGATCGCCTGTGTATGGTCGACAGGAAGGATTGCTGGAGGTGGGGTACGGTGCTACTCCGGGGATGGTGGTGGTGAGACGTAGGCGGTGTTGAGGAATGTTACAGGCTCGATTTGGCCGAGGCGAGGATGGGTTGGTCGGGACAAGAAGGAGGAGGTGATGTCGATGGGGGTAGTGATGATGAGCCGAGGGGTGCGGTGGTTTTGGCGATTGGTCGGGATGAGGTGGAGACGGTGGTGCGGAGTGGGTTGATGGCTGGGTTCGACCGTCGGGAAGGAAGATGATGGCGGAGATTGGGGACCGGGGGTGTTGATGTCCGGGATTGTCGGACACGTCAAAAATGTATTTGTACTAAATAGATATAGTGAAAGGGAAATCGGGTCACAGACACGATGCACGCGTTTGGTTGTAGAATATTTGTGGAGAATAAAATACACGGATGAGTACCTGCCTATTTATAGGATGTGGAAATTCCCGGTTGGATAATGATTATGAGTAATTTAAACCTAAAATAGATAATTCACAAATTTAATTTAAAATCAAATCCAAATCTAAATACAAATCCAATTTAAATCAAATTTAATTTCCTTAGTTTAAAATCAAGTCAATAAATCAAATTTTAATTATTTAACTATTTTAAATAGATCCAAAAATCAAATCAAGATTTAAATGGCCACAATATCTTCCAAATATATTTTTCAAAATACCAATAATAATAATTTCAAAAATAATAAATATTTTTAGATATCTTTTTGAATAATAAATATTAATATTAATAAATCTTGAAAATTATATTTTTACTAAAAATAGACCAATAAATAATTTCAAAATATATGTGTAGGTACAAAATGATGTTTTCATAATTATGCTTTTCTAGCATACAATAAAAGTATTATTTATTACTAATAATTATGAGAAATGAAGACTTTATAATTAAAATAACAAACTTGAAAAATTTTGGAACGATAACAAAATAATTATTATGTATATTATTTTGAAACTTTTAAAAATAGAAAATAATATTTTCAAAAATATGTACGCTCGCACATAATCGCACTCGTCGAGCAATTTCGAAAAATAAAATTTCGTGCGCGACGTAAAATACGACTATGCGACGTATACAAAATTTTAAATCATTACTAAATTTAATAAATAAAAAAAATAGTAGAAATTTAGGGGTCTTACATCCTACCCAACTTAAAAGAATTTCGTCCTCGAAATTAATAATTATGAGGGGGTAAGAAGGCACAACGGTAGATAGAAGGGTTGAAAGAAATTTATATGGTCGTAGCCTAGGTTGAGGATATGATTTAAGAGACGATTGTAATCACTTCTTAAATTCAAGTGATTAGAAAGTCAAAGTTGTAGAATTAGGGTCGAGGGAAAGGTCGAGGAGTTTATGATGAAGACATAACAATGTCGAGTGGTAATGGTCTTAATTGATAGGACAGCTAGAGGAATTTCAAGTACAAGTGCCTTCGTCCTTCCAAAATCGGTGATGGCGAAAGCGATTTAAGGAGTTTAATGACGATATTATCAATTACGAATACGTGGTTCAAAGGCGGTCGTATAAATTTTTAAAGAATCGTCAAGGCAGTCGTGGATGGGATTCTAAAGGACAAGTTTAGCTATGTCCCCATCCACGAAGAACGATAAAATAAAAGCGAACCAAAGTGCACTCGGTTGATCAGACCATCATGCACCGATTCTGATTAGACAACATGTTAGTGAGCGACCGCTCAATAGCATGAGTCATGAACAAACTCGATAAATGGATGAGTTTGCAAAACTAGATTATAGTTGCAACATTAGTCAAAGTGGTAAAAACAGAGGCACGAGAGATTTAGATTAAAAGAAGGTAGAATGATTCTAAGTCATACAGTTGTCCTATAGTCTTCTTGTCCAAGTCCTTGGTTGGCTAGACGGGTTAGGTCCTCTAGATTCTAGGATCTAAATAAGCTTGCTAAAATAGGTTACTAGGTCAAAGGGGTTGCTAGTTTATAAGGTACTCTACCCAACTTAAAGAATTAAACTACTGGTGTTTTGGGACAACAAACTAGTAGGGTCAATCTCTAGCAAGCACGAAGGGAAGATAAGAATAGGGATAGAAGGAAGCAAGCAAGATGCAATTGTTAAGTCAAACGGTTAGATAAAATCAAGAAAAGAGGTAAGTATATGGATGAGATCCTAGACTTCTAATCCTATACGCAGGCTTGCTTGGTACGGTAAAGTAACCAAACAATTTATCTTGACCTGCATGGGCCACCACAAAAACATGTAACGCCCCAGTCCCAAAATACGTAGGACTAGGAACGTAAATATGCCAGCTGTATTCATATGAAGTATACTCCAATATATGGATACCTTGTATGAATACATAAGCTGTAAAATGTAGTAGAACCATAACTAATCTCATCCACACAAAAATAAATAAAAAAAAGATATCAATAATGATAAAGAATTGTCTTGATATAATATGTTGGGCGGAGACAAATCCACTACCAACAATCAAGAGAAAAATACATGAAAAATAAAATAAATTTGGCAAGCGAAGCGAAGACGATCCAAGCGCAATCATCCTCGAAGAAATAGCGATGAACACGGCGAGAGCTAGAACACCTGCGAAAGATAATAGCACACACCTGGCAAGACAACTAGGTCCTCAGAGGGACGTAACAAGACACATAATATCATGCCATAAACTAAATAAAGTTAGCTCAACAGAATAGTATATGTGACTACACAAATAAAGGTCCTTAACCATTCTAGGTGAAAATGTAATTTGAAGACAACGTTCCACACAAGGGCTCCCGAAGCTAAAAATATGGCACGTTAGCATTTCAACCAAGGCACTAGTGGCATCCAGAGAAAAGTAAATGCACGGCCCATTAGCACTCAAGCGAGAACTAAGGGGCATCTAGAGAAAAATAAATGCACGGCCACTAGCTCTTGGGTGAGTCACTAACGACAGCTAGAGGAAAGTAAATGCACGGCACATTTGTGTTTCAATCGAGACACTAGTGGCATCTAGAGAAAAGTAAATAAATGCACGGCCACTAGTCTCTCGACTGAGTCACAAATGGCATCTAGAGAAAAGTAAAGGTGTGAAAACCCATGCGCCTAATAACTGTCTTCACCCTCCCCATGTACTACAAGTGTTGTATCCATATCACGATTTCTTAATAACTGCTAAGTCTTGTAGACAACCATAACTATTTAGCAGTTATTGCCTATCGTACGGCATGTGCGCACCGATGGCCAGTCGATACGTACGTCCGAGATCTATATGAGACTCGTGACTCGTGATACACAAGTGTCGGGCCAATGAATGCGACACAGACAAAGGTGGTCCCTTAACTCTAAGCCATATACAATTAAAATATAATAATTTGCAAGTACAATTTATGTTTTCTAGAATAAGTAAAAACATGCATGATATTGAGCAAGAAATTAAACAGTGAAGGTAAGGTGTCTTGCCTGGTGGGTCGCCTGGTGTGGTGCGATAATCCGGCAAGTTTCGATTGTCCATTAGCCATGTTCGGTACGTAATTGGTCGAGGTTGAGGAAAAATAGGAAAACAGGATTTCGTAATAAGTAAGGTTGACAAATAGTAGATATTTGAGGAGAAGAGCATTCTATTTATTTTAGGAAAATTTGTCTACTACTTTAAAATATATTTTCCTTAGTCAAAAGATTTGTAGGAAAATACTTGAATCGTATTACTAGTAGAAGAAATTTTTGTTAAATATTATAAAAATATAAAAATTTATTCAAGCAAAATATGCTAAGTTTATCAAATTTATATTTTTGACAGAAGAATTATTTAATTAAATTATTTTAGAATAATACAAGAAATTCTATAAACTAACTTGGGCTTCTAGACCAAAAACTATGGACAAGCCAAGTTTATCAACATATATATAATTTTGGAAACTATCTACCTTATATATTTTATAGAAAATTTATTTTCATAATAATGAAATAATAATAATTATTATTTAGATAACAAAAATCAGTGTAGTAATAATTATAATAATAATAGTAACAATAATAATGACCACAATAATCATAATAATAATAATAATTATAGCAATACAATTGTTTTGGTCTGAAAATAAAGCAATAATAATAACAATGTAATAATACTAATAATAATAGTATATCTAATAAAAATCCCTAACAATAATCTATACAGCTCATTCTTATTTTTAATAATAATAATAATATTAATAATAAAATAGTAATCCTTACAATTAACTGTCCTGTTCATTTAAAGAAGTCGGGATAAGGAATAAGGAGTGGTGAGAGAGAGAGTGAGAGTGACTCACAGAGGGGGGTTTCGGCCCCTGGCTTCGCGGCGGCGTCAGATCCGGCGGCGCCAGATCCGGGAGATGCTCGACGGCACGGATCGGCGGAGAGTGATGGTGGCGCGACGCGCGGCCTCGGTCGGCGGAGCTCGCGGGATGGCGCGCTCACGGAGGAGGTGGTGACGAAACGAGGCACGACGGACGACAGGTAAGTCGGTGGTGGTGGTGTTTTAAAATTTAGGGTCTTTGGTGTTGGTGATGGTGGCGAAGAGCGGAGGTCGACCGGGCCGAGGGGTTATGGTGGTAGACCGCCGGAGGTGGAGAGCCGATCGTGGTGGCGGGTCAGGCGTTCGGATGGTTGCCGGAGAGGATGACCATGGTGGCGATGATGGTGGTGGTGCACGGTGGCGGAGCGGGGGATGAGTGGCCGGACGAATCAAAAATACTGCGACTGCTCGGGTCGGAGGAGACTGTCGGGAACGATTTGGGAGAAGGGGCTGAGTCGGAGGAGGCCAGGTGAGGTGGAGGCCGGCCATATGGTGGTCGTCTGAGCGCGCCGCGATGGTGAAGAAATCGGGCTCGGCGCGGCGAGCCGATCGCCTGCGCAGGGTCGACAGAAAGGATTGCTGGAGGCGGGGTACGGTGCTACTCCGGGGATGGTGGTGGTGAGACGGAGGTGGTGTTGAGGAATGTTGCAGGCTGGGGTTGGCCGAGGCGAGGATGGGTTGGTGTAATGCCTGTTGTCCGTATTACGTATTTTTGGAATACGTGTACGTATTTTATTCTGTATTGCATGATTTCTTGTTTAGCTTGCATCTTGGCTTGGTTATTTCTTGGCTTGGTTCGGTTTTCTTTGGTCTATTATGAACCATGGATGAACCCCCTACCTACCACCACCTTTGATATTTATTGCCATTTCTTCTTTCTCTCTCTTCATTACTCATCTTCTTCTTCCTCATTTACTTCTTACCTACCAGAGAGAGGAGAGAGAGGCCTAGGCAAGTGTAACTTGCTTCATGGAGGAACTCCGATTTTATTGCTTCATTCTCTTCCTTACAGCATTTTAACATACTTTAGAACTTGGCCTTTTCACTTTCCATGGCTAGATTCTTGTAGATCTATATTTACTTTATTTTCGAATTTTTGGGTTTTGATCTACTTAATCTTATTATTTCCTAGTTTTGATGGTTCCATGTTGTAGAGAATCTCGTTCTACCCCATTTTGACCTATGGAAGTTCGGATTTGGGCTCCAGATGATTGAGTTATGCAGCTTGGAAGCCATGGCTTATGGGGTACCCCTATTGCGACGGCTACCTGACATGACATGACCTGTATAATAACATGGACAAATAAACCAGTCCTGTCTTGCATCATGTCTAGGGAGGGAGCTCCTGAGTACCACGGTCAGGAGTACCTATTGAAATGGACTAAGGTTAATAACTAGATTAACACATTAGTCATGAAGAGATTTCCCAGCTACAGGCAATCCCGTTACCTGGGCGCGCCTGGGATCTGTAGCCTGCCGTCGAGTAGGGCACATTTCCAGCACACTGTTATGTGTTGCACCTTTCAAGCTACTTAAGGGTACATGCGTTTCCTGGACGGTGTACCCACCTGAATTCAACCCCTAATTTCGACCTGGGTAACCTGGATGGACTGCAGGGCTTGTGGCTGTGGAAGATTCTCACTGCATCTTGTTAGTAATTAGGCTTGTGAAAACCCTAGTTAGTTAAAGTATCAAGCCGTAGTTCTTGCTTGGCCGTGAAGTGATTGGATGGAGTCTAACTTGTCTAGCCTTGTCCTGATCCTATTCCAGACTACTGCATGACCAGAATGCTTGTATTTATTTTACCAATAAATGGTGAGAATTCCAAGTTCTGTTCAGACGAGGGGTTACAACCCCGGTCCTTGTCTGGTTTACGGGTTGTAACCTGGTTATCTGAATAGTTCCATGGTTATATCGTCGTATATCATCCTGATGTATTTTCTTTATTTTCAGTTCTTACTTTTATTTATACTCTTGTGCTGATTGCTGGTTTTAGTTCCTAAGTGAAGCTTCCTTTGTGGCACTTGCTCTTTCTGGGGTCTGACCCAGCTGGTTTTGTATGGCCAGATTTTGGAGCAGCTCCAGAGGATCTACCGACCTTCCAGCCAGATGGTGGCCACTAGACGGAACCCTGGCAACGAGTGGGTTTATTTTTGATCTCCCACTTTATTGTAAAAATATTCTTTTGAGACGTTTAGCCGACGAGCACCTGTTTAGCTCGATTGCACTTTACTTACTGTCTGCCTACGGGCTATAACATGATTGACAGATCCTAGGGTTGATCATGTATGACTAAACTCTTGCTAGTCCTCACATTTTGTAACGACTAGCTTCATGATCAGCTGAATATGTAATATTTGGGACGCCTTATTATTGTATATTTAATGATCATACATCTTGTAACATTTACTTACTTGCTTGTGATTGAGACACTAGGCTTGTTCATGACCATAGGAGACTGTTGGCTTGTAGTAAACCCTCATGTATCTAGACAGCCGTGACCGTATAGCGAGATGGAATCCATTTCAATATACGTAGCTGGCTATGTCTGCTCCCGCTCTCCAGTATTCTGGTTCTGGGGCGTGACATGGTTTAAGTGGTAGCCCATGCAGGTCTTGTAAATCAAGATATATGAGGGTTTACCGAATAGATGTCTCAATCAGTATTCGTCCTTGATCTCTGCTCGTATCTTCTGAATCCCTGGATTCTTGTCCTGATCATATGCTTGTATCGTTGATCTGTCCTGGTCCTTCCTTATTGTTCCCTATGTCATCTTCTTCAGCGACATTGTTCGTGGTCCTACCGACCAGCAAGGCGGAGCACCTCCCGCGGACCAGCAACAACCCAGAGACCAAGCCCAGCATTTCGGAATAGCCTCCAGAGTCGTGCCTTCTGATGGTGAGCCACCAATCCAGCCAGTCCAGCATGTCGAGCCTGATGATGGCATATTAGTAGGACTCATCAGGACCTTGATAGCTTCTCAAGATCGTCATGGAGATGCCTTGCAACAGGCAGTGGCGGATGCTTTGTGTCATGCCCCAGTGCCGAAATACGGAGACGGACTAGGCCAGCTACTCTATATGAGGTACGTAACGTCATACGACGATCGTGGCTGTCGAGAGACTAGGGGGTACATGCTACAATCAAGTCTTCTATGGTCCCACAGAGTTCTATGTCTCAATCAATCAAGTCACATCAGCAATAAAATGAACATTAAAGATAAAGCAGTAAGGCGTCCCTGACGCTTCATCAAAATGATCATGAGAGACTAGCTTTATAATTTAGCTATCTCAGAAAGTCAGGAGTACAAAATTATACACAGCTGCAGTCTGTTTAATTACAATTATGTACTGACACAAAATATCGAGTAATCCGGCTAACAGATGCCGGTGGCTAAACGCCGCAAAAGTATAAGCAGGAGTGGTGGAGAAGAAACCCACTCGAGTCCCCGAACTGCCATGCTCCTAGTATGCACCATGGATGTCAGGGAGGAAGATAGTGTCCTCTGGCTCTGCTACGAGATCTGGCCAAACAAAACCAGCGGGATCAGCCCCGAATAGCAAGTACCGCCAAAGGGGCACAAGAGTTAAGATTTAAAAACCCAGTTAAATAGAATGATTGATAATAGTAATACTTATGCTACTATTATAGGGTGGCGCAACATCCTCGAACCCATATGGCACCCTTACAACCAAACAAGGACAAAAGGTGCCGCATGGAGTCGGGACGTGTCGTACTCTATAACTTTCACATAAGTTAAAAGGTATAAACAATAAAATCTCCTGATCGTGACTTCGGTCGATAGCCTATCGCAGCACAATAACCAACCCAACAATCAAATAAGAACATGGGTTGGATCATGTACCACGATAGACCATGTTCCTCGGTCATTCACAGAAGTAGCACTTCATAACCAGAATAAGTCTTCCGTTCATAACTTCGGTCCACAGCCTGTCATAGTACGATAACCAACCCAACAATAAAACAAGAACATGGGTTGGATCACGTACCATGACAGTCCGCTTCCCTCAGTTATTCACGGAAGGTAATAGGATACAAGCAAGTCATTTTCACGGCCAATCAAGTCTACGAGTTTCTAATGGGACGAGGTTATCCTCGCATCATGTTAATAGGAATCCTCAGATCGTATCTTTCCAGCAAGGCTAGCCAACCCAGGGGTTCGCGTAGACAGGTATGATTGAGCACAGGTCCCTCGTAAGGCCATCTTGCTAAAACATATAATATATAGCAGGAATTAATCGGATATAGTCATCCACTCGTTGCAGATGACACAGTATCCGTGGAGACCAGCCGGCGCGTCAAGACAGTATCTCAAGGCGGCTGGTGTAACACGATCTCGGGATTTTGCCCTCCCCATGCATCTAGTATATTTAGTTGCCTAATTTAACCCTAGGTGAAATCTTGGACTTTCATGCTGTGGCCTGCATGATTATCCTCCTAAAGTCATACTTTAGTACGAGTACCCCAAAGAGGATCCATGTCAATCAGTATGTCAACATGTTCTACCCTCCTTAGTGTAATACATTATTGCAAATACGCCACGTGGAGTTACGAGTCATTTGTCGAGCATGAACAAGAACTGGGACATTCAGGTACATGTATCAGGTAGGAACACTTTGTTCTCCGGGGTCACATTAGTGCTCATATCATGCTCGGGACAAAAGGCGTAAAGATATAAAATGAGCATATAATATATATATATATAATAATAATAATAATAAGGTAACAAGATAGGGTACATAAGTGCATGCGGCTCAAAGGGAGTGAGTCTATGCGGCTGGGTCAATACAGGTTCATGCGGCTGGGACTGCACGCTCATGCGGCTCAAGGAGCCCACGGCGCATGCGGCTGGAAAGGCGGGTTCATACGGACGAAGGGGTGTCGGCTTATGCGGCTGCGAAGGGAGCAATCGCCAGGCGGCCGGGTTCAACAGCATATGCGGCTATGATCAGAGGAAGTCCTATGCGGCTGAGCATGGACGATACATATGCGGCTGGATGATGGATGGGCCTTATGCGGCCCAAAAATAGTAGCGCATATGCGGCTAGGTGCAAAGAACTCATGCGGCTGAAAGCTAGCCGCATGAAGTCCATGCGACTCAAAATAACAGGGGCTCATACGGCTGAGTCTGAACAAGGCTATGCGGCTCAATTACTTGCCGCATGAAGATTCATGCGGTCAAGTACTCAAGCAAGTTTTATGCGGCTAGGAAGAACTTTCCATGCGGCTGAGCTCGAACGAGTCTCATGCGGCTGGAAAGGCCATGCGGCCAGAGACTTGCCGCATGAGGATTCATGCGGTCAAGTACTGCTCTTCTTCTCCACTTGTCCGAAAAGAGGAGCCAAGCAACCATGGCTTCCAAACTACACAAAACCTTCATCCGGAGCCCAAATCGGAACTCCCTTAGGTCAAAATGGGGTAGAACGAGATCCTCTACAACATGGAACCATCAAAACTAGGAAATAACAAGATTAAGTAGATCGAAACCCACAAAATCCGAAAATAAAGTAAACCTAGATCTACAAAAATCAAAGCTTCAAAATGGAAATTTCTAAGTTCTAAACTAGTATAGATTGAGGAGAAGAACATGTTTTGGCAAATAGTTTCGTAAGAAATCATTGACAAAATTATGGATCCATCTCTTGAGCAAGTTGGTACTTGCCTTGGTTGGTGGAGGAAATAAATGAGAAGAAGTAAAATGAGAGGAAAGAGAATGAGATGAGTTATATATATAGATCTTGGACCCATGGGTTCATGATGAACCATTGGTGAACCAAGAATAGGTTACCTAAATGAGCCAAAACTGTAGGCCCAAATACAGAAAATAAATTAGGAAATAATATTTTGTCGAATATTTTAGAAAATACATGAAAAAAGACAGCATAATAAATATAGTATAAATACAAGGTAATTACAATTTGTCGGTATACGTATTAAAATATGTATTCCAGGATCGGGGAGTGACATCTCTATCCTTCATAGAAAAATTCCGTCCTCGGAATTCCAGCCAAGGCAGAATAGTGAAATCAGGGCAAGCAGGGCATAATCATATATAAGTTAACTATCATCGCAGTTATTATCATACATCACAAAGTACAAAACAAGCAGGTGCAGATAAGCATGGAATCGCGTCAATAAGGTGCAAAAATCTACCTTATTAGTCAAATAAATGCGGATACCAAGATCTGATCTCGTCCTCGCGCTCCCAGGTTGACTCTTCCGGAAAGTGATGGTTCCAAGAAACACGGACAAGGCTTATCGTCCGATTCTTGAGTACCTTCTCTCGCCGGTCTAAAATAGACATGGGTTGTTCCTCGTAAGTTAGGTCGGTACCAACGACCAACTCAGAATGATCGAGGACATGACTCGGATCCGGGACATACCTACGTAATTGGGATACATGAAACACATCATGTATGCCAGTTAAGGAAGGCGGAAGGGCAAGTCGATAAGCCATATCGCCTACCCAAGCGAGAATCTTAAAAGGACCAACATATCTTGGACTAAGCTTTCCTCGGGTTCCAAATCTGATGATACCCCGAGTAGGCGAAATCCGCAGAAACACTTGGTCGCCAACTCTGAACTCTAGAGGCCTACGATGCTGATCTGTCCAATGACGATGTCGGTCCTGTGCAACTCGAAGGTGCTCTCTGACCAACTTAACTATCTCCACAGTCTGCGTGATCATCTCTGGTCCCAACAACTTCCGTTCTCCGACGTCGTCCTATGCCAAAGGGGACCTACACTTCCTTCCGTACAATGCTTTGAACGGGGCCATCTGAATGCTAGCCTGATAGCTGTTGTTATAGGAGAACTCTACTAGATGAAGGTGATCCTCCCAAGTTCCGCCAAAATCTAAGGTACACGCCCGTAGCATATCTTCTAACGTCTGAATGGTTCTTTCTAATTGCCCGTTAGTTTGGGGATAATAAGCAGTACTGAATCTTAACTTGGTTCCCAAACTTTGGTGTAAGCTCCGCCAAAAATGGAAAGTAAACCGCGTATCCCGATCTGATACTATATTAACTGGAACACCGTGCTGCCTTACTATCTGCTTCATGTATATTTCTGCTAACTGCTCAGTAGTCTGTCCGACTCGGAAGGGAAGGAAATGAGCGACCTTCGTGAGTCGATCTACTATTACCCAGACTGCATTCTTACCAGTCGGGGATCTAGGTAAACCGGTCACAAAGTCCATCATGATGTGCTCCTATTTTCATTCTGGAATATGAAGCGGTTGTAGCAACCATGCTGGTCTCTGCTGCTCGGCTTTCACCTGCTGACATACCAGACACTTGGATACAAATCTCGCTATCTCTCTTTTCATGCCATTCCACCAAAAGTACTGCCTGATATCTCGATACATCTTCGTTCCTCCTGGATGAATGGAGTAAATAGAACTATGAGCTTCGGACATAACTTCTTGCCGAAGGTCTCCACTCGGTACACAGAGTCTGTTTCCAAACCTGAGCGTACCATCTTCATGAATCACTAACTCCTTCCTACGGCCTGATTCACACTCCGACCGCAACTTCTGAAAATGTGGATCTCCTGCTTGTGCTGTCCTAATCCTCTCTACTAAGGTTGACTGAATCTGCATACTGGTCATTCTTCCTATATCCCTTGGCAAAACTACTTCGATTCCCATACTCTGAAGGTCTTCTAAAATATGCTTCTGCGAGGTCAGGATAAAGGCACTGTCTCTCCTACTCAGTGCATCTGCAACTATATTCGCCTTGCCTGGATGATACTGAAGATCTAAGTCAAAATCCTTCAGTAGTTCTAACCATCTTCTTTGCCTCATGTTCAAATCTCGCTGCGTGAACACGTATTTCAAACTCTTATGATCAGTATAGATCTCTACCCGATCTCCGTATAAATAATGCCTCCACAACTTGAGTGAAAACACCACAGCTGCTAACTCCAAATCGTGAGTCCGGTAATTCTTCTCATGGTCTCGAAGCTGCCGAGACGCATATGCTATCACCTTTCCGTGCTGCATCAATACACATCCAAGACCCTTCCCAGAGGCGTCACAATATACTGTAAAGCCTCCCGCTCCTACCGGAAGCGTCAAGATCGGGGCTGAGATCAACCTCTTCTTCAATTCTTCAAATGATGCCTGACAGCTAGCTGACCAAACAAACTCTACGTCCTTGTGCGTCAAACGCGTCAAGGGTGCAGAGATCCTGGCAAAGTCTGCCACGAACCTTCGGTAGTAACCAGCTAACCCTAAGAAACTTTGCACTTCTGCAACCGTTCTCGGGACTGGCCAATGCTCTACGGCCTCAATCTTCTTCGGATCCACTGACACTCCTGCCCCAGAAATTACATGCCCCAGGAACGAAATGTGATCTATCCAGAATTCACACTTGTCGAGCTTCGCATAAAGTTGATGCTCCCTCAATGTCTGTAAGACAGTCCTAAGATGCTTCTCATGCTCCTCTTCACTGCTGGAATAGACAAGAATGTCATCTATGAACACCACCACAAATTTATCCAAATACGGCAGAAAGATGCGGTTCATTAAATCCATGAATACTGCGGGGGCGTTGGTTAGTCCAAAGGGCATTACTAAAAACTCATAATGTCCATATCTAGATCTGAATGCTGTCTTCGGTATGTCTTGCTCCCGGACTCTTACTTGATAGTATCCCGACCGAAGATCGATCTTGGAAAAGATACTGGCCTTGCTTAACTGGTCAAACAGGTCATCAATCCTTGGTAGCGGGTACTTATTCTTCACTGTTACTGCATTCAGCTTGCGGTAGTCGATGCACATCCTCGTCGACCCATCCTTCTTGGGAACTAGAATCACTGGCACGGCCCAGGGCGATTTACTGTCTCGGATGAATCCCTTAGACTTCAACTCTTTTTCATGTTGATACAACTTATCCTATTTTGACGGCGACATTCTGTAAACTCTGTCTGCAATAGGCCTCGTTCCAGGGTTCAACTCAATGCTAAATTCTACCTTTCTGACTGAGGGTATCCCTGGGAGCTCATCAGGAAAGACGTTGAGAAAATCTTCGACCACTCTCAGAATCTGTCCTGGCTCTGACACTGCTGCTGAGATGACGCCTCCGGCCTGATTCTTCAAGGTTCGAGTAAAGATGAACTGCTCCATCCCAGGGACGCTGAATATGACCCTTCCTCCTCTACAATCAATTGTCGCATGACTGTCTCTCAACCTGTCCATGCCAAGAACGACATCAAAATTCCCCATAGGGAATTCAATCAATGATGCGGGCAGTAAATGCCCACACACCTCCACCGGACATGAAAAGCGTACTCTGCTAACTTCTACGAGCCCATTGCCGGTGAGTATATCCATCCTCTCCGACAATGCCTCAAACTCTAATCCAATCCGTGTAGCATATTGTGCAGAGATGAATGAATGAGTAGCGCCTGAATCAAATAATGCTACAGCGGGAAATGAGGTGACGAGAATTTTACCTGCCACCACGTCACTAGACGCTAGAGCCTCTCCCAAGGTCAATGTGAGAGCCTGGCCCCGCGGAGCCCCTTGTTGCGGCCTTCCTCGACCATGCTGTTGCTGCCTCTGAGGGCCTTCGGCTTCCTGTGCCAGGCGGAATATCTGAGCCTGCGTTGGTAGACGCTGGGCTAGGGGCCTTACTGCTAATACTGGCCCTCCACTCGGGGTTGCCACCGGAGCTGGCAATGCTGGAAACTGCTGAGCTGGCCCTCCTGGCCTCTGCATCATAGGATAAGTGGAAATACGGTGGTCTGAACTACCATACCTCAAGCATAAGCCATTCGCTGACCGGCACACCTCCCTCGTATGCCCTGCCTTCCCACAGAATGTACAGCCCTGGGGTGCTCCCTGACGCTGTTGTTGGTTCCTCGGCTGCGGATGCCGAACTGGCGCTGTATTAGTTGACACGGCCGTCCTCTGCGGCGCTCCTGCATCATGAATACGTACACCGGGTGCTGGTGCCGATGTTCGCTGTATTGCTCCTCCTTCAACCTGGGAATGAGATCTCTTCTGACCTCCTGCCCTCGATGCCAACCTCTACTGGGTAAGCTCGTGCCTCCGGGCTGCCGTCAAGACAGCGTCAAACGTCTGGTAGTCGTGTCCCTCCATAAGCTGTAGTAGTTCCAAATGAAGTCCCTGCTGGAACCTCATAGCTTTCTCTGGCTCCGTTGCCACTATTGCTGGTACGAAACGGCACAATCTGCAGAACTCTGCTGCATACCCATCTACGGTCTTGCCTGCTTGCTTGAGACTGATAAACTTCTGCTGGAGCTCATATCGAGCTACTACACCAAAATACTTCGCCTTGAATCTGTCACTAAAGGTGGTCCAACGAACAGGGCGTCTTATACCAACTTCTTCTGATGCCCACCAGTCGCAGGCAAGATCCTGAAGTACCAGTTTGACCTGATCAACCTTCTCATCATCTGGAACCTTGGCTGCCACAAGAATGGCTTCGATGTCTTGAATCCAGGCATCCGCAGTGATGGCATCCTCCGTGCCATCAAAATACCTCGGGTTCAAGCGACGGAACCTTCCTGATGCTCCCGAGTCAACCCCGGCACTCCTCTCAAGAGCTCACTGAATCCCTTGATTCAGCAACACGTTCTGCTCCTGCTGCCGAGTCTGTTGCTGTTGGTTAGTGACAAAAAACCCCCGGATAATCTCCAAGAGTGCTACAGTGTCTGGTACTGCCGTCGCTGCTGGTGCTGCGGGAGTTTCAATAACCTGCGGCTGCACTGCCTCTGGTTCTATTTCTGCTCGTGCCTGTACTGGAGAAGGTTCTCTCCCTTGTTGCTGCCCAGTCGAGCCATGCTCTTGCTGCTCTTCCTCATGGGCCTCTCCCGCTACTGAGAATGAAGCACCCCTATAGAGAAGAATATAAGATTATCAAGTTCGGACGAGGAAGATTTCGAGAATGCAAGTCAGGTTAGAGATCGAGGCAAGGACAGAGAATTCGAAACAGAATTTCAAGGGAAACAAGTTTTGATTGAGACTCCTAACAATTCACAATACCCCACAAGTCTGAAAATCAGACCTGCATGGGCCACCACTAAAACCTTGTCACACCCCAGTACCGAAATACGGAGACGGACAAGGCCAGCTACTCCATATGAGGTACGTAACGTCATACGGCGATCGTGGCTGTCGAGAGACTAGGCGGTACATGCTACAATCAAGTCTCCTATGGTCCCACAGAGTTCTATGTCTCAATCAATCAAGTCACATCAGCAATGAAATGAACATTAAAGATAAAGCAGTAAGGCGTCCCTGACGCTTCATCAAAATGATCATGAGAGACTAGCTTTATAATTTAGCTATCTCAGAGAGTCAGGAGTACAAAATTATACACAGCTGCAGTCTGTTTAATTATAATTATGTACTGACACAAAATATCGAGTAATCCGGCTAACAGATGCCGGTGGCTAAACGCCGCAAAAGTATAAGCAGGAGTGGTGGAGAAGAAAACCACTCGAGTCCCCGAACTGCCATGCTTCTAGTATGCACCATGGATGTCAGGGAGGAAGATAGTGTCCTCTGGCTCTACTACGAGATCTGGCCAAACAAAACCAGCGGGGTCAGCCCCGAATAGCAAGTACCGCCAAAGGGGCACAAGAGTTAAGATTTAAAAACCCAGTTAAATAGAATGATTGATAATAGTAATACTTATGCTACTATTATAGGGTGGCGCAACATCCTCGAACCCATATGGCACCCTTACAACCAAACAAGGACAAAAGGTGCCGCATGGAGTCGGGACGTGTCGTACTCTATAACTTTCACATAAGTTAAAAGGTATAAACAATAAAATCTCCTGATCGTGACTTCGGTCGATAGCCTATCGCAGCACAATAACCAACCCAACAATCAAACAAGAACATGGGTTGGATCATGTACCACGATAGACCATGTTCCTCGGTCATTCACAGAAGTAGTACTTCATAACCAGAATAAGTCTTCCGTTCATAACTTTGGTCCACAGCCTGTCATAGTACGATAACCAACCCAACAATCAAACAAGAACATGGGTTGGATCACGTACCATGGCAGTCCGCTTCCCTCAGTTATTCACGGAAGGTAATAGGATACAAGCAAGTCATTTTTACGGCCAATCAAGTCTACGAGTTTCTAGTGGGACGAGGTTATCCTCGCATCATGTTAATAGGAATTCTCAGATCGTATCTTTCCAGCAAGGCTAGCCAACCCAGGGGTTCGCGTAGACAGGTATGATTGAGCACAGGTCCCTCGTAAGGCCACCTTGCTAAAACATATAATATATAACAGGAATTAATCAGATACAGTCATCCACTCGTTGCAGATGACACAGTATCCGTGGAGACCAGCCGGCACGTCAAGAGAGTATCTCAAGGCGGCTGGTGTAACACGATTTCGGGATTTTGCCCTCCCCATGCATCTAGTATATTTAGTTGCCTAATTTAACCCTAGGTGAAATCTTGGACTTTCATGCTGTGGCTGTAGAAGCATGGAAAATATTGTTTTTAGTTCCACATCGAAAAGGAGAAGAAGAAAGGGCTCACTCCATTCTATAAATAAAGCCCCCTTTCCTCCTTTGAAAAGGGCACCAACTTCTCTTCCCTCCTTCCAAACTTGGACTCTTCCTATTACGCACCTTCGGGAGCTAAGTAGAAGAAGTCTAGGGCAGCGCGGGCTCATCGGGCTCAGTCAGCTGTCCCAACCTCTGACCATCAAGAGCGTCCCGCTAAGCGAGCCTCTGATGGAAAGTTGTACAGAGCCGCCTGTGTCCAGCCTCCGACGGCAAACGGACAGAGTGGTTCTCAAGTGTCTTCCAGCAAAGATCGAGGGCAAGTGTTTCTATTAGCCCCTACATCAGGGAGCAAACATGACGCACTCGTGTGTTCAGGATACCCGGGCCCATAAAGCGAGTGCACGGGCAGATCGAGACATTCCTCATGCGAGTCATGAGACATTCCTCATGCGGCTCGGTCATGAGACGTCCTTTATATGGCTCGGTCATGAGACATTTCTCATGCGGCTCGGTCATGAGACGTCCTTCATGCGACTCGATCATGAGACATTCCTCATGCGGCTCGGTCATGAGACGTCCTTCATGCGGCTCGGTCATGAGACATTCTTCATGCGGCACAGAACCCAGGAAGCTTCATGTGACTCAAAATCAGACGAGCTTCATGCGGCTCAAGAGTATCATGCGGCTCAAAAGTTACCAACATGGACATACGGCTCAACGCACATAGGCTGCTCGAGTAAACTCCATGCGGCCCAGAGAGAGAGGCCACGTGGTCTTCAAAAATAGCTGTTCCCAACGTGTGGACGCATTTAATGCTCTGACGGCTGACAAACCTGACAAGTGACAGACCTGACATAAAGTTGTCATAATGACTGACACGAAAAAAAGTACTTCGGGAATAAGGAAAATCTTCAAAGTGGCGCTGTCTACCAAAGTTTTGAGGCGAGCTTATGCGGCCAAGAATAAACGAGTTCATGCGGCCAATGCAGAGAAACCTATACGGTTCAACCAAGAAGGTCCCCCATGCGGCTCGGCTATAAAGAGATCCATGCGGCTCGGCCATGAAGACTCTCATGCGGCTCGTCCATGAAGACTCCCATGCGGCTCAGTCATGAACATATCCATGCGGCTCGGTCATGACAACCTTCATGCGGTTCGAGTATAGAGACTATTCATGCGGCTCGGTTATGACGACCTTCATGCGGCCCAAACATCGACACTCCTCATGCGGCTCAACGTTGACGACTGGACACGTGTCCTAAAGTCAATCAAATCTTGGGCCAAATCCCAATAATCTGGGACACGTGGCAGAAGAATGAATTAAATTTATTCATTAAGATTCGCAGATGTCAGCAAATCATCATGACGAAGATTTATTGCAATCAGCATTAATTGTTGATAGGATTTGGCATAATCCATATTAACGGCCCAGATCTTTTACGTTCAAGACTAATGGTCCAGATTGGTTAATCATCAGGCCGCCGCCACTTTGAGAATGGGTAATCATCCAAACCCTAATGATGCCCCCACTATTATAAATAGCAAGGTGTCATTCCCTTGTAAATAGAGATAGAGAAATATACAAAAAGAAACCAGAGAAGAATACGTATACACAGAGAGACATCCCCCATAGTCAGAGAGAGAATATACACAAAGAGAGAGAAGCCAGGAGAGCAATCAGAGAGAGAGCAAGAAGGCATTTCTTCGTCAACGACCAAGCAGATCTTCCCCGAGTCAAGGCTGCGTACCGATCGTCCAAGGAGTAAGGCAGAGCGGCCGTCGCTTTCCCGAGCCTCTATCGTCACCCCCCAGAATCTAAAATAAACAATCGTACTTAGACTATTGTACCTCGGTTTTCGTCCCTAGGCTTTCTTTGTACGAGCGAGTTTGTATTGTGAGTCTAAGTTCAGTCCTCCGATAATTGTTCTGTACTTTTACAATCAATGGCAAACACGATGGCGACTCTGCTGGGGACTAACTTCTCCACGGTTGAGGAGTTGGTGACGCAATCGGACGCAGCCAAACTTGGCTCTACACAACAGAAGATGGTCGTACGCTTCGACCAACAGGCGTTCGAAGAGATGCTCTCTGAAGGTAGCGCTGGCCCGGTCCAGAAGCGCACCCGCACCATAAAGGCTCACAAATAGTGGAGGCCAAAATCATTTGCTCCTCCGCAAGCCCTTGATGAGGTGCTCTCTATTGCTCAAGACGGCGAGAAAGACTCCCCTGCGGCCCCACTTCAGACCGTAGACAACTCTGCTGTCCCCAAGTCCAGCAGAAGAAAACACTATGATGCTGGACTTGCAGGGGCAAAGAGGAACTCTACGCTCTTCGAGCCGCAGAAGAATATTAACCGCAGGGAGAAGACCCATGCGGCTACATCCGCCGACCGCATAAAGAAAACTCATGCGGCCACATCTGTCAGTCGCATAACTTATGCGGCTACAGTTGCCAACCGTACGGATGAGACTCATGCGGCTACTAAAGTCAATCGCTTGCAGAAAACCCATGCGGCCACAGATGCCAATCGCATACGGTCAGCCTGCACGGTCGTGACTCCTAACCGCATAAAGACTCATCCTACAACAAAAGACAGCCGCATGCAGACAGCCTGCACGGTACCCAATGCTAGCCGCATAGCATCCGTCCCACGCTTCTCTCGATCAGTCTTCGACCGGCTCTCATGCGGTCCTGACTCTGATCATTATCTGGATGATAATCCAGACTCTGTGGTATTCGACTTAGACTCCTCCTATTACGCACCCACAAGTGCTAAAAGGAGGAAGTCTAGGGCAGCGCGGGCTCATCAAGTCCAGACGACTGCCCCAACCTCTGACTATCGGGGCGTCCCGCTGATTATCACGCGGGCCTCTGATGGGAAGTTGTATAAGACCACTCAAGTCCAGCCCCCGGCGGCAAACAGACAAAGTGGTTCCTCTGACCTGCGCGAGGTTATCCTCCACAAACGCAAGGGAAGAGAAGGAGCTTTGGGGTGTAAAGAGCCCTCACACGGACATCAATGCACCCAGATCATCGTCAACTGCTGTTGCAGCAACGCGGCGGTGACGGAAGACCGGCCATCCGTCTTCCAAAGACTACATCACCCGAGCTCAGAAGACGAGACACCTCCTGTTGTCTCCTGCAAATCCGCGCAGAAAGTTCTCGCCAAGGGAAGAGGGAAGAAAACGAGTATCTCCAGCCCAAAGGTGTCAACTACTACAGCTAAGAAACCGTCGTCTAAAGGGATATCCTCCACTGGAGTATTTCAACACACCCGTTCGAAGACGAAAACTGCTGCAGTAGGAAGTTCGTCGTCTGCAACATTGGGGGTCGTCGGAACTGGGGGTAGCACTCCTCCAAACATCCACGACAATCCGACATTCCAGGAAGCAAATCCTCCGACGGATACAACAGATACCGACGTCCCCAAGGACAGCCTAGACGAAGCAAGCTCCGAAGCCGGGGGTAGTGTTCCTTCCGAGTCTGAACCTGAAGAGAACATCCCCACATATCCTGATGATTTCTCGGTGCACGGGTACGACTCGGAGGGTACATCCTCCACCACTCCTTCCGTCACTCCTTATGTGAAGACGGTGTTCATGACAGACAGCAATCAAGGCGGTTCCGATGATCGCCAGCGCATCGACACTTTGGAGGCCATATTGCACGTCTTGGTCAAGTCTGTAGACAAGATCAAAGCAGCGCTTCCTAATCTGCAGGGGGTGACACCTGGCCAGACAAGCACGGGTCCCCCAATCAACGTAGATTCAAATTCGGCGGTACCGAACCCGAGCAATAATCCTCCCGAAGTAACGGCTCCGACTGCGACAGATGAGACCCGAGAAGTAAGGAGAGAAGTTCAAGAGCTCCGAGCCATGTTCCACGCCAGAGAAAACTCTCAAGACTTCAGAATACGGCAACCATATCCTGCTGATTGGAGGGATGTTCCATTCCCACCAAGATATAAGCCGTTCAATATCAACCCCTATGATGGCAAGACCTCAGCAAGTCGGTACATCACTTACTTCGAGGTCACTACCGACCATCTGCCCTATGATGACGCTATCCTGGCACGGTTATTCATTGGGGCATTGGAAGGAGTTGCCTTCGATTGGTACCGCAACCTGCCGGACAATTGCATCCATTCCTTCGCTGGCTTCAAACACCTGTTCTTGGAGAGGTTCTATGAGGTAGGGCAGGACATCACGATGTCTACCCTCATGGACGTCATTCAAGAAGAAAAAGAGCTGACGAGGAATTACATTGAGCGGTTCCGTCAAACCGTAATGAAGTTACCATCTGGCAACCCGGACTCCTCCTTGATCAAAATTTGCCAAAAGAGACTACTCCCAACAATCAGTCTCTGGATGGGCGAGAGTCAATTCAAGGACTGGAAGGCTTTTATCATTAGTGCTACAAGTGCCGAAGAACGATTAAAGAAGGCTCGCCAACTGGGATTACATATCTCAGAGGGAGAGAACAAGAGCAAGCGTCCCAGCACCACCAACGACAATGGGGGTAGCCCCTCCAACAACCGGGACAACAGAGGCAAGCAGGCTATGGTGGCCGATACAGCCCAGAAGCCTGAGTCGCAACCTGCGGACAAACAATGGCCTCAAATCACTTACTCTTTTGAAAATGGTCACGTCAAGCCTATCTTAGACATGCTCATACAAGGAGATAGGATTCAGCTTCCTCCACCAAGACGGGAGCCTCGGCCGGCTGATCTAGAGAACCCAGAGTTCTGCCATTACCACCGCTACGTCCACCATGCTACGCACGACTGCTACCAACTGAAACGATATATCCAGAACCTCATCGATTCGAACGCTCTGGCCATCGATTTCGAGGAGGTAACCGTGGCAGCCAACACGGTATCCGTACAATTTGGCAGCTTTCCTCCAACCAAGACCCAGGATGGGGTGATACCCATCCCTCTGGCAACGATAGAGATTGCTAATCTCCCGCCTGCTCAAGCTGCTGGTCTAGTACCCCTCACCACATCACGAGGGAAAATCATGTGGGTCCATCCGGACCTAGTCCACGAGGTAACTCAGTCCACTCCATCTTCTAAAAAGAAAAGTGGAAAAGTCAGATCCTGCCGCACCACCTCAGCAGATGGAGAGGAAGTCACGGCCGTTGTTACTCGATCCGGAGCACAATCTCAACCTGTGGCTGAAAACTCGACTGATGATCATCCGCCCATTACCACAGATGCTCCGGGACCAGCTCAGCCTTCGACGACCGACAAGCCTAGGCCGAAGGAGACTCGCTTCGACAAATTCCTCCGAAAGGAAACATCTCAGGGGCTGGAGAGGCCCTACAACTTCGACATCTTGGCACAATTGGCCAATACACCGGCCAAATTGTCCTTATATGAACTCCTGAGACTCTCGAAGGATGTCCGCACAGCTTTGAGCGATGCACTTCAAAATGCCGACGCGTACCTGGCTCAGGTCAACCTCACGGGAGAAAATTGGCCCGCAGACCTCCAAGACAGCGCCTGTACGAGAGCAATGCCCAACATCGTCTTCACTCCACAAGACATGCTCATCAAGACTAATCTACACGATCGCCCATTATACTACACAGGCTACATCGGCGACATAAAGGTGGACATGATGCACATTGACCCTGGGTCTTCCATAAGCATCATTCCAAAAGGACTACTGCATCATCTTCGCATTCCAATGCATCGCCTGACCCCTACAAACACCGCCATCAGCGGGTTCAATTCGGGCAGGAGCTACCCAATCGGGAAGATCCGTCTGAAATGTCAGATTGGCGATCTACAATCAGAAGTCACTTGCTACGTCATAGATGCCGACACTTCATACAACATCCTTTTGGGGCGCCCTTGGATACACGATTACATGATCGTGCCGTCCACGCTACACCAATGCTTCAAATACGTCGACAAGCACGGCTTCGTGAAGACAGAATTTGCTGATATCGATCCCTTCAAAGGGGTCGAATCTTACTACTCGGACTCCTGCTTATATGAAAAGTCGAAGAGGCACCTTGATGAAGGAAATGAACAAGCTAGTACCGAAACGGCTACGGAATCTGAAGGACCCCTGACGATCCACCTCCAAGCTCGTAAACCGGGCAAGTCCGTACCCCTTACCGCCACTCTGCGGAAGGACGCGATCAGCCTCTCGGCACAAGAGGAACAGATGATAATCCGGCTGCCAAGGTCCGGCCAAGTGCCAAGACCCACAACAGGGCCACTGACAATCAGATTGCCGAGAGTCGGTCAACCCCAAACAGAGAAGCTCAATCCCTCCGATCGGCCACTGACGATACGCCTTCCCAAGAAGGGTCATCACCCCGATGCAAGGTCTGACGCTTCTAGCGAGCCAACAACTCCCCACCCAGCACCGAAGACCAAACTGGGGGTGGCTAGTGCGCCAACAACCCCACATTCTGCTCCACCCATGGGGCCCCTGATAATCAAGTTGCCCAAGTCATCCTCTCAGTCTGCTTTTACACAGGGGGTGGCAGAAGGAGAGTCGGAGCTGGCCAAGTATGTGGCTGCTCACACTGAGACTTGCTCATGTTGCCCATCAACGGCAAGTTCCTGAAGAAGTATTACGTCCGAAACGACATCCTAAAAAAAAAAAGGTCCCCGATGATTGAGTTATGTACCCCCCGGTGCCACTGAACTCACATTCTGCCTCTAAATTTCCCAGATTGGTGAGTTATGTACCCCCGGTGCCGCTGAACTCACATTCCGCCTCCAAATTTCCCAAATACCGAGTTATGTACCCTCCGGTACCGCTGAACTCACATCCTTCTTCCACAAAACTCCAGATTATTGAGTCATGTGCCTGCTGGTGCCCCTGAACTCACACTTTTACAATATCGAGTCATGTATCCGATGGTGCCTCTGAACTCACATCCCGGTCACTCTTTCAGACAGAAAGTCATGTATGATCATACCTCTGAATTTTCCTCCTAGAAGAGATCCTCCCTCATGATCCAATACATGCACTTCCAGTGCACAAAAAGGATAAGCGATCCACGAATTTCCAAAACGGCCATGTCCTCATTACCTCTGAGTCGTTTCACTTCCGCCAAAAACAAATCACCCCCTACATAGAACTTCCATGTCCTCATTACCTCTGGGTCGTTCTATGTACCCCCTCTTCATTGAGCCCACTCCTGCCATGTCCTCATTACCTCTGAGTGGGAAGGCTCCGTCGAAGAAACCTTCATGCTTGTCATGTCCTCATTACCTCTGAGTAAGTATGAAGATTCCCTTTCGACTTATTATCTGTACCCACAACCGGAGTACGCCAAGGATAATAGGTCCATAAATATTCTCCGCTGAATCCGCTCCTGCCATGTCCTCATTACCTCTGAATAGGAAGACTCTACGGTAAAACCTCCGTACTTACCATGTCCTCATTACCTCTGAGTAAGTATGTTAGTTCTCTCTCGTCTTATTATCCGTACCCTGAACCAGGGTACGCCAAGGGTAATAGGCCTACAAATGTCCTCTGTTGACCACAAATATCCTCCGTCGAGTCCACTCCTGCCATGTCCTCATTACCTCTGAGTAGGAAGATTCCACGGTGAAAAGCCCTCATGCTTGCCATGTCCTTATTACCTCTGAGTAAGTATATTGGTTCCCTTTCATCCTATTATCTGTATCCAAAGTAAGGGTACGCCAAGGAAAATAGGCCCACAAATATCCTCTGCTGACCACAAATGTCCTCAGTTGACCACAAATGTCCTCTGTTGACCACAAATTTCTCATCATGCCCCGGGAGCCCAACTGTTCCATGGCATTCTTTCGCCCGATACCAAGAACCTCCATACCGCGGAGTTGTTCTAGGTATCCCGATCAAACTTATTATTCGTGCCTAAAACCAAGGTATGCCAAGGATAATAGGTCCACAAATGTCCTCTGTTGACCATAAAGGCCGTACTAGGTCCCCTAGTACATCCACATCTTTCCTCATCATCACATGCTTTCGGAGCCCAGCTGTTCCATAGCATTCTTTCACCCAATGCATAGAACTTCCACGTTGATAGCACCTCTGAGTTGTTCTATGTATCCTCATTCGAGTTCACTCCTACCATGTCCATATCACCTCTGAGTAGGAAAGCTCTACCATCAACCTTATATTTACCACGTCTGTACCACCTCTGAGTAAATACGATGGTTCCCTCCCTCAACTTATTATCCGTACCTAAAACCAAGGTACGCCAAGGATGATAAGTCCACAAAAAATCCCCAGTGGAAGTACCCAAACCTATCACGTCCATGCTACCTCTGATTGGACTGCCATACCTAACCAAATCTACTTTCCATGCTTCTTATTCAAAGTGTTCCAAATTTGCAATTTGGAAACTTTGAAGGGGGTCCTGTAGAAGCATGGAAAATATTGCTTTTAGTCCCACATCGGAAAGGAGAAGAAGAAAGGGCTCACTCTATTCTATAAATAAAGCTCCCTTTTCTTCTTTGAAAAGGGCACCAACTTCTCTTCCCTCCTTCCAAACTTGGACTCTTTCTATTACGCACCTTCGGGTGCTAAGTAGAAGAAGTCTAGGGCAGCGCGGGCTCATCGGGCTCAGTCAGCTGTCCCAACCTCTGACCATCAAGAGCGTTCCGCTAAGCGGGCCTCTGAAGGAAAGTTGTACAGAGCCGCCTGTGTCCAGCCCCCGATGGCAAACGGACAGAGTGGTTCTCAAGTGTCTCCTAACAAAGATCGAGGGCAAGTGTTTCTATTAGCCCCTACATCAGGAAGCAAACATGACGCACTCGTGTGTTCAGGATACCCGGGTCCACAAAGCGAGTGCACGGGCAAACATTCCTTATGCGAGTCATGAGACATTCCTCATACGGCTCGGTCATGAGATGTCCTTTATATGGCTCGGTCATGAGACATTCCTCATGCGGCTCGGTCATGAGACGTCCTTCATGTGGCTCGGTCATGAGACATTCCTCATGCGGCTCGGTCATGAGACGTCCTTTATGCGGCTCGGTCATGAGACATTCTTCATGCGGCACAGAACCCAGGAAGCTTCATGCGACTCAAAATCAGACGAGCTTCATGCGGCTCAAGAGTATCATGCGGCTCAAAAGTTACCAACATGGACATGCGGCTCAACGCACATAGGCAGCTCGAGTAAACTCCATGCGGCCCAGAGAGAGGCCATGTGGTCTTCAAAAACAGCTATTCCCAACGTGTGGACGCATTTAATGCTCTGACGGCTGACAGACCTGACAAGTGACAGACCTGACATAAAGTTGTCATAATGACTGATACGAAAAGCAGTACTTCGGGAATAAGGAAAATCTTCAAAGTGGCACTGTCTACCAAAGTTTTGAGGCGAGCTTATGCGGCCAAGAATAAACGAGTTCATGCGGCCAATGCAGAGAAACCTATGCGGTTCAACCAAGAAGGTCCCCCATGCGGCTCGGCTATAAAGAGATCCATGCGGCTCGGCCATGAAGACTCTCATGCGGCTCGGCCATGAAGACTCCCATGCGGCTCAGTCATGAACATATCCATGCGGCTCGGTCATGACAACCTTCATGCAGTTCGAGTATAGAGACTATTCATGCGGCTCGGTTATGACGACCTTCATGCGGCCCAAACATCGACACTCCTCATGCGGCTCAACGTTGACGACTAGACATGTGTCCTAAAGTCAATCAAATCTTGGGCCAAATCCCAATAATCAGGGACACGTGGCAGAAGAATGAATTAAATTTATTCATTAAGATTCGCAGATGTCAGCAAATCATCATGACGAAGATTTATTGCAATCAGCATTAATTGTTGATGGGATTTGGCATAATCCATATTAACGGCCCAGATCTTTCACGTTCAAGACTAATGGTCCAGATTGGTTAATCATCAGGCCACCGCCACTTTGAGAATGGGTAATCATCTAAACCCTAATGATGCCCCCACTATTATAAATAGCAATGTGCCATTCCCTTGTAAATAGAGATAGAGAAATATACAAAAAGAAACCAGAGAAGAATACGTATACACAGAGAGACTTCCCCCATAGTCAGAGAGAGAATATACACAGAGAGAGAGAAGCCAGGAGAGCAATCAGAGAGAGAGCAAGAAGGCATTTTTTCGTCAACGACCAAGCAGATCTTCTCCGAGTCAAGGCTGCGTACCGATCGTCCAAGGAGTAAGGCAGAGCGGCCGTCGCTTTCCCGAGCCTCTATCGTCACCCCCCAGAATCTAAAATAAACAATCGTACTTAGACTGCTATACCTAGGTTTTCGTTCCTAGGCTTTCTTTGTACGAGCGAGTTTGTATTGTGAGTCTAAGTTCAGTCCTCCGATAATTGTTCTGTACTTTTACAATCAATGGCAAACAGTGGCCTGCATGATTATCCTCCTAAAGTCGTACTTTAGTACGAGTACCCCAAAGAGGATCCATGTCAATCAGTATGTCAACATGTTCTACCCTCCTTAGTGTAATGCATCATTGTAAATACGCCACGTGGAGTTACGAGTCATTTGTCGAGCATGAACAAGAACTGGGACATTTAGGTACATGTATCAGGTAGGAACACTTTGTTCTCCGGGGTCACATTAGTGCTCATATCATGCTCGGGACAAAAGGCGTAAAGATATAAAATGGGCATATAATATATATATATATATATAATAATAATAATAATAAGGTAACAAGATAGGGTACATAAGTCCATGCGGCTCAAAGGGAGTGAGTCTATGCGGCTGGGTCAATACAGGTTCATGCGGCTGGGACTGCACGCTCATGCGGCTCAAGGAGCCCACGGCGCATGTGGCTGGAAAGACGGGTTCATGCGGACGAAGGGGTGTCGGCTTATGCGGCTGCTAAGGGAGCAATCGTCAGGCGGCCGGGTTCAACAGCATATGCGGCTATGATCAGACGAAGTCCTATGCGGCTGAGCATGGGCGATACATATGCGGCTGGATGATGGATGGGCCTTATGCGGCCCAAAAACAGTAGCGCATATGTGGCTAGGTGCAAAGAACTCATACGACTGAAAGCTAGCCGCATGAAGTCCATGCGACTCAAAATAACAGGGGCTCATGCGGCTGAGTCTGAACAAGGCTATGCGGCTCAATTACTTGCCATATGAAGATTCATGCGGTCAAGTACTCAAGCAAGTTTTATGCGGCTAGGAAGAACTTTCCATGCGGCTGAGCTCGAACGAGTCTCATGCGGCTGGAAAGGCCATGCGGCCAGAGACTTACCACATGAGGATTCATGCGGTCAAGTACTGCTCTTCTTCTCCACTTGTCCGAGAAGAGGAGCCAAGCAACCATGGCTTCCAAACTACACAAAACCTTCATCCGGAGCCCAAATCGGAACTCCCTTAGGTCAAAATAGGGTAGAACGAGATCCTCTACAACATGGAACCATCAAAACTAGGAAATAATAAGATTAAATAGATCAAAACCCATGAAATTCGAAAATAAAGTAAACCTAGATCTACAAAAATCAAAGCTTCAAAATGGAAATTTCTAAGTTCTAAACTAGTATAGATTGAGGAGAAGAACATGTTTTGGCAAATAGTTTTGTAAGAAATCATTGACAAAATTATGGATCCATCTCTTGAGCAAGTTGGTACTTGCCTTGGTTGGTGGAGGAAATAAATGAGAGGAAGTAAAATAAGAGGAGAGAGAATGAGATGAGTTATATATATAGATCTTGGACCCATGGGTTCATGATGAACCATTGGTGAACCAAGAATAGGTTACCCAAATGAGCCAAAACTGTAGGCCCAAATGCAGAAAATAAATTAGGAAATAATATTTTGTCGAATATTTTGGGAAATGCATGAAGAAAGACAGCATAATAAATATAGTATATATACAAGGTAAATACAATTTGTCGGTATACGTATTAAAATATGTATTCCAAGATCGGGGAGTGACGCTTTGACCCGGGGTGGTCATCAGGGTAACAGCGCGGCCAACTGCTTCAAGCGCCTGAACCCTCCATTCTTTGACGGTAGTGAAGATGCTATCGCAGCAGATGTATGGCTTCAGGATACTGAAGTAATTCTCGACGCAGCCAAGACTCCAGAGAATGAGAAGGTGGCCGTTGTGCGCCTGCAGTTGTTAGATCTTGCCCGCAACTAGTGGGCAGCGCAGGCCATTGGATTAGCAACACCTATTGCTTGGGCAGTATTCAGAGAGAGATTCCAGACCAAGTATTTCAATGCCGTGGCTCGGTATGATCTGCAGACCAGGTTCACCAATCTGAAGCAAGGAGGCAGGACGATCGATGGATATGCGGCCGAGTTTTCGAGACTCAGTCGGTTTGCTCCCACCTTGGTGGCAACCGAGTATGATAGAGCCCAGCGATTCCAGCAGGGGCTTCACCTGAAGATTTTGTTGGCAGTTGAACAGTTTGAGCATCAGACTTTTGATGCAGTCTTGAGAGCAGCCCAGAGGCATGAGTATACCTTCCAGAGGATTGTGGATAGGACCGGAGGTCGAAAGAGATCTCACGGCCAAATAAATCAGTCTTCAGCACCAGTCCCGACAGCCAGGGCCTTGACTATTGGAGCTTCGAGGCGAGCGACCTCAGTAACGTCGGTTCAGCATTCCACCCCGACGTACCCTCAGCCGCAGCAGAAACAGAAGAAGTCTTTCACAGTGCGATGTTCTCATTGTGGGAAGCCAGGCCATGTAGTGGCAGAGTATCATAGGGCACAGGGATTGTGTCTAGTTTGTGGAGCACCAGACCATAGGGTTGGATCCTGCCAGAACAGGGGTGGTTCGTCATCGTCCAACCTTTCTAGCTCTTCGGTGAGAGGACCAGCACCGGTCCAGCAGCAGCAGCAGCAGCAGCAGCAGTACCCATTATCGAGGCCCTTGCCGCCTCAGTCCCAGATGTTCCAGCAACAGAATCCCCAGCAGCATGCACAAGCCCAAGCCTTGAGTCAGAGCAGGCAGCGAGGATTCCAGCAGTGGAGACCAGCACCCCGAGGGCACGGTCAGGCTATGGTGATGACCACAGAAGAAGGATTGGCACCAGATGAGGTAGTGGCAGGTACTATTCTCGTCAACTCATTTCCAGCTTCAGCTTTATTTGATTCTGGTGCATCATATTCTTTTATGTCTGCATGATTTGCGACACGGATAGGATTGGAGCCCGAGTCATTATCAGTAAGGCTCAATATACTTACTGGTAACAGACTTGTGGGAGTAGATAGAGTATTTTCCTCGTGTCGGATCGTAGTTAGCGGTAGAGAATTCCCCGCTAGATTGATAGAGTTCCCGATGGCCGATTATGATGTGGTCTTACGGATGGATTGGTTGAGGAACCAGTATGCTAGAATAGACTGCCATATTGGTAGGGTTGTTTTTAGTATTCCAGGCGAGCCGGAGTTTTTCTTTTCCAGAGGAGCAGTTGAACCTTCTCCTCCAGTATTGCGGATGGCAGTAGCAGCAGTGCAGTTGCCCAGGATAGTCGAGGAGTTTCCAGATGTTTTCCCAGAAGAGCTACCAGGTATGCCTCTAGAACGGGAGATCGAGTTCACTATAGACTTGATTCCCGAGACAACCCTAGTATCAGAGAGAGTCTACAGGATGGCGCCTTCAGAATTGGAAATCTTGTACAAGATGATTGAAGAACTCAGAACCAAGGGATTCATTCGTGCTAGTGGATCGCCTTGGGGAGCCCCGATGCTTCTTGTAAAAAAGAAGGATGGTACATCCAGGTTATGTGTTGATTATCGTACCTTGAACTCAATGACAATCAAGAACAGATACCCTCTTCCGAGGATAGATGACTTGTTTGATCAACTCAAGGGGGCTTCAGTATTCTCGAAGATTGATTTGCGCTCAGGTTATCATCAGATCAGAGTCAGAGAGCAGGACATCCCGAAGACAGCTTTTAGAACGAGGTATGGGCATTGGGAGTTCCTTGTTATGCCCTTTGGAGCAACCAATACGCCGGCAGTATTCATGGACCTCATGAATCGCATCTTTATGCCATACTTGGATCAGTTTGTGATTGTGTTCTTGGATGACATCCTGATCTACAGCAAGAGTGATGCGGAGCATGAGCAGCATCTCCGTGTGGTTCTTCAGATTCTCAGGGAGCACTAGTTATATGCCAAGTTCAGTAAATGCGAGTTCTGGCTTGATCGCATTTCGTACTTGGGTCATATCATCACCAGAAGAGGAGTAGAAGTCGATCCCCAGAAGATTGTGGGTATTGAGTCGTGGCCGGTGCCCAGCACAGTTGCAGAAGTTTGCAGTTTCCTTGGATTGGCCGGTTATTACCGGCGGTTTGTATCAGATTTTGCTCGGATATCAGTGCCGTTGACCCAGTTGACTTGTAAGGATACGCAGTTTGCTTGGACAGCAGAGTGTCAGAGTTCTTTTGAGCAGTTGAAGCGAGGCCTGATAACAGCTCCTATTCTCATGCTTCCAGATAGGACCGGAGGATTCTTAGTGTACTGTGATGCTTCAGGCAGAGGTTTAGGGTGTGTTCTGATGCAGCATGGGAAGGTAATAGCTTATGCGTCACGACAACTTCGTGATCATGAGAGGAATTACCCAACCCATGACTTGGAGCTGGCAGCAGTGGTGTTTACACTTAAGTTGTGGAGGCACTACTTGTATGGGGACAGGGTGGAGATTTTCACCGATCACAAGAGCCTGAAGTATGTTTTCACCCAGAAGGATCTTAACATGCGTCAGAGAAGATGGCTGGAGCTTCTTGTGGATTATGATGTCAACCTGCAGTATCATCCTGGGAAGGCCAACGTCGTAGCAGATGCATTGAGCAGGAGAGCAGGAGTTTATTTCCTAACAGCGCAACCAGAGCTGTTAGCAGATCTTCAGAAGATGGGTATTAAAGTTGTTCTCCCTTCCAGTGTGGCATTGATGGCCAGTATGCAGGTTCAGTCCACTATAGTCGAGAGGATCCGAATGGCGCAGTCAGCAGATTCCAAGCTTCAGCGACTCAGAGCAGAGTGTGAGGCAGGACGAAGACCAGAGTTGTGCATTCATGAGGATGGTATACTTCGATATGGTAAGCGTCTTTGTGTGCCCAATAGAGAAATCAGACAGGAGATTATGGCAGAGGCGCACAGTTCTCAGTATTCCATCCATCTTGGCAGTACGAAGATGTACCGTGATATCCGTCAGCACTTTTGGTGGAATGGCATGAAGCGGAAGATAGCTCGGTTTGTCTCTCGGTGTTTGGTTTGCCAACAAGTTAAAGCTGAACATCAGAGACCGGCTGGACTTCTTCAGCCTTTGCCGATTCCAGAATGGAAGTGGGAGCATGTGACCATGGATTTCGTGACTGGATTACCTAGATCCCCAGCTGGCAGAGATGCTATCTGGGTTATAGTTGATCGGCTCACGAAGGTAGCTCACTTCCTCCCGTTCAGAGTTGGTCAGTCGACGGCTCAGTTAGCAGAGATATATCTCCGGCAGATTATCAGATTGCACGGAGTGCCAGTCAGTATCACCTCGGACCGAGATTCAAGATTTACGTCACACTTTTGGCGTAGCCTGCAGGAGAGTTTGGGAACTCGTCTCCAGTTTAGTTCAGCGTATCATCTGCAGATAGATGGTCAGTCGGAGCGTACGATCCAGACTCTTGAAGACATGTTGCGGTCTTGCACACTTGACTTCGGTGGTTCATGGGAAGATCACTTGTACCTGGTAGAATTCTTGTATAATAACAGTTTCCAGGCCAGTATCCAGATGGCACCGTTCGAGGCACTATATGGTAGGAAGTGCAGATCCCCGCTAGCCTGGGATGATGTTGGAGAGAGACAGATGCTTGGTCCAAAAATGATCGCTCAGACAGTTGAAGTGGTCAGAAGGGTCAGAGATCATCTTCGAGTTGCCCAAGATCATCAGCGCTATTAGGCCGATTCTCATCGGCGCCCTCTCGAGTTTTCGGTCGGTGACCATGTATTCTTGAGGATTTCGCCTAACCGTGGCATCATTCGTTTCGGCGTACGGGGAAAGCTTAGTCCTAGGTATATAGGGCCATTTGACATTCTGGAGCGAGTAGGAGATGTGTCCTATCGTCTCGCTCTTCCGTCGTCGCTAAGCGAGGTGCATGAAGTGTTCCATGTATCCCAATTACGACGGTATATCCCGGACCCGAGCCACATCCTAGATCATTCGGAATTGGTTGTTGGTACCAACCTTTCGTATGAGGAGAGGCCCGTGTCTATATTGGATCGGAGAGAGAAGATCCTCAAGAACAAGACTATCAAGTTAGTCCGGGTTGCTTGGGGTCATCACTCTTTGGGGGAGTCAACATGGGAGCGTGAGGATGATATCCGATCGCGATATCCTGACTTGTTTGACTCGTGAGGTATAATGTCTTTCTTATGCCTCATGCCTTCGATTCCTTGCTTGCATGATTGATTGATTGTCTAGTATAGCTTGCATGTTATTAGTATAGCTTGTCATTGCTTCTCTAGCCTCTTGATTAAATTTCGAAGACGGAATTCTTTTAAGATGGGTAGAGTTGTAATGCCTGTTGTCCGTATTACGTATTTTTGGAATACGTGTACGTATTTTATTCTGTATTGTATGATTTCTTGTTAAGCTTGCATCTTGGCTTGGTTATTTCTTGGCTTGGTTCGGTTTTCTTTGGTCTATCATGAACCATGGATGAACCCCCTACCTACCACCACCTTTGATATTTATTGCCATTTCTTCTTTCTCTCTCTTCATTACTCATCTTCTTCTTTCTCATTTACTTCTTACCTACCAGAGAGAGAAGAGAGAGGTCTAGGCAAGTGCAACTTGCTTCATGGAGGAACTCCAATTTTATTGCTTCATTCTCTTCCTTACAGCATTTTAACATACTTTAGAACTTGGCCTTTTCACTTTCCATGGCTAGATTCCTGTAGATCTATATTTACTTTATTTTCGGATTTTTGGTTTTGATCTACTTAATCTTGTTATTTCCTAGTTTTGATGGTTCTATGTTGTAGAGAATCTCGTTCTACCCTATTTTGACCTATGGAAGTTCGGATTTGGGCTCCGGATGATTGAGTTATGCAGCTTGGAAGCCATGGCTTATGGGGTACTTCTTCTCGGAAATTTGGAGAAGAAGCACAGTTCTGAGCCGCATGATAGCACTTGACCGTATGAATATTCATGCGGCAAGTCAGCTTCGAAACCACATGCACTATCAACTGGACTTGACCGCATGACAAGTTCATGCGACAAGTATTTAGTTCGGCCGCATGTGGCCCTTCTTCCCGAACCGCATATGCACCCTTGCTCCCAGCCGCATAGGCATTGCTCCCCGCTGCCGTATGGGACTTCGCCCATCCCGAGCCGCATGAACTCCAATACTCGCGAGCCGCATAGACCGCAGTCTTCCGCTGCCGCATGAGGACCCGAGTCCTCTCAGCCGCATGACTGACTGATCCCGAGCCGCATAGATCCTGATTCCCTTCAGCCGCATGAGACCCCTCCATTCCTGACAGCATAAGCTCCTGCAGCCGCATGCGCCGCACGCCTGCACTGCCTTGAGACCGACCTTTCCGAGCCGCATGAACTCGGATTTTGGGCCGCATGAACCCATATCCATTCTGCCGCATGGGCTGTTCTCTTCCAGTCGCATGTGATCATTTCTGGCCGCATAGGCCTTAGCCGTATGGCTCTTCTATAGCCCTGAATATTGATATTTTATTAGATATTTTACGTCCATTTTATATCCTTACGCCTTTTGTCATGAACTTGATAATCATGGATTTGTTTAATATGTTTGGAAATGATACCTGAGCATGACACGATAGTGACCCGTAGTGGTGCACTCTTGACAAGAAAATCTGACATGACCTGATAGTGGCCCGTCGTGGCGCACTCCTGACAAGAACACTTGACATGATAAACCTGACATGATATATCTGATAAGCTGTTGCGACGGCTACCTGACATGACATGACCTGTATAATAACATGGACACCGTGGGCGATTGTGCTTGTACAAATAAACCAGTCCTGTCTTGCATCATGTCTAAGGAGGGAGCTCCTGAGTACCACGGTCAGGAGTACCTATTGAAATGGACTAAGGTTAATAACTAGATTAACACATTAGTCATGAAGAGATTTTCCAGCTACAGACAATCCCGTTACCTGGGCGCGCCTGGGATCTGTAGCCTGCCGTCGAGTAGGGCACATTTCCAGCACACTATCATGTGTTGCACCTTTCAAGCTACTTAAGGGTACATGCATTTCCTGGACGGTGTACCCACCTGAATTCAACCCCTAATTTCGACCTGGGTAACCTGGATGGACTGCAGGGCTTGTGGCTGTGGAAGATTCTCACTGCATCTTGTTAGTAATTAGGCATGTGACAACCCTAGTTAGTTAAAGTATCAAGCTGTAGTTCTTGCTTGGCCGTGAAGTAATTGGATGGAGTCTAACTTGTCTAGCCTTGTCCTGATCCCGTTCCAGACTACTGTATGACCAGAATGCTTGTATTTATTTTACCGATAAATGGTGAGAATTCCAAGTTCTGTTCAGACGAAGGGTTACAACCCCGGTCCTTGTCTGGTTTACGGGTTGTAACCTGGTTATCTGAATAGTTCCATGGTTATCTCGTCGTATATCATCCTGATGTATTTTCTTTATTTCCAGTTCTTACTTTTATTTATACTCTTGTGCTGATTGCTGGTTTTAGTTCCTAAGTGAAGCTTCCTTTGTGGCACTTGCTCTTTCTGGGGTCTGACCCAGCTGGTTTTGTATGGCTAGATTTTGGAGCAGCTCCAGAGGATGTACCGACCTTCCAGCCAGATGGTGGCCACTAGACGGAACCCTGGCAACGAGTGGGTTTATTTTTGATCTCCCACTTTATTGTAAAAATATTTTTTTGAGGCGTTTAGCCAACGAGCACCTGTTTAGCTCGATTGCACTTTACTTACTGTCCGCCTACGGGCTGTAACATGATTGACAGATCCTAGGGTTGATCATGTATGACTAAACTCTTGCTAGTCCTCACATTTTGTAACGACTAGCTTCATGATCAGCTGAATATGTAATATTTGGGACGCCTTATTATTGTATATTTAATGATCATACATCTTGTAACATTTACTTACTTGCTTGTGATTGAGACACTAGGCTTGTTCATGACCATAGAAGACTGTTGGCTTGAAGTAAACCCTCATGTATCTAGACAGCCGTGACCGTATAGCGAGATGGAATCCATTTCAATATACGTAGCTGGCTATGTCTGCCCCCGCTCTCCAGTATTCTGGTTCTGGGGCGTGACAGTTGGTCGGGACAAGAAGGAGGAGGTGATGTCGATGGGGGTAGTTTGGTGGCAGTGATGATGAGCCGAGGGGTGCGGTGGTTTTGGCGATTGGTCGGGATGAGGTGGAGACGGTGGTGCGGAGTGGGATGATGGCTGGGTTCGGCCGTCGGGAAGGAAGATGATGGCGGAGATTGGGGACCGGAGGTGTTGATGTCCGGGATTGTCGGACACGTCAAAAATGTATTTGTACTAAATAGATATAGTGGAAGGGAAATCGGGTCACAGACACGATGCACGCGTTTGGTTGTGGAATATTTGTGGAGAATAAAATACACGGATGAGTACCTGCCTATTTATAGGATGTGGGAATTCCCGGGTTGGATAATGATTATGAGTAATTTAAACCTAAAATAGATAATTCACAAATTTAATTTAAAATCAAATCCAAATCTAAATACAAATCCAATTTAAATCAAATTTAATTTCCTTAGTTTAAAATCAAGTCAATAAATCAAATTTCAATTATTTAACTATTTTAAATTGATCCAAAAATCAAATCAAGATTTAAATGGCCATAATATCTTCAAAATATATTTTTTAAAATACCAATAATAATAATTTCGAAAATAATAAATATTTTTAGATATCTTTTTGAATAATAAATATAAATATTAATAAATCTTGAAAATTATATTTTTATTAAAAATAGACCAATAAATAATTTTGAAATATATGTGTAGGTACAAAATGATGTTTTCATAATTATGCTTTTCTAGCATACAATAAAAGTATTATTTATTACTAATAATTATAAGAAATGAAGACTTTATAATTAAAATAACAAACTTGAAAAATTTTGGAACGATAACAAAATAATTATTATGTATACTATTTTGAAACTTTTAAAAATAGAAAATAATATTTTCAAAAATATGTACGCTCGCACATAATCGCACTCGTCGAGCAATTTTGAAAAATACAATTTCGTGCGCGACGTAAAATACGACTATGCGACGTACAATACAAAATTTTAAATCAGTACTAAATTTAATAAATAAAAAAAATAGTAGAAATTTAGGGGTCTTACATCAACCCCTTGACCAAATAATCCTTTTATTTATTAATTTAAAAATTTGTTTAAATGTCTTATTTTACTATTTGTTATGTTTTTACACTAGAGGACCAGAAGAGATAATATAGGAAATGGGCAGGGACCTATATGCAAAGCAGGTTTATTCAAATTCCTTTTTAAAATCGAAGCCATAAACCCCATGTACTCGAATTCGAATTTGAATTCGAGATAAAACCTTCACCCAGAATTTAGATAGGAGCAAATCAAATCTCCCTATCTCTTCCTTCTTGATCGTACACTGGTATTTATTGAGAGGATTATGGCCGACCCTCTGTAAAACCCTAGAAACCAATTCCCTATTGCAAGAATAGCTGAGGAGGAGGAGCAGTCCAGCCTCGAACTCAACAGGTAAGCCCCCATCCCTCAAATCATTTGTCTGGTTTTAGTTTTGGTCAATGGATGTTGTAGCCTAGGTATTTGCTTTTAATCCTGAAAAAAAGGAGGGGATAAACCATGGAACAAATCCATCATGTGGGTCGAGTGATTAAGGAAACATCATCGGATGGAAAGCTGTATCTAGAATATATAGGTGTGAGTACCTGTCATGGGTGTGGGTATTTATATCTGTACTAAGATGACAGCAGGTGCAGGTCCTAAAAAATCAAGTTGCACCCATCAACAAAGTCATAAAAATCAAGAAATACATCTTTCAAATAAATTGTGCAGAAGTCAGATTGTGCATCATCCAGACTGCGCAGAGTGGACTGCGCACACTTTTAAATACGCAAGCTGACGTGGCCATGTCATTATTACCTGACACAATCAAATCTTCTGACAACTGACAGCACAAAGAACGAAGAGACTGTTCATTTATTATGCCGTACAGCGCTCGAGGACAGCTGTACATGCAGTGCAATCTGTCTGCAGCGCAATCCAGTCCAGCGCGATCCAGCCTAGCGCAATCCAAGGTTAGCGCTATTCATGTGGCGTACTTCATCATGACAACTGACAAATATACATATGGCATTCATGCCATTAATTGCTCACTATGTGGCAACCGTCTGTACACGATCATGCGTATTTCAATCAAATGATGCCATGTGTCCAAGACAGTTGGCCCACGATCAGACAACTGCCTGTGCAGTCTAATGCTGTGCAATCCAGTGCATGCGCAATCCAACTTGCGCCATTCAGAATAACTAAAAGTTAGTTATTTCTAGAACTCTATAAATAGAGTTTCAAGTCTTCATTCCAGGGGATCGGACATAAAGTTCAAAAATATCAGAGAGTTCAGGAGTTCTTGTCCAAGTGCTGTTGCATTCTTCCAAGACTTTTGCCTTCAAATTCAGAGGCTACCGTCTTCAAAGTTCACATCGTCCAAGGGATAAAGCAATTGTCTTTTAGATTGGATTCCTACAGTTGTACTTTTCCAGAATTCTTGTAATCTCTTTACAAAGTTTGTTGAAATAAAGTTCATACTTTTGTTTTTGCAAACAAAATGACGACTCTGCTGGGGACGACTTTCTCCTCTGACGAGGAAGTGACAACTCAATGTGACGTTGCGTCTGTCGGGAAGACGCAGAAGACGCTGGTTGTGAAGGTCAACCAGACAGCCTATGAAGCCATGATCAACTCCAGGACCACTCCTCGCACTACAACAACTTCTGCCACGAGCAAAGTTCACCCAGTGTGGGTCCCCAAGACTGCTACGCAGTCTGTTGATTCTGTCCCTAAGACTGCTGCGTAGTCTAAGGTCTCTGCCACCAAGACTATTGCACAGTCTGTTGTCTCTACTGTTGCACAATCTGTCTCTACCACTCATGCGCAGTCTGCTATTGCCAGTGCACAAACTACATCATATGCTGCTCTGTCAAACTATAAGACTCATGTTCCTCTGGCACAGTTGGCTGCAACTCTGTCTGCACAGTCTACTACTCCAGCAACCAGAGTACAACTCAAGCACTCTGGCAACAAAGCTCCTGGTGCGCAAACTACTGTGGTTCAGGCCAGAAGAACTTCTGCCAGAACTCCTCCTCCACAATCTGCCAATGCGCCATCAACCCATGCGCAAACTGTGTCTGCGCAATCTAAGAGAGACAGCCCTTTCGCTAATCTCTCCTCTTCTCACAACAAGAGAAAAAGCTCTGTTCCTCTCCAACACTCTGCTGCTCCTGCGCAATCCACTGGGGGTAGTCTTTTGGCTATTACTCCTCCTCCCCAGAACAAAGGAAAAGGCCCTTTGGTCTTTTCTCAAACTTCCTCGTCCCATGACTTGGAAGACAACAGAGGGAAACGCTCTTTAGCTAACCCTTCTTTCCAAAACAAAGAAAAAGGCCCCTTGGTCTTTTCTCAATCTTCTTTGGTTTTTACCGTTGAAGATCAATCTGAATGTGCTCCGACACCAGTCAGTACAAGAACCCTTTCTCACAAGGATTCTTCTTCTCTCCTTGCCAAAGGGAAGTGTAATGATCAGAGAGGTATTCTGTCTACTCCGGTAGCAGAGTTCCAAGATCTCCCGTTCAAGACAAGAAAAAATGTTGGTATCTCAGACAGAAACCCCTTGGGGTGAATATGATGATCTAAGAACTTATCTTAATCGACCAACTTCGGTGAAGTACAAACAGCCAATGCCGAAGACCAACCATCATCAAGAGCAAACTTCCAGGATCAAGAATCTGGACACCTATGCCAATGAAATGAGCACTTCCCTGTACACTCAGGGAACAAACATTTGAAGAACCGGAACTATGTTCCGAATGTTATCAAAGAACATATCCCTCGAACTTTTGCTCGTCCCGTTGCTGTTCTCGATATCTGAGAACACCTCAAGCAAAAATGGGACAACACCTCAACATCTCCAGTGCAACTACTTGGACACCATTGCAATCACAAAGTGGTCATCAAGTGTTGTTGCCAGACAACAAGACGATCTGTCTTCGATCGTCTGAACTTTTCTAACTCTGAACCTATGTCGGAAGATGAAGATGAGGTTTTGTACGCTTCCGTCAACATGACTTCTAGAGACACTGGGGGTAGGAAGTTCTCCAAGCACGGGAAGCCTCGCAAGCCAAGCCAGCGATATTTAGATTAACTCCAAGAATCCTCTGAAGGAGTATTCCAACATACCCGATCCCGAAGCCGAGACACAATCGGTCAAAGGAATCTTCAAGATCCTTCCGAACGTCTCTTTCCTTCTCACTCAGGAGATGATTCTTTCTCCGACTATGATGCATACAGCGAAAGCTTAGAGCAGACAGTGTCCTCCACTGTACCCAGAGAAGTGACAGCTTATGTTGTCAATGAAGATCCCGATGCTTCCAGTTCAGCTAGTCAAGAACAAAGAATAGTTGCATTAGAAGACAAGCTGAAGACCATGGCGGAAATGGTCGCAAGTATGCATTCCATCATTGTGGCTCAGCATACTGTCCCCCCAGCCGTACCTTCTGTAAATCCTGAAATCATAGCATCATCGGTGCCTGTCAATACAGGGCTGGGGTAGCATCTCTTCCAGTACCTCCTGTATAAATCCAACCTACACCCAGTCAGTCAGGTGCTGGGGTAGTACTTATCATGCTGTTCCTCCTCCTAATATCGTGGTTCAGCCTGCTCCTTCTACATCAGTAGAAGATGCCAATGAAGCTGTCAAGCTCCTGCGGACTCAGTTTGAAGCTTTCAAGGAGAAAGACAACTTGCAAAGGTTGGGGATCAAGCAACCTTACCCAGTTGAATGGAAGGAAGTTCTATTTCCTCCGAAGTACAAAATCCTAACTATCTCGCTGTTTGATGGCAGCACTTCTCCCAGTCAGTTCATTAACCACTTTGAGGTTATGACTGTCCAACTTCAACCAAATGACGCTCTTCTTACCAGAGTATTCGTTGGCTGTTTAGCTGGCATAGCATACGCTTGGTATAGAAGCTTGCGCGTTAGTTGTATCACCTCCTTCTCTGGCTTAAAGCAGATCTTCTTGGAACGATTTTATGATGGGATCAATGATATGACTATGTCAGCCCTCAATAAAATCAAACAAAGGCACAATGAAACTGCTGAGAGTTTTATTGAAAGATTCTGCCGGGAAGCTTTAAAAATACCTCCTGGAACTTCGGCTGCTGTCACCATAGACACCTGCAAGGCAAATCTGTTGCCTATCATCGACATGTGGACAGGGTCGACTCAGTTTCAAGATTGGCCATCCTTCATTGTCAACGCTAAAGCAGCTGAAGTTAGCGCCAACAAATTCAAGCAGTTAGGGGTACAAATGTCTAACCCCGACCGGGATAAACATCAAACATCAGGTGATGGCAATCGCCAGAACCACCGCAAAGGAAAAGAAACTTTGAACATCAATTTGAACAAGAACAAAGAATCTCTGGCGGTTAATGTAGCACCTCCTACGTCCACTTCTACTCCTTCAGCACCCCCACCGAGGAAACCTCGTCCGAAAGTAAAGTACTCTTTTGACGAGAATGACACTGTTAGCATCTTTGATTGCTTGATCAAAAGCAATAAAATCCAACTTCCAGATCCAAATAAACCTGATGAAGTCGGTAAGACTGATCATCCCAAGTATTGTGTCTACCACAGATTTATTGGACATCCTACTCGAGCATGTCATGTGCTCAAAGACAAAATCCAGGAGCTGGTCAACGCTGGTGTTGTCACTCTACAATAAGACGAGAAGACTGTTACCGTAAATATGGTCTCAGTTCAATTCGGTGACTTTTTGCCCCAGATGGTGCAGCACGGTGTCATTCCTATCCCCAAAGCTACTCTTGAGATTGAGAATCTCCCTCCTCCACGAAATGAAGGTCTCGTCCCCTTGTCTCTTGACAATGGCAAGATTATGTAGATTCATCCGGATCTTGCTTCAGAGTTCGAACTTCCCTCTTCCTCCAAGAAGAAAGACCGCTCCAAGGGCAAGAAAAAGACTTGCAATATGGTGTCTTTTGACCCCATAATTGATGAAGAAATCCTGCTAGGCACCAGATCAGGGAAAGCCTATCTAAAGGATTACTCGGAAGCTCAAGAGAATCCTGCTTCTTCTTCTGAGCCTGCTACAGTGCAGCCTGCTTCTACTGAGGATATTCCTACTGCATCCTCACCGGTTGTAGAGTCTACTCTTCCCAAGCCGACGGTAGCTGACAAAGGCAAACAACAAGTCCGCTTCGACAAACCTTTGAAGAAGACATTTCCTTCTGGACTTGAAAAGCCTTATAACTTTGATATCTTAGCTCAACTGGCCAATACACCGGCCCGGTTGTCCATTTTTGAGCTTTTACGCCTCTCCAAAGAGACTCGGGAAACTCTGAGCGAAGCTCTCATGCAAGCTGAAACTTGTCTAGCTCTTCTGAAGAAGCCGAAACCAGAGCCAGTCTCTTGCCTCCATTGCCATAGTGTGTTGGAGTTAATTCCAAATATAACTTTCACACAGGATGACATGCTGATGGAAGACAACAGGCATGACCGTCCTCTCTACTATATAGGATACGTCGACTCGATGAAAGTCGATCGTATTCTGATAGATCCAGGGTCTACTCTCAGTATTATGCCGAAGACAATATTAGATGCACTAAAAATCCTAGTGCATAGTCTCTCCAGTACAATCACTACCATTCTTGGGTTCAATCAGGAAAGGAGTCAACCTCTGGGCAAGATTCGCCTAAAACTCCAAATAGGCAATCTTCGCACAAAGGTTACCTTCTACATCTTTGACAATCATGGTTGTTCTTACAATGCTTTATTGGGAAGACCATTTCTGCACGAGCATAACATTGTCCCTTCGACTCTCCATCAATGTTTTTAATATGTTGATGACAATGGAGAAGTACAAAAGGAGGTTGCTGATCTCTATCCTTTCAAAGGTGTCGAAGCATACTGCAACGATGCTCATATATACAAGGATGAATTTATGAAGGTTGTCCTGTCTCTGGACACTAAAGAAGAGCAAGAAACAGTGCCTAATGATACCCTTATCATTTCTGTCAAAGGGCGTGTTTCTCGTCCTCAATCCTCCAAGCCACTGGCTATTCACTTGCCAGTCCAGAAATAATCAAATGAGAATCAAGATCAAAGGGAGCTCACCTCTTCTGAGCCGCTTGTTATCGACTTACGTCGTAACAAAGATAAAAAGTAGCTCACTTCTTCTGAGCCCCTTGTTATCGATTTAACTCATAACAAGGACAAAAGGGAGCTCACCTCTTCTGAGCCGCTTGTTATCGACCTCCGTTGTAACAAAGCCAATCCTCCTCCACGTTCTTCTTCTCCCCCTCTTGTAATCAATCTGACCAAGCCTGCTAAGGCTAAAGGTCCTGTTGTAAATACAAATTTAGAAATCAATGAAAAAGCATCTACTTTCCAGTATATTGATGTCATTTATCATACTAAATGCTATTTGGACATGTTAGATAGCTTTCAGTCATTTACAATAGGAGTTGTATAGTCTCTTCAAACAAAAGTTTTATTTGAATACCCAAAAGATTCATAACGTATTGTTCCTGCTCGTAAGAAAGGCGAGTCCAATACTTTTTAGTAAAGGACCCGAACAACAATTCAGCTATACGGATGATAGCAAAAGCAATGACATGGGGCATCTTCAACTCCATCGTTACAGTCAACAATCAAAAGACATCATCCGAAAGATGGGTTACGACTTCAAGAGAGGCCTCAACTATGGTAAAGGTAAAAGAACTCCTATCCGTACGGCTGTGCCGAAAGGGAAGTCAAAAATGTACTACAGCAGGACCAAAAGAGGTCTCGGATATGCTTCTCCTCCAGTGTTATCCCCAGCAGGCTCTGAATCCGATAGTGAGGAGCGCTCTAACTCTTCTGATTCCAGATCATGGAATTCTGATACTAGCATTGGTCAAGTTCATCGACTGACTGTATCTTCTAACATGGTCTCCGTCGAACTTCCAGAAGGCTATGACGAGGATATTGAAGAAAATCCTGAAATAGATCCTTGGGCTCAACGAATGGATACCCAATGGGAACTCCGATTTGAACAAAGGGAACCTCCTACTGAAGATTAATTAGTTCAAGTCGATATAGGAGAGAGCGGGCCACCTCGTCCAATATTCATCAGCAAGAACCTTCCAGAGGCAGATAAACAAGAATTAATTCTTCTGATTAAAGAATACATTGATGTCTTTACCTGGAGTTATGAAGACATGCCAGGACTAGATCCCAAAATTACTACTCATAAATTGAACATTCTGCCGAATGCAAAATTGGTCAAACAACAACAATGGCATTTCAAGCCAGAAATGATGGACGCAATCGACGATGAAGTCAAGAAGCTCATCGATTGTGGCTTTATTCGAGAGGAACAGCATCCTGATTGGGTAGCCAATGTCATCCCAGTTCTAAAGAAAACTGGCAAAGTTCGAGTTTGCATCGACTTCCGGGATCTTAATGAAGCATGTCCAAAAGATGAATTTTCTCTCCCTATCACTGACGTCATGATTAAAAACACCTGTGGATTTGAAAGAATATCTTTCATGGACGGATTCTCCGGATACAATTAGATTCGGATGAATCCTGAAGATGAGAAGCATACTTCTTTTCGCACTCCTCGTGGAGTCTACTGCTATACTGTAATACCATTTGGTCTCAAGAACGCTGGTGCAACGTACCAACGAGCCATGAGTACCATCTTTCGAGATCATCTGCGCAAGACTGTCGAATGCTATGTTGACGATATTGCTGTCAAAAGTCGTCTAAAGGAAGATCACATCCAAGACTTGAGAACTATCTTCAATCTTATGCGCCAACATCAACTCAAAATGAATCCCACTAAGTCATTCTTGGGTGTCACTAGTGGCAAATTTCTCGGCTTCGTCATTACCTCTGAGGATATACACGTGGATCCCGAGAAGATCAAAGCCATTCAAGAGATGCGTCCTCCACGCAATCTAAAAGAGCTACGAGGATTCCAAGGTCGACTTGCGTATATCAGGAGATTTATTTTGAATCTGTCTGGATGCTGCAGACCATTTACTCAATTAATGAAGAAGGGTGTATCTTTCGTTTGGACTGAAGAACGTCAACGAGCATTTGACGACATCAAGCGGTATCTCATGAATCCACCAGTCTTGGTGCCACCAATCTCTGGCATACCATTCTTAATGTATGTCCGTGCTATGGATCATTCATTGGGTGCTTTACTTGTCCAAAAGAATAAAAAAGGCCACAAACAAGCCATCTACTATCTCAGTCGTACTATGATTGGTGCTGAACACCGTTATAGTCCGGTCGAAAAAGAATGTCTAGCTCTTATGTTTACTGTCCAGAAGACTCGGCATTACATCATTGGCCAAACTATTCATGTCATATCCCGAGTTAACCCTCTTCGGGTACTGATGAAGAAGCCTAGCACACTCAACTCTCGGCTGGCTACATGGGCCATTCTGCTAGCCCAATATGACATGGTATATATTCCTCAAATATCTGTCAAAGGTCAAGCTCTGGCAGATTTCTTAGCAGCTCATCTTGTTCCAGAGACATCTAAACTCTATGATGAAATTCCAGACGAGACTTTGGAATCTAATACAATCTCTGAAGAATTTCCTACTTGGCGTCTATTCTTTGACGGTGCATCCAGGATTAGACCCAATGGTGCTATTGTCGCAGGAGTTGGAGTTGTCCTTATTTCTCCAAACGGGTTAGCTATTCAAAGATCATACTCCCTAGATGAGCCTTGCTCCAACAACGTGGCAGAATACAATGATCTACTCATCGGCCTTCAGCTAGCCAAACAACTTAACGTCGAGTATCTTAAAGTTTATGGTGACTCCAAGCTGGTTGTTAACCAGGTTAGAGGGACCTATGAAGTTCGCCATCAAGATTTAGTACCTTACTATGAAGCTGCGATCAACATGGCTACATCATTCAAAGCTTACTTCATCGAATATGTGCGCCGAGCTTGCAATACTGAAGCCAATGCTTTGGCCAATCTTGCAGCAGTTTTAGCCATTCCTATCAAAAGACAGCAGGTGGTAGTCGTCTCTAATCGGGAATTGTTCTGCATCGAAAATAATCATAATATTGAGTTCAGTAATCTTACTGAAGTCAATATTATCAGTGAAGATTGGAGAACTCCTTTTATCGACTTTGTAGTCCATGATATACTACCTGAAGATCCCAAGGAGGCTACGAGTATTCGTCGGCGGTCTCTCCGATTCTATTACAATCAGACCACCAAAACTCTCTACCGGCGAACCTATGACGGCCTACTTTTGTGCTGTCTTGCTGGAGATGAGGCAGAGCAAGTATTGCGTGAAGCTCACGACGGTGTCTACGGAGCACATCAACCCGGTCCCAAGCTACAGGATCGTATCCGACGTATGGGTTACTATTGGCCCTCTATGTTTTCTGATGCCATCGAATATGCGAGGAAATATCGAGCTTGCCCGTCGGAATTCCTTCATCTGACCGCTGCATCCTGGCCTTTTGAAGCTTGGGGCATGGACATCATAGGTCCTATCAATCCTCCTTCTTCTAGAGGACATTGGTTCATACTGGCAATAACCGACTACTTCTCTAAATGGGCTGAAGCTATACCATTGGCTGAAGTCAAGACCAGCAACGTCATCAATTTCATCAAACACCATGTCATCTATAGATTTGGTGTACCTTGACGAATCATCCACGACAATGGACCTCAGTTTATCAGCCAAAAGTTTACAAGGTTCTGTGACGATCATCGGATTGACAATGTTGCCTCGACAGCCTACAATACTGCTGCTAATGGCTTAGTTGAAGCTTTCAATAAGACTATCATCAAGCTCCTCAAGAAGTTTGTATCTACTAACAAATAAAATTGGAGTGAAAAGCTTGGAGAATGTCTTTGGGCCTACCGTACTACGGTCTGCAACCCTACCGGCTGTACACCCTTCTCTTTGGTATACGGCTGTGAAGCAGTTCCACCTCTGGAACTGCAGATCCTATCTCTAAGGATTGCTATCACCAATGAACTCACGACAGAGAATAACGATCTTCTCCGACTTCAAGAGTTAGAAGCGCTTGATGAGAAGCGGCTATTAGCTCAACAGCATATTGAGTTATACCAAGCTCGCATCTCAAAGACTTTCAACCGCAAAGTTAAAGTCAGAGCCTTTCAGAAAGGAGAGCTTGTTTTAACAGTCAAACGTCCTATAACAATAACTCACTCAAGCAAAGGCAAGTTCGATGCGAAGTGGGAAGGGCCTTACATTATCAGCAAAGTCTTTTCAAATGGAGCCTATCAACTTTTAGAGTTAGATGGTCGAGTTGCTATGATGCCTATCAATGGCAAATTCCTCAAGAAATACTATGTATAAATGTAACAGAGATTTTATGTAAATATGATCAGATAGTTCATAAATAAAGTTTGATTTTTATTACATCATAAACGATGTTACATGATATCAAGAAAGGTCACTATCATCCTTCTCAACATTGGGACGAGGACCACTGCCGTCTTTATCAAAGACATGATCAGCAAAAGAGCCAAGAACATCCTTATTGGAACTCACCAAGAACTTGCAAGCAGCCATCCTCATGGCTTCTTCTTCTTCATTCTTCCCTGGTTCGAGAAAGAAGTCCAAGATGTCCTTTAGTGGCTTGGGGGCAGATGAACCTTCACCCGCTGTCATCTGCTGAGCCGGCTTGACTGGACGTTCTCCAGTACCTGTTTCCACCTTCGAGGCGATCTTAGCCTTCTTGGATGCATCTCCAGACGACATCATTATGTTGAAAAGTGGAAATGTTCATTTCTTCCAGATTTTTGTTCTATTTATAGGCCAAGATTCTTAAAATAACAAAGCGACATATTCGTTCTGACGGTTCACTCGTTTATTGTTCGACGGTTCACCCGTTCATCATCTGACGTCATCAGTTCATTTAATCCATCCGACGGTTCACCCGTTCATTATATTCATTTGACGGTTCGTCCGTTCATTGTCCGACGGTTCGTCCATTCATTACATTCGTCCGACGGTTTGTCAGTTCACACATCCATTTGACGGTTCACCCGTTCATTTCACCACCACATCATCCGACGGTTCATCCGTTCATCCGTTCATTTTGATGATTCATTTCGTTCACACCTTTTGACGATTCATTTTCGTTCATTTAATTATCCACATCAGCAACTTGTCGTCCTCAATTAAGTTGTCTATTGAAATAATAATATTCGACAAATTATATTCTGCCACGTCCACATTACCTCTGAGCAGATATAATGAATATGATTATTTTCCAGAATCAAGAAATATATCATGTCCTGTACCTCTGAATATATTTTCTATCGCTATTATTTATATCTGATCAAGATATACAATAAATAATAGAACCACAACAAAATGTCTTTTTATTTGATCAAAATTCAAGACATTACAAAAGCATACATATTGTAAAAACAAGAAGATACAAGATATTCTTATACTAAGCCGGAGGTGTCATCAGATTGGCAATCTGTTGCTTCAGAGTCTGCAGTCGCTCTTTGCGGGATTCCATCACTCTCTTCCTGGCTTCTTCCATCCCAGATTTTTCATTAAAGGTTGGCAGAGTTACCATTCGGCGAGTGATTTCAGCATTATGAGCCTCAGCATATTCGTCCCTTTCTTGGGTTAGAGCACCGAGTTGTTGAATTACAATTTGATGTTCGGTGACCTCATCTTCCAGTTCTTCCTGAAGACGGGCAATCTCTGCTTTCAATTCAGCAATTCTCTGTTCTTTTCTTTCAGCAATAGAGGTTACTGTTTCCACCTTGGAATTGTACTCAGCAGACTTAGCGGCGAAAGTATCCAGGAGAATTTGGAAGTTAACTTTCTCAATTGTAGCCTCTTGGGACATTCGTTCAAACTCAGCTTGTACTAAAAGTTCCACCTCTCCTTTGTTTAGCTCTTTGTAGATATTTATTGAGGTCTCCATCTCATTTAATATGTGTTCAAGAAAAGTGGCCTGAGGCTCATCACCCTGATCGCGGATGGCATTTACCAAATAAGAGGTTGGACCTCTAACCGTGGAGAAATCGGCCTCTTCTTTCTCCATCACTCTATTTATTAAAGGTCCCAATGAATCAAAGAAGAACTTGGTAAATGATTTTATGACAAACTGATTGGTAGCCAAAGCACCAGGAGTAGCAGCTACTCCTGTTGACGATGAAGCGGCGGGACGTTCAGTTTCTTGTACTTGGACAGAAGGTTCTTTGAATAAAAGAGCTAGAGTAGAGCTGGTCGCTCCTCTCGGTTGTTCCTCTGTAAAATTAAAATTTTGTCATTTTGACTATCATTTGCTACTATCAAAGAAGATCAAAAAGTGAAAGCATTCTTACCATAGCTTGGTCCAGTATTAGGCCTGTCATCTGTTGGGACAGATGACAGCTGAGCAGAAGTAGCCTCAGATATTACTGTCTGACTACTTTCTGCTTCAGAACCACATGATAAATGACGACTGCTACTGGCTATCATCGTTGCAAGCACTATATCCATGCATACTGGAGGTGCTGGAGAAGATGCGATCTCTGCACGGAATACAAATAAAGATGTTAGCTATCAATTTATTAAAAAAAGATTGCTAATTTCACTCTATACCTTGGGGATCAACAGCAGGAGTTTCCTTCTTGGCCGTTTCTTCATCTGCTATCTTTTCCGGAGATGCTTGCACCTCAACATCCTTTTCGGGATCCAAGGTGTCATCAGCAGCTTCGGAAGATATCTGTACCTCAACATCCAAGGTGTCATTATCAGCTTCAGAAGGCACATGCACCTCATCATCCCCTTCAGGATCCTGTGCATCCTCGATATCTTCTAATGATTAGCTCTCCTCGCTTTTATGTTCCTCTGGTGCCTCCCCACTGGCAGTTGTAGTGGTTTGGTCAACATAATCCTGTAAACCAAAGTCACAGTCATTTAAAGCATCGATCATCAAATGATCTTCCTCCTCACGGATTGCTCCTGGTGTAGCAGGAGGTTGAGTAGTCTCCATCACCGGTAAAGGAGATTGCAAAGCTTTGTGCTCTGTCTCTGCAATATTTTCTCTAGGCTCTACGGCCTTATTTCTCTCTTTCCTCTGCTCGATCTTCTCCCTCTGTTCTGGACTAGGAGTTTTATGCCCAGACTCAAAAATAGGAGTAGTAGATGGCATGGTGAGTCCAGCTGCAGCGTTCATCACTACCGAAGACAAGATTTGCCTTGGAGGAGAGACTGTTCTTTTTCTTCGTCTGTGGGCTAATTTCTTTCTATGCAGAGGCCTCTCAGGACTCTCTACATTTACTACCTCGACCTGTTTCTGAATAGAGGTCGGCGTAGCTGCTTTTTCTCGAGTTGATTCAGTCAATTGTCGGGATTGTGATCTAGTAGTGATCTTCTCTAAAGATGGTTCCAAGATCAACTTCTTCTTCGCAACTAGAGAAGAAGGTTCTTCTCTCCTTCTCTTCTTCTCCTTGGCCGAAGACTTAACCACTTTCAGAGAAATTCTCAGTGGTTGGTTAACTTCCTCAGGGAAGTTTACTTCTCTAGAAGCTTTCAATGGGTCATCCACCGGTTCATGTTGTTCGTCATTTGCTGAAGCTAATGTAGCAGTGGCTCCTTTCTTCAGACGTGTCACTGTAGCGATGCTATCAATCAAACTAAAGTTCTCAGCAAATGTATTGGCAGCTGTGTAGAATAATGAATATGTGTATAGCATTCTTGGGCCATTATCATTCTTGTTGGGCATCGAGAATATTGTCCTAGTGTCTCGAGCATTGTAGTAGGCCCATGCACTCGCACCATCAATTAGGTACCCCGTTCCTTGCAGGCAAGTTATGGCGTTGCCCACATGGAATTGGTCATAACCAAATTGACGAGCGAAGCGGCTCGACAGATATGGTTCAAGATAGCATTCCTCCTCAAATCTGTATACCAAATGTGAGGGTCTAATCGTCTTCAGCCAGTCAAAAGCTGCTCGGCCCAGTGGCTGCCTCTCCAGATCAACCATATTTGTCGCCATGAACTCGTAACCAGCTGGAGAAGAGAAGCTATAAAAGTTCCATCCCTTGCCAAGGTTAAGGGCACGTCTGCAGTCCTTCAGACTAACGTACACCCACTTGCTTTGGGAGAATCTACGCAGAAAGCTGCCGCTAACTGCCTCCATGTCGGGGTTCATCAGAGATGGATGATGCAGAAGCAACCACCCGAACAGATAGGTGTAGGGCAACTCCAGTCTTGGGAAGTTCCCTTTCTCACCTTTCCACTTGATCATTGAGTCGACATATAGACGAAGACCTGTATTTATTCTACAGGTCATCGCTGATAGCAAATACATCCGGTAGCCGAAGATTAACCGGACGGCAGCGAAGAGTACGCCTCGGTGGAAGCGGTCCACGGCACTTGCTCCTGGCACAACAAATCGGCGGAGCCAGTATGTCAAAAATCCTGCCAGCTGAGCTTCTTTAGACATGGACCTGTAGCCCGTTCTTATAAAGCTCTCAACAAAATCCCCGGGCTTGAGCAAAGGATATTGGTGTTCATCAGTAACTTCGATATCCATCCTCTTATTCTCTTCCATCAGCCTTATCACTTCACTGTTGCTGAGAGGTTGAAAGAAGGTTAGGTTGCAAGAGTCATGATCTTTGGTCTTTTTCTCAATGATATGGTTAAGAAAAAGATAAGGTAACCATTTAGAGGAATAACATGTGCTGGAAGAGCCGCTCTGGTAATACAGGGAGCATATATTATAATGGCACAGTAGTTCATCAAAAACTGCTACCATTTCTGGATTTTCCCGATACAGTCTCTCTAACTCATCGTTGGTGGGAACATACTCTTCATAAGGGGAGTCTCCATTTGGTAGGCATGAGATATACTTCATCTCATGGAGAGCCAATCCCATCTCCCCGCAGGGCGTCATGAACGTCCCTGTCCTATAGTTGTACCTCTCTGCCAGGGCTAAAAACAGATGAGAGTTTGGGTGGAAGCCATATACGGTAGCATATACCGCATTATAAAGATCGATCTCTTTAAGTTGATCTTCAAATTGAGCCAATGCCCAGTTGGCTATACAGTTCCATCTCCTATTTTCTGGGTTTATCAAACCGATCAGCTGGATGTCTTGATCCGGATATCTACCCTCCGTCTTTGCATACTCGTTAGCAAAAATCGGTGTCCTTACCGGCAGCAACAAAGACGAGTTCTCAGGGGGGATACAACCTGGCTTCAACCCTCTTAGTAAAGTGCTGTGTTATTCAGAAGAACTATAGAACATGTCCCTATTGTTTGGGCCTTTCTTGACACAGATTTTTCCTGTCCGTGCATGTTGAAGAGGAGTAATGTCCCAATCCATCCTCCTAGGATGGCTTGCATGAGCATATCGTGCTAGAGGAAGGCATCTAGCTATGTCTGGTAACTGGATCAGTTTCTCCTTCCTATGGAAAGTTCTCGACTCAACTCGGGGTCTTGGTTGAGAACTTTTATCAATGGCATCGCCGAATAGGAACACAGGTTTCTTATGAGTGATAGCGTCAGCAGATTGTAAAGGCTGTCCATTTATCAGACTTAGCAAAGTTTCATTATCTTGAGTTATCAGGATAGCTTGGCGAGAGGATGGAAGGGCATATTGTGGGAAGAGTACATAGGATAAGTCCTCTTTATATTCTGGCTCAGCTAAAGTTCCTATAAAGATTTCATAATTCGGGTCCTCTCTGGTATCAACTGCATCAAACAGAAAAATCATAATTTAGTACAAGTCAAGTCAGAGATTTTGTCATCATATTGCGCAAACATCAGATTACGCAAACATCAGATAGCGCAAACATCAGATTTTGCAAGCATCAGATTGTGCTGATAAAGCTTGCACAAGCATCAGATTGTGCTGGCAATCTTGCGCAAATCAGCCGATTGCGCTGACTTTTGCCAGCGCAATTCAACCGATTGCGCGAGAAGATATTCTTCATAAAAATAAAGAATAAAGGGTTCATGCAACCAAAACCCTAAACAGGGTAGCGTAGTATGATCACATCTCTAAAAAGAGATGGATCTTAAGATTCAGTAAAGTCAAAAAACACTAAAAAGGGTTTCCGATCGGGTTGTCTACCTCGTAAAGTAGGGTACGCAGCTTCGTGACGGGAAGGACGCGGCGTAACCCGAGCCGAAGACTCGACGGGAGCCTTGCCCTTGGTGGCGGCGGAAGAGCGCTTGGGAGCCATGAAGTCGACGGGGAAGAAAGAGTGAAGTCGAAGTAGGCTCGGGGATTTCTCTCTCTCAAGCACAATGAAAACAAGTAAAGAATAATATGAAGGATGAAGGTAACTATTTATTATTTTTCAAAGAGCAACGACCGCCTTGGATTGCACCGAATAAATAAGGGTAATCCCTCCGATTGCGCAGACAGCATCATCACGTGTGCAACTTGATTGAAAATTCAAAATTCAAAGTATTTCGAAATATTGAATAAATTCAACTTTCAAAAACTTTGAAGGGGGTCTTGTAGGTCCTAAAAAATAAAGATGTACCCATCAATAAAGTCATTAAAATCAAAAAATATATCTTTCAAATGAATTGTGCAGAAGTCAGATTACGCATCATCTAGACTGCGTAGAGTGGACTGCGCAAACTTTCAAATGCGCAAGCTGACGTGGCCATGTCATCATTACCTGACACAATCAAATCTTCTGACAACTGACAGCACAAAGAACGAGGAGACTGTTTGTTTATTGTGCCACACAGTGCTCGAGGACAGCTGTACATGCAGCACAATCTGTCTACAGCGCAATCCAGCCCACCGCGGTCCAGCCTAGCGTAATCCAAGGTCAGCGCTATTCATGTGGCACACTTCATCATGACAACTGACAAATATACACGTGATATTCATGCCATCAATTGCTCACTACGTGGCAACCGTCTGTACACGATCATGCGTATTTCAATCAAATGATGCCATGTGTCCAAGACAGTTGGTCCACGATCAGACAACTGCCTGTGCAGTCTAATGCTGTGCAATCCAGTGCATGCGCAATCCAACTTGCGCTATTCAGAATAACTAAAAGTTAGTTATTTCTAGAACTCGATAAATAGTGTTTTAATTCTTTATTCCAGGGGATCGGACATAAAGTTCAGAAATATCAGAGAGTTCAGGAGTTCTTGCCCAAGTGCTGCTGTATTCTTCCGAGGCTTTTGTCTTCAAATTCAGAGGCTACCGTCTTCAAAGTTCACATCGTCCAAGGGAATTCTTACTATGAATAGTGTTTCAAGTCTTCATTCCAGTTGTACTTTCCCAGAATTCTTGCAATCTCTTTACAAAGTTTATTGAAATAAAGTTCATACTTTTGTTTTTGCAAACAGCAGGTAGCTAGTCATGTTGGTGTGTCTGAACCCTAGGCTAGAGGATATTCAATAGAAAAGGATGTAGTGGTGGACTGATAGCAAATTCTTATAGACCCTTCCTTTGTTATCCAGGAGATATTGATTTATGAACCTCCTTGTAAACCATTGGGTATTGGCATGATACTACTATATGAATCCTCCTTACATCCAATAGATGTTAGCAGATGAGTGTCTCTTGTATACAAATGAAACTGACATAAATCTCATTTTTACTATAATTGATGTAAATGTAAGTCATCCTTGATTCCTCGATTCCTGATATGTGGGTTCAATTCATGATTGTTATATGTTCTCAGATATCAGAAGGATACTAAGTTATTTTTCTTAAATAACACACATTTGTTTAGGTCTCACTTTGTAGCAGGTGGCAACCCCAATGCCATATAGAAGCTGTTCCCCTGAAAATAGGGAACCACTTGTGTTACAATCTAGGTGGATAGTACAACAGGTTTTCAAATAAGAATGGACACTTCTAGGGTCAACACTCTAGTATCAGAGGTGTCATATGCAGCAGTCAATTGAAAGGACAAGTACAATATAGGCTTCATTGTTTGATCCAGATATCCTTTGCCACACTTAGACACAACAGTCAAGTTAGTACCCAGGAATTTGAGCATAGGGGGCAGGTTCAGGGGTAGACCCTTTATATGTTAAATTTCAAATCGACTGATAACCTGGAGTATCAGTTCACATCAATATGTGAACAGTCATCACAACTGATATCCTAACATGTAAACTTCCTGGTATCCAACTGATACCAACACAGGAATTTTCCACTATCCTACGGATACTAACAAATGGATGTTCTAAGGATAGAAAGTACCATAGAGGGATAGGTGGCAAAGACAATTGGAGAAAGGGTGTACAGCAAAGAGAATACTGATCTGGGTATTCGATTCAGGTCATTAGTGTCTGTTGGGTTTTATGATGACCAGAAGTATGGGTGTATCGGTTAGCTTAGGGGTTAATGGGAATAGGCATGACAGGCCTTGTGCCCTGCATATCACAGAGTGCTAAGAGTATTCCTGTGAATATTAGCAAGACTCATTTGAATTATTTGAGGAGTTGGGGTTCCATATTACTGATGTCGGGAACATGGAAACATGATGTATCCTATAATCCAGGGTGTCCAATGGATATCCATCCTAATGCAACAACATGAGGGCTGATGAGTTGATCAACTCCCAACTGATCTGGGCATCAGTGGAAGCTAATGGGTAATATAAGAACTGATATGGACTGTAGGGTCGTTTTACAAGATAAATTTCTCAGTAAATCAGTTTAGGTTCTGGCTGTAAACTGCTGCTTCAGGAGGTCGAGGACCACAGGTTTCAGCTTAGAAGGGAATGGGATGTGTGTATGTGTTTGTGGCTATAAGGAGCTCTCCTGTATGGGTACTTCAGAAATTTGGGATGGGTTAGTGTCAGACAGATGGAAATAGGATAACTTGAGTTATAGGCAGTTCCAGAAAATGCATATATAGATATATGACACAAGTTGTAGGCAGTTAGTCCTATTGAAGTTAGATATCTGTGCTTCACTTTGTAACTGTTGTATACTAAAAGTTCATACATTGCTAGAATATTTGAGTATCAGATATGGGTATATGGTGATAGATAAACTTCGAACCATGTCTTCTTTATCATGAACAAAACAAGTAAATAGAAGGCCAGTAGAGGGTACTGAGAGGATTGGTTGTATATAGGCATGTGGTAGTAAGTATATATATATATAGATATGTGGTACAAGAGCACAAGGTTATAGAAGGGGAGACAGTCCCTATCTAGGCACAGGGAATGGACAAGTGTATGCCAGGGTTCAAACCTGTTATATAAGGGTAACTTATAGGCTGTCTTGATAGCATGGGTTTTGTGCATAAATAACTTAGGGGGGGTTATCTATCAAGCCAAGGAAACCAAGTTTAACTTAGGAAGGACCTAGAAACCTCATGAATTAAATAGATAAGCTAGTTTGTACTCTTAAGCATTGTGTATTGATTCCATGAAATTCATAAATAGGTTATTTGGATCTCCATACGGGTTGTAATCTATGACAGCAGCTCAGGACCAAAGGCTAGTATACCTTGCCTTTCTATACAGCTTTATTTACATGCACTATCTTTTTATTATTATCCAATTTCTTATTTTATTGACATGTATCTTTCATATCCTGCTTGTATATTTTATCATTGTTATATAGACCGTGTTCACAGTTTGCTTTGTGTCTTATTTGATGTATTTACTTGTTCCTTGATTGAGTCGCATCCTGTCATTACCTCCTTGTCTTGAAATCTTGAAGCTAACCTGTGAGTCCACATTAGGGGCGAGGGTTAGTAGTTATCCATGTCTTAAGCTAACCTGCAAGTCCACATTAGGGACGAGGGTTTATAGTTATTAGTATCTTAAGCTATCCTGTGAGTCCACATTAGGGATGAGGGTTAGTAGTTATTGGCCCACACCTGCGAGTCCACACTAGGGACGAGGGTGATGCTAGCCTGCGAGTCCACACTAGGGACGAGGTTTAGTAGTATATGGTTCACACCTGCGAATCCACACTAGGGACGAGGGTAATGCTAGCCTGCGAGCCCACACTAGGGGCGAGGGCTAGTAGTTGTTCAAACCTGTGAGTCCACACTAGGGACGAGGGTTTGAGTATTCGATTTGGTTATCCGTTGACATCGTGATATCGTGTCCTCTTATTCTTCTCCAGCAGTTTATTTATGTGTAGACAGTGTACAGATTCGTATTTATTTATTGCTCAATTTTACTTGTTTATTTTGTATTTTTCTCTATGCATAATAAACTGTTAGATAGGCTCATTTTTATGTATCTTGCTAGTCCTCTGAGAACCTGATGATCTCTTCACGTTTAGTCGGGTTTGAGTCAGGAGGAGTTGAGCAAGTTGAGTCAGCGCCAGACCGTAGAGCTTTACAGTTGTGGTTGCCTTGATTAGCTGGTTGTATTCAGTTAGTGTATTTCATGTATTTATTTCTCTTTCCGTCTATTGGTAGTGGATTTGTGTCCACTGGACGTGACATTGAATCTTGGATATATTCAGTTATGTTATTCAATTTCTTTGGTATTTCATTGATCTTGGTTGACTCGTCATTATTCTGTGGATGAGATAAATAGATTGTCGTGAATGGTGTATATTAGACAGCGTTCTACCGCCAACACTGCGACGTAGGCTGGGCTTGGACACGTCTTGTATCTGAAAGCGGGTACGGATCGTGACAAGTTTTTTTGGTGGCCAATGCATGTCAACATTCATCACTTCGGTTACGTCACTGTACCGTCGTGAGCCTGCGAATAGGATTAGACACTTAGGATCTCATCCACATGTCTTGACTCATTATTGGCCTATAATCCTTGATTTCATTGAATCCTTGAATTGCATCCTGCTTGAAATTCTCTTCAACGGCTAAAGTGTTTTCCTTGGACTCTCAAGACAGGAACAATGCTGTACTGAACACTCCACCAACCGTAGAAGGAGGGCGAGCCTTTGCCATGATCACGGAAGATGCGGCGATACCACAAGGAGCAAATGGCGAAGATTTTCAGTAGATTATAGTGTTAGCAATAATTTTGACTTGTGAGGAATCGCAATAATTCTATAGCAAACTGTTAAACTACTCTTCTAATAAACCATGGTTTCATTTAAATTTCGAGGACGAAATTTGTTTAAGGGGGGTAGAGTTGTCAACCCCTTGACCATTTCCTTTTATTTATTAATTTGAGAATTTGTTTAAATGTCTCATTTACTATTTGTTATGTTTTTACACTAGAGGACCAGAAGATATAATATAGGAAATGGGTCGGGACCTATATGCAAAGCAGGTTTATTCAAATTCCTTTTCAAAACCGAAGCCATAAACCCCATGTACTCGAATTCGAATTTGGATTCGAGATAAAACCTTCATCCAAAATTTAGATAGGAGCAAATCAAATCTCCCTATCTCTTCCTTCTTGATCGTACACTGGTATTTATTGAGAGGATTGTGGCTGACCCTCTGTAAAACCCTAGAAACCAATTCCCTGTTGCAAGAATAGCTGAGGAGGAGGAGAAGCAGTCCAGTCTCAAACTCAACAGGTAAGCCCCCATCCCTCAAATCAATTGTATGGTTTTAGCTTTGGTCAATGGATATTGTAGCCTAGGTATTTGCTTTTAATCCTAAAAAGAAGGCAAGGTTAGGGAAGGGGATAAACCATGGAACAAATCCATCATGTGGGTCGAATGATTAAGGAAACATCATCGGATGGGAAGCTGTACCTAGAATATATAGGTGTGAGTACCTGTCATGGGTGTAGGTATTTATATCTGTACTAAGATGACAGCAGGTAGCTAGTCATGTTGGTGTGTCTGCACCCTAGACTAGAGGATATTCAATAGAAAAGGATGTAGTGGTGGACTGATAGCAAATTCTTATAGACCCTTCCTTTGTTATCCAGGAGATATTGATTCATGAACCTCCTTGTAAACCATTGGGTATTGGCATGATACTACTATATGAATCTTCCTTACATCCAATAGATGTTAGCAGATGAGTGTCTCTTATATACAAATGAAACTGACATAAATCTCCTTTTTACTATAATTGATGTAAATGTAAGTCATCCTTGATTCCTCGGTTCCTGATATGTGGGTTCAATTCATGATTGTTATATGTTCTCGTATATCAGAAGGATACTAAGTTATTTTCCTTAAATAACACACATTTGTTTAGGTCTCACTTTGTAGCAGGTGGCAACCCCAATGCCATATGGCAGCTGTTCCCCTGAAAATAGGGAACCACTTGTTTTACAATCTAGGTAGATAGTACACCAGGTTTTCAAATGAGAATGGACACTTCTAGGGTCAACACTCTAGTAACAGAGGTGTCATATGCAGCAATCAATTGAAAGGACAAGTACAATATAGGCTTCATTGCATGATCCGGATATTATTGGCCACACTTAGACACAACAGTCAGGTTAGTACCCAGGAATTTGGTCATAGGGGGCAGGTTCAGGGGTAGACCCTTTATATGTTAAATTTTAAATCGACTGATAACCTGGAGTGTCAGTTCACATCAATATGTGAACAGTTATCACAACTGATATCCTAACATGTAAACTTCCTGGTATCCAATTGATACCAACACAGGAATTTTCTAGTATCCTATGGATACTAACAAATGGATGTCCTAAGGATAGAAAGTACCATAGAGGGATAGGTGGCAGAGACAATAGGAGAAAGGGTGTACAGCAAAGAGAATACTGATCTGGGTATCCGATTCAAGTCATTGGTGTCAGTTGGGTTTTATGATGACCAGGAGTACGGGTGTATCAGTTAGCTTAAGGGTTAATGGGAATAGGCATGACAGGCCTTGTGCCCTGCATATGACAGAGTGCTAAGAGTATTCCTATGAATATTAGCAAGACTCATTTGAATTATTTGAGGAGTTGGGGTTCCATATTACTGATGTCGGGAACAGGGGAACATGGTGTATCCTATAATCCAGGGTGTCCAATGGATATCCATCCTAATGCAACAACATGAGGGCTGATGAGTTGATCAACTCCCAACTGATCTGGGCATCAGTGGAAGCTATGGGTAATATAAGAACTGATATGGACTGTAGGGTCATTTTACAAGATAAATTTCTCAGTAAATCAGTTTAGGTTCTGGCTGTTAACTTCTGCTTCAGGAGGTCGAGGACCACAGGTTTGAGCTTAGGAGGGAATGGGATGTGTGTATGTGTGTGTGGCTATAAGGATCTCTCATGCATGGGTACTTCAGAAATTTGGGATGGGTTAGTGTCAGTCAAATGGAAATTGGACAACTTGAGTTATAGGCAGTTCCAGAAAATGCATATATAGATATATGACACTAGTTGTAGGAAGTTAGTCCTATTGAAGTTAGATATCTGTGGTTCACTTTGTAACTGTTGTATACTAAAAGTTCATACATTGCTAGAATATTTGAGTATCAGATATGGGTATATGGTGATAGATAAGCTTCAAACCATGTCTTCTTTATCATGAACGAAATAAGTAAATAGAAGGCCAGTAGAGGGTACAGAGAGGATTGGTTGTATATAGGCATGTGGTAGTAAGTATATATATATATAGATATGTGGTACAAGAGCACAAGGTTATAGCAGGAGAGACAGTTCCTATCTAGGCACAGGGAATGGACAAGTGTATGCCAGGGTTGAAACCTGTTAAATAAGGGTAACTTATAGGCTATCTTGATAGCATGGGTTTTGTGCATAAGTAACTTAGGGGGGGTTATCTATCAAGCCAAGGAAACTAAGTTTAACTTAGGAATGACCTAGAAACCTCATGAATTAAATAGATAAGGTAGTTTGTACTCTTAAGCATTGTGTATTGGTTCCATAAAATTCATAAACAGGTTATTTGGATCTTCATACGGGTTGTAATCCGTGACAGCAGCTCAGGACCAAAGGCAAGTATACCTTGCCTTTCTACACAGCTTTATTTACATGCACTGTTTTTTTATTATTATCCAGGTTCTCATATTATTGACATGTATCTTTCATATCCTGCTTGTATATTTTATCATTGCTATATAGACCGTGTTCACAGTTTGCTTTGTGTCTTATTTGATGTATTCACTTGTTCTTTAATTGAGTCGCATCATGTCATTACCTCCTTGCCTTGAAATCTTGAAGCTAACCTGCGAGTCCACATTAGGAGCGAGGGTTAGTAGTTATCCGTGTCTTAAGCTAACCTGCGAGTCCATATTATGGACGAGGGTTAGTAGTTATTGGTCCACACTTGCGAGTCCATACTAGGGACGAGGGTAATGCTAGCCTGCGAGTCCACACTAGGGACGAGGGTTAGTAGTATATGGTTCACACCTGCGAGTCCACACTAGGGACGAGGGTGATGCTAGCCTGCGAGTCCACACTAGGGGCGAGGGCTAGTAGTTGTTCAAACCTGCGTGTCCACACTAGGGACGAGGGTTTGAGTATTCGATTTGGTTATCCGTTGACATCGTAATATCGTGTCCTCTTGTTCTTCTCCAGCAGTTTATTTATGTGTAGACAGTGTACAGATTCGTGTTTATTCATTGCTCAGTTTTATTTGTTTATTATGTATTTTTCTCCTTGCATAATAAACTGTTAGAAAGGCTCGTTTTTATGTATCTTACTAGTCCTCTGAGGACCTGATGATCTCTTCAGGTTTAGCCGAGTTTTAGTCAGGAGCAGTTGAGCAGGTTGAGTCAGCGCCAGACCGCAGAGCTTTACAGTTGAGGTTGCCTTGATTAGCTGGTTGTATTCAGTTAGTATATTTCATGTATTTATTTCTCTTTTCGTCTATTGGTAGTGGATTTGTGTCCACCGAACGTGACATTGAATCTTGGATATATTCAGTTATGTTATTCAGTTTATTTGGTATTTCATTGATCTTGGCTGACTCGTCATTATTCTGTGGATGAGATAAATAGATTGCCGCAACTGGTGTATATTAGACAACGTTCTACCGCCGACACTGCGGCGTAGGCTGGGCTTGGACACGTCTTGTATCCGAAAGCGGGTGCGGGTCGTGACAATTATGTAGTTTATTGGACTTGGAATGAAGTTTACTTAATTTGATTATGATTTGTTTGGTTGAAGCGTTTATATTTATTTATATGAATCATCTAAAGATTAATTTAGCTAAGTTGTGTGCATTCATTTGATTTACAGTTGGCCTTCACAGATATTTTTAATTTTTTGGTATATTCTTTTGATTTGCAGATAAACTTCACAAATTTGATGAGTCCTGGGTGCATTCCTAGGATTTACAGTTGGCTTCATTCCAGGTGTATTCCTGGGATCACTAAAACTCCTATCAAAATTATTACTGCTCATTTCTTTAAATCTCTTGTCAAAATCATTCTCAAAACACTTTGAAATAACCAAAGATGAAGAATTTTGCAAAAAATAAAAAAAAATTATAGTTAACAGAAGATCCAATCAGCAACTGCTTTGATCTCATTGTTACTGATATGGATCAGTTCTAAAATCAAGCAATATTTGTTCCTATAAAATAAAAAAAATATTATTTGACCAACAGAATGGCGCATAAAAGAAGCCATCTTGATCTCATATATAAATCCTTAGATCTACAAAATATAATACAAACAAATAAAACTATACAAAAATCAATCTTTTTTAAATTTTCAGGTTACTAGAAAAGACGGAGAAGCACGGACACTCCAAAACTTAGTGACGGCTTCACTGTGGCTACGTATCAGACAAGACACTAACGCTGCAAAATGCACTAGAACATATCGAATTCAATGGCGTGTCTGTATCTTGTCATTTCAGTATCATATCATGTCCTTGCACCTCAACTAGATGAAACCAAAACCAAATGGTCAATCAAAATAAACTGTCCGATGCCAAAGTTTCGGATCAACAGAAAGGCACATCATCTGCCTTCTTCGATCACAAGATCCATCGATAATTCATATTCTATTTACTAGATCTGATCAATTTTTGTCATTGTTATTAGATTCGGTGTTACGGTTCATGTAAGATTGTATTATTTGATTCTTTATTTCTTGTTATAACCCTCATAGTGAACAAGAACCGGGAAAGGCCGTCGCACTTATGGAGCACCGATCCGACGAAGACGAGGAGGGAGGGGAGATCCTCAGCCTGAGCTCCTCGGCGGAGATCCAGACCCTCCGGACGCAGTCCCTCCACCCCTTGTAGGGTGAAAATGTAAATGTTGAATGTACAATGTCCGATAAATTACGGTAATCTAGGAGGGTTTTTTTTAATTAAGTGAGTAGGTTAATATGACTTACTATATCAGGTAAAGCCAAAGTCAAAGTAAACACCTTTCACAATTTTTAATGCAATTGCTTGGGATGTATTGATACATCCCATGTATTGTAGAAGGACCCTATATATATATATATATATATATATATATATATATATATATATATATATATATATATATATATATATATATAGTCTATCCGATGAGCACACCTCCTAAATGAGCACAATAAGCAAAAAATTTCTATCCGTAGGATTTTAGCTAAGTTATATCTAATGGTTGAAAGTATCAATTTGTATTTAAGGAAGGCTAATAATTATATAAATAAATTTTCATGTATAATCACTTTTTTTTTGTCACAGGATGAAAATCTACAAAAGTACTCTCAATCACTGTCTCTCAAATTGATGACAGTCGTATTAAGGAATCAAATTGGACAGATCATAATCGACTTTGGCTTCATCACCATGCACTTGAATGGAGTGGCTTTCGAGCAAGTGTTGAAGTCCTTTAGGGCCCAAATCGATCTTCGATTAGTCGACGGGACCGCCGTGACGGGCTACGAGATTTAGGAAATTCAGGTTTCAAATCTTGGAGGCAAATCGGTTGGTACCAAGAGTACGAAGAGTTTCTCCTAGTCTACAGGTACATTCTCAACGGAAGCCTCGACAAGTACCTCTTAGAAAGGAAGAAGTCCTTGGCTTAGGCTCTATGCTACAGAATAGCGGTAGGAGAAGAGAAGCGACCACACTTCTTTACTGCATGAGGAGTGGGAGCAGTACATGGTTCACCATGACATCAAGGCGAGCAAGGTGATGCTAGACTCCAACTTTAATGCCAAGTTCGGGAATTTCGGGCTCGCGAGGCTAGTCGACCACGCAATTGATGGCCAGACCATAATGCTTGCTGGGACGATGGGATACCTCGCATCTGAGTGCTTGATGATGGGTCGGACAAGCAAGGAGTCTGATGTATACAGATGAGTTGTGGCATTGGAGATAGCATGTGGAAGAAAGTCGATCGACCCTACTAAGCCGATATCCGATGTGAAGCTGGTAGATTTGGTTTGGAAGCAGTACGATGACCGAATAATCCTTGTGGCTGCTGACCAACGGCTAAATTATAGTGCCCCGCTCCTTGCGGTCCACTATGTAATGCCCACGGCTTGCTAACTCAGTCTTGACTGAGTAACGGAAAAAACTATTTGCTAGTATCGATTGATCACGGATGAAATACAATGAACCTTTCCAACTAATGGATCAACTTCTATTGAAATGAATCCAAGAGTTTTCGTTGGATATTTTCTTTCGCTACTTCATTTTTGATGAATGTGTTCTCGTATTGGTTTTCGATAATTGGTTTTCATTGTTCTCTTTCATCGATTGCGCATTCATTCTGAATCTTGAGAGAAAGAGATTAAAGTATCTAATCAAATGTTGGTGCCAACGTAGGACGCATTGGCAGTGCGTGAAGTCCCTTCTTCTCTCAAGTAGATTCATTTTGGTGAGTTGCTTTGACCAGGCTAACACTTATCTCCACGTCCTAATAAAACTAATCTCTAGTGCACTTTTGTTGTGTCCCTCTGATCAATAATACCACAATAACAAAAGATAAGAGAAGATAAAAGAATTGAACCGAATGTTGAATCATGTGTTGCTACTTAATCAATTTCCATATGAATGATACATGTTGCCTATGAGTATATTACAAATATTTAGATGTGCACAGACGGACTTGTGTATGTTGCAAAAAAAAAGAGAATTGTCCAAGCTCTGTTGCAATAAAAGATAGGCATATAGATTATGCATTGGTCCTAGACAACTTGTGCACAAGGAAACTAGGTCTCTCGGGCAGTTCCTGGAGCGATGGAAGTCGTTCCGCCTAGGACAGATTGTCTAAACACCCTGAGATACAAGAAACCTCGCGATCAGGGGGGTGTTGCATCCCGTCCAATAGCGACGAGCTGGACCCAAGAGTCACAGCGGGTAATCACGAGAAATGACCTATGGACCAACATGTAGTTAGGTGCATGCATATAATCAGAGTTATTGCAAACGTACGTAATACTAAATCTAGAGATGGATATTATGCTTTATATATATATATATATATATATATATATATATATATATATATATATATATATATATATATATATATATATATATATATATATATATATTTATATATATGCAAATTGTGCTAATCTTTGTCTTATGCAGGAAAGGACCGATGACCGTGGATAAGAATCACTATGTAAGTGATGATCGCTTGTTTATGTTCCTTATCATGAATTGCTTAAAAAGAACCTAGACAAGTAGAAAATTCACTAGTAAATATCTTCTCGCTTCACATGTTTATTTAGTACAGATTTATGTGAGTTCGGCCAAAAGCCGCTCGCCAGTACATGTTGCGTACTGACCCTCGTTATGGGCATCATTTCAGATAGCAAGAAGACAAGAGAATTTTAGGTGAGGTGTTAAAGCTCGTCCAGCCCAGTAGAGCTTGTTGGTCGCCTCGAAACTATTTTTATTTCAAGTCAAGTTGCAAGCTTTCTTTGAAGGTGTTTTTTTTTTCTTTTGAGTGTGTAATAAAGGGATATGACGTATGGACATTGTGTTTATTTTTCAAAAGAGTTCAAAGAGAGATGTAGCCAAGGTATGGCAATTTGAGTCGCAAGCTTTGTACTTTGTAATTCTATCAAGTTATCAATAAAAGAATTACTTTCTATTTCAAATCTCTATGTCAAATTTGGTTTTCTGCATTTATATGTGCTGCGTGCATGTGTTTTACTTTGTCTAGTTGTATTGTGCAGGTACTGGCCTGGTGTAAGCGTTACTTAGGCTTGCATGGTATCATGCCTTAACGAGGACGAACGATCCCACAGGGATCAAAGCGAGGACGATCGATCCTAGCGGGATCGGAGCGTGACATAATTGTATGTAGTGTCCTGCTCCGCAAAGGCACTAGATGAACATATAAATCAAATTGTTGGCCCTGCAACAGAAGACGATTAATCTGGATGAGTGGACAAAGACACATTTTCTGATTCTTTCATGCCTAATAAGAATCTAAATTTTTGAATGAATTTTGTTACTAATAACAAGATGGTAATCATAGAGAATGCTAATACAACGAATCAGTATGCTTATAAGAGAATTCACATATTTCTATGCTAAGAACAAGTAAAAGAGATAATATGCTTGCTAAGAATAAGAATATTGCTTGTTAAAGTAGAGAATGCTCACATGTCCAAAATCTTCAATAGATCCATCTAAAAATTTATACCGATACATCACAAATCTGAATCGTTGATTGTTGGTCCAACGGTTCTTCTTAATCATGCCTTTATCCTTAATTTCGAGGACAAAACTTCCGAAGGGGGAGAGGATGTAAACCCCTATAATTTTTTATATATAAATTTTTTTTTTTATTAATTGATGCCATTTTTTAATTTGTCAATTTATTTTATGTTTGGTCAAAACTACATTAAGTTATAATGGACCTAATACTATTTAGTTATTTTCAAAAAATACATTTTGTTATATTTACATGATAAACTAGTGAAAGTAGGGTTATAAGAAATTCTAGCACTAATGTTAACCAAAATTTTGAATTGGAAGATTTTACAATTTTTCTTTTATTTATTGGGCTTAATATTTATATAAACCAAATTTATATTCCTAAAAACAAACCTAAACCTTATTTCACAAATGCCTAGCCTTAGCCCAAACCTTCCCTGGCCCATTTATATTTTTATCCTGTAGTTCCCCTTTTTAGCTAACCCAGCTCGGCCCAATATGGCCTATGATACAAAATGATGTGGGCAGGCAGGGCTGCTTCAAACCAACTAACCTAAACCCATTTACCCGTAACCAAAACCCCAAAATCCTTACCAAATGCTGCTTGGGCGGGCGGGTCTCACCAATGCCGAACCGCGAACCCACAACCCATTACACCCCTCTTTTTTTCAAAAAGTTACTGTGTGTTGGGTTTTTAACTCACCGGGCGGGTGCCACTTCAAATGACCCGTCCGACCTGTAAATTTGAAAAGTTTTACTATTTTTTTTTCCTCTGCATGTACTGTGCACCTTGTAAACCACAGACTGGCAACACACGTGCACGTAAAGAGCGCGACTGGGCCTCTCCTCTCTTCCTCCCTACATAACACTCCCTTCTCCAGTATTGGCAAGCTGTAACCGACCCACACCTAGCCGCCACCACCTTGTCTTCTCTGAGCTTTCCCGATCAGTGACGACGACGGTCGTCGGAGCTGCGACTTGGCGAGCTGATTTCGTCTTCTCGCATGGGAACAGTCGTTGCCAACCGGAACAACCACTCCCCTCTGTATGCGTGGCTGCATCCGACGGTTTTTCGATGCGGCAGACGTTTGGCTCTGAGTGTCCCTCTCTTTTGGTAAACTCATCCATTTCTTCCTTAATTTATTGCAAGTATTTTATACATGTTTCTTTCAAAAGGAGTAGTGTAGAATATTGTGTAAACTGTTGTGTCATCCTAGTACGAATGCGTGTGTGCGGCCATTGGATGAGTAGAACTCTGACCAGGGGCTGTGTGTAGTTTCACAGAGGAGGAGAGTGGGATTATGATATAAGGGCAGGACTTCTTAAATGTTTCCTCCTGCAATATAAGTTTTTATTGAGATGAAGGAAGTTCATGGCTGTCTATATGGAACATAGATAGGCAAGATTGGAAACTAGGTAGGTTCATCATGCCTCGGTTATCAAGTAGATAGAGCGTGTGTCGTTATTGAGCAAACTGTGCATGCTTGTGTTGAATCAGATGAAGATTCTTCATGACCCTGTTTTTCATGACCCTGTATATGGGAACGAACAAATGACTAAGAAGATGGAGAATGTGTGAGTAATCAGAAAAATATTATAGGGGTGTTTGGAGATGGGAGTCATATTATGTGTGTAGAAGATCAAAAATGAATGGGCGCCACTCACAAGAAAGCACCAGCATCAAGTGGCGCCTAGACGCTGACTTACACGAGACTCAAGTTGGGCCCATATCAAGGTACGTGGGTCCCATATGGCAAGCTTCCTCGAGAAGCTGTAACGGTTGCCATCATTACTGACAGCACAATAGTCGAAGAATATCTCTTCGAATCCCGAACAACGTGACACTCGAAAAGATTTTGTCAATATTAAATGATGATAGCTAGCTCACGCAAGCTATCAAAGGGCGCAAGAAATTTCCACAACACAGAAGACTGAGTTAGAGGCACCAGTTATCAAGTTGCGTCGGCGTAACCTGGCTAGTTGGCGCCACCTAATTAATTTTTTGTCCAAAAGCTAGATGATGTGGCGCACATGCCACTAATTTTGAAGAACGTGTCCACTACAGTGCCCACGACTGCGTGCATCTCACTGACAGGATGCCACGCGTCACCAGTAGTTAAAGTAATCGTTCACACAACTGGATAGGAGGCTCGCAACACAGAGTGCGTGCAACACAGAAAACAGTTTTTTCAGAACTCTATAAATAGAGTTTCAAACCTGTTTTAAAGCATCACTAATGATCATAATCTTCTGACAAAGTGCTGTTGCATTCTCCAGAGGCTCGTGTCTTCAATATCACATAGTCCAAGGGATAAAGTGATCATATTCTGATCAGATTCCTATAGTTGTACTTCTCCAAAAATCATTGTACTCTTGTACTTTCATTCTTTCTTAGTTTGTAGAAATCAAACTTTTATTTTTGCAAACAAAATGGTGACTCTGTTGGAGATGACTTTCTCCTCCAACGAGAAAGTGATAACTCAATGTGATACCGCTCGATCGGCAAGATGCAGAAGACTTTAGTCGTGCAAGTTGACCAAACAGCCTACGAAGCCATGATTAGTGCTGGGGGTGCTAGGTGCGCTACTATGGCTGCCAAGAACAAGGCGCGCACCGTATGGACTCCCAAGTCCTCAACAACACCAATCACTACTTCTGCTCAACCTGCGCCTGTTGCCTCTCTGGCACAAAACAAAAGGGAATGCCCTTTGGCTACTCCCTCTTCTTCTCTAGTTCTGAACTCGAAGAATAGCCTATCTAGTAAGGCTACTAATCAAAACAAAGGAAAGTGCCCATTGATCTTTTCTCATTCTGCGCAAGATGCACCTATTCCTGCCCTGGCATAAAACAAGGGGAAACGCTCTTTAGCTAATCCCTCTTCTTTTTCAAGTCTGAAACTTGCTGGGAATACACCTATTTCTGCCCTGGCGCAGAACAAAGGAAAGCGTCCTTTGGCCTTTTCTCATTCTTTTCCGGTCCTTGACTCGGCAGAAAATACTTTTGGTTGCGCCCTTGCGCCAATCAGTACAAAAGCTCTTTTGGGCAGAAATTCTAATATTCTTGACAGAGATAAGCAAATCTCTGCCAAGAGAGTAAGTTCTATTCAGAATGAACTTTCTGCTACACAGTTGTGGCATGCCAAGCGCACAGGAACAGGGTGAGCAGTACAATAAGGCATTCTACCTACTCCCAAGAATTTAAGTCAGGATTTGCCAATCCTGCGCATCTCAAGATCCAAACAAGAAAAGCTGCTAGTGTCTCTAACAGACACACAAGTAGCGCACCTATCTGACTTGTGCGCCTATCTCAACAGGCGCCAGTCAGGATCAATTTCAGTAAGGCATAAACAGCCTGCACTCGCAGCCAACTTGCGCCAGAGGATGACTTCTGAAGTCAAGAGTCCTTTTACCTATGCCAATCATCTCAGCACCTCCTTGTACACTCAGGGTACAGGACACCTCAAGAATCTAAATCATGTTTCCATTGTTATCAAGAAATATATCCCTCCGACTTCTTTTCGTCCTGTCGTTGTAACCGATCTCCGTGAACTTCTTATACAGAAGCAGAAGATCGTGAAGCAGAAGATCGTAAGGCCGTCTCATCCACTTGTAGCTCCATAATGAGAATATCACTATATTCATCACTATGAGATAATCATCAAATATTGCTGCCAGTCAGCTAAGCGGTCTGTCTTCGGCCGTTTAAACTATGCTTAGAGTCCTGAACAGTGATTGTGGACGAAGATAAATTATTGTATGCTTCGGTCAACATGACATCCTGAAGCACTGGGGGTGGAAAGCGTTCAAGACGTAATGCATCCCGTAACCCCAATCAATAATACTTGGATCGGATCCGTGATTCTGGTTAAGGGGTCTACCGACATACTAGATCAAGAAGTTGAGATACAATCGATCAAAGGAATCTTCCTTCTGACCGAGAAACAATCGGTCAAAAGAATCTTCCCTTTGACCAAGAAATAATCAGTCAAAAGAATCTTTCTTTTGACCAAGAATCAATCGGTCAAAGGAATCTTCCTGACTATGACCAAGATTTCTTTAGTCAAAGGAACCTTCCTATCCCTTATCCTGGGGGTAGTTCCTTGTATGACTTAGATGTCGACAGTAAAAGTTCTGAGCGGACCATCTTTTCTACCAGTTCCTCTTCTGTGGCTAGATAAGTGACAGCATATGTCACTAATGAGGAACAAGACGTATCTAGATCTAACAATCAAGAGCAGAGAATTGCTACCTTGGAGGCCAGTTTGAAGAGTATGGCTGAAATGATGATAGACATGCATGTTGTGATCATGGCATAACACACGGTTCCACCGGTTGCGAATTCGATTTCGACCCAAGAACCTGTAACAACATCTGCTCTCATCAATTTTGGTCTGGGAGTACAGTCTCCTCATACTGCTTCAATACCAGTTTCGGCTACTCCAAGTCAGTCTGGTGTTGGGGGTGGTACTTAATATGCAGTCCCTCCTCCTAACACACCAAATCAGTCTACTGCTCCACAACCAGTGGAAGATGCGAACGAGGCTATAAAACTTTTATGTACTCAGTTTGAAGCCTTCAAACAGAAAGATGGCCTACAGAAGCTTGGGATTAAACAACCTTATCCCATAGAGTGGAAGGAAGTTCAGTTTCCACCCAAATACAAACCTCCTACCATTATATTGTTTGATGGCAATGCATCCCCAAGCCAGTTCCTCAACCACTTTGAGGTAATGACTGATCAACTTTAGCCGAACGATACTCTACTTACTAGAGTATTCGTAGGATGCTTAGTTGGTGCAGCTTACGACTGGTACTACAGTTTGCCAGACGGTTGCATAACCTCCTTTTCTAGATTCAAACAAATATTTTTGGAATGATTTTATGAGGGAACAAATGACATGACTATATCAGCCCTCATCAAAATAAAACAACGACATAATAAAGCTACTGAACGATTTCGCCTTGAGGCACTCAAAATACCTTTGGAAACTCCAGATGCTCTGACTATAGACACATGCAAATCAAACTTGTTACCTATAATGAACATGTGGACTGGCTCTACATAGTTTCAGGATTGGCCTTCCTTCGTAGTAAATGCCAAGGCAGCAGAAGAAAGTGCCGACAATTTCAAACAATTAGGCATTCAGATGCCTAATATTGACAGAGATGAACATGCTGCATCCAACTGCGGTAGTTGTCAGAAAAACCGCAAAGGCAAAGAGACTTTGGCTATCAATGTTAAAGGCAAAGAAGCTCTAACCGTCAACATAGGTCAGTCAACACCTACTCCAACGGCACCACCACAGAGGGCACCACGTCCGAAAGAAGAATACTCCTTCGATGAGGATGATGTCATGAGCATCTTCGATTGCTTGATCAAGAGGAATAAACTTCAGTTGTCGGACGTAAAGCAGCCAGAGGAAATAGGTAAAACTGATCATCCTAAATATTGTGTGTATCATAGGTTTATTAGACATCCGACTCGAGTATGCTATGTGCTCAAAGGGAAGATCCAAGAGATGATCAAATCTGGCACAATCACTCTTCAGCAGGACGAGAAGACCGTAATTGCTAACGTTGTCTCTCTACAGTTTGACAATTTTCTTGCTCAACTTGTGCAGGATAGAGTCATACCCATCCCGAAAGCTACTCTAGAGATTGTCAATCTTCCACCTGCACAAACTGATGGCCTTGTTCCTCTTTCAACCGATAAGGGGAAGATTACATGGATCCATCCTAATTTAGTGGCTGACTTTGAATCGCCTTCTTCATCCACAAAGTCTAAGAAAGCAGCCAAATATAAGTCATGTCATATGACTTCATTATATGAACACTGTCTTCCAACTTTAACTGCTACCTTCACCTCGGCGATAGATTTTTCTTTTTCTTCTTCTTTTGATATAACGCTACCAAAGCTAGAGGCCAATTACCAACCAGCCTTCCATCTATATAGTCAACAATCCCGTGAACTCATGACAAAGATGTGATATGATTTACAAAAGGCTCCCTGCCTGAATCATGGAAAAAAAATCTCATGTACCTCTTTTTCTATGCCTTTCACACAACCAATCTCGTGTTGGTTTGGGTTTCTGGACATACTGTTCAGCTTGCCAAAGGAAGCCTTCCAAAAGCAAGATCCGGAGAAAGAGTTGCAATATGGTGTCCTTCGATCCTTTGTCCGAAGAATAAGCCTTAACTGGTACCAGGTCCGGAAGACTTTACCTGAGAGACTATTCATAAGGTCAAGAGTGCCCTTTTCTAGCTCTGGAGGCTCCTTCAACATCATCTTCTCCTGCTGTTAATGTTCTATCAGCTTTATCGCCTCCAGTAGAACCAACTCCTCCCAAACCGACAGCGGGCGACAAAAAAAATAGCCAGTTTGCTTCGATAAAGTATTGAAGAAAACTCCATCTTTTGGAATTGAGAAGCCGTATAACTTTGATATATTGGCTCAACTAGCTAATACTCCAACAAGGTTATCAATCTTTGAGCTCCTACGTCTCTCAAGGGAAACTCGAAAAACATTGAGTGAAGCTTTGATGCAAGTCGACACTTGTCTGACACTCTTTAAGAAACCAGAGGAGGGGCTTGTAACCTGCTTTCATTGTTATAGTGTGATGGAACTGATGCCCAATATCACCTTTACACAAGATGATATGCTGCTGGAAGACAATCGACATGACCGGCCTCTCTATTTTATGGGATATATACAATAAAGGTTGACCACATCCTGATCGGTCCTGGGTCTGCACTCAGTATCATGCCAAAGACTCTACTAGATGCATTGAAGATTCCTATACATAATCTTTCCACAACTATCACGACAATCCTGGGATTTAAGATCGGTAGAAGTGAACCCCTGGGAAAGATTCGCTTGAAAGTATAAATCGGCAATCATTGTACAAAGGTCACCTTCTATGTGATCGACAATCATGGCTCCTATATTGCCTTGCTGGTAAGACCATTTCTGCATGAGCATAATATTGTGCCATCTACTCTCCATCAATGCTTCAAATGTGTGGAAATCAATAGAGAAGTCCAAAAGGAAGTGGCTGATCTGAATCCCTTTCGAAATATTGAAGCATATTGTACTGATTCTCGAATGTACAAAAAGGAATTCATGGAGGTTATACCAGCCATAGACACTGAGAAAGATCAGAGTGACACCCCAAATGATGTTATTGTAATCCAGGTTAAAGGATGTACTTCTCGTCCTCAATCTTCTCAGACATTAACTATCCATCTTTCCTCTCATGTTAAGCATCCTCCTGCTAAAAAGACGGAACAGAGGAAGCTTACCTCTTTTGAGCCGCTTGTTATCGAACTTCATCGTAACAAGCGTCATCCTTCTCCTTCTCATTCTCCTTCTCCTTCTTCTCCTATAGTTATCAACCTTACCAAGCTTTCTACTAAGGCCAAGAACCCTGTTGTAAATGATGATGTACAAATTAATAAAGTAGCATCTCTTTTGCAATATACTGATGTCTTTTATTATACTCGATGTTACTTAAAAATGCTAGATAACTTCGAATCACTTACAATAGGAGTGGTTCAACCTCTCTAAGATGAAGTATTGCTCAAATCAGTGCAAGACTCCTTCTTAGTTCCTTCCGGGAAGAAAGATGAACTTTTTATACTTTTTAGTAATAGAACAGAGCAGAAGACTACGTACGATAGCGAGGAGGAAAATGACGATAACGGGAGGCTCCAACTATGTCGTTATAATCAACAATCAAAAGATATCATTCAAAAAATGGGCTACAATTTTAAAGCTAGTCTCAATGGCGGTAGGGGAAGGCGAATTCCTATTCGTATTCCTGCTCCAAAAGAAAAGTCACTGCAATATTACGGTAAAACGAAGCATGGATTGGGTTATACCTTGCCGATGCCTCTGAATCCTATAAACAAGAGCGATCTAACTCTTCTAATTCTGTTTCATGGGATTCTGATACCAATAAAGGGCACGTCCATTGGGTGACGCTATCTTCTAATATAGTGTCTGCTAAATTCTCAGAAGACGACAATGACTTTATTGAAGCTCCTGAAGCAGATCCTTTGGCACAAAGGATGGACACTTAATAGGAACTTTGCTTTGAGCAACGAGAACCACCTACTAAAGATCAATTAATTTAGATCGATGTTGGAGAAGAAGGCTCGCCAAGACATATCTTTATCAACAAAAGCCTTCCAGAAGCAGACAAGCAAGAATTAATTCAGCTTATTCGGGAATACAATGATGTCTTCGCTTGGAGTTATGAGAATTATGAGGTTATGTCAGGACTGGATCCTGAGATTGCTACCTACAGGCTCAATATCTTGTCCAATGCAAGGTCGGTCAAACAACAACAGCATCGATTCTGACCTGACACGATAGATGCCATAGAAACTGAAGTCAAGAAGCTTATCTCTTGTGATTTTGTTAGAGAAAAACAACATCCTGACTGGGTTGCCAATGTTGTCCCAGTTATCAAGAAAATGGGAAAGGTCAGAGTCTGCATTGACTTTATAGATCTCAACGATGCTTGTCCCAAGGATGAGTTTCCTTTTCCGATCACTGATGTCATGATTGACAACACCTGCGAATTTGAACGAATGTCTTTCATGGATGGATTCTTCGGTTATAATCAAATCCGAATGCACCCTGAAGATGAGGATATACATCTTTCCATACTCCTTTGGGAGTCTATTGCTATACCGTCATGTCGTTCGGTCTTAAGAATGCTAGTGTAACCTATCAGCGAGCCATGAGTACCATCTTTTGTGATAATTTACGGAAGATAGTTGAATACTATGTCGACGATATTGCTGTCAAAAGTTGTCTAAAGGAAGACCACATCCAAGACTTAAGAACTATCTTCAATTTAATGCGCTAGCATCAACTCAAGATGAATCCCACCAAGTCATTCCTGGGAGTCTCTAGAGGTAAATTTCTCGGATTCGTTATTACCTCTAAAGGTATACATGTTGACCCTGAGAACATCAAAGCCATTCAAGAGATGCGTCCTCTATGCAATCTAAAAAAGCTATAATGATTCCAGGATGGCTTGCATACATTAGGAGATTCATTTCGAATCTGTCTGGACATTGCAGACCGTTCACTCAATTGATGAAAAAAGGTGTGTCTTTCATTTGGACTAAAAAATGCTAGCAAGTATTTAAAGATATAAAATGGTACTTGATGAACCCTCTAGTCCTGGTACCTCCAGTCTCAGGAATACCCTTCCTAATGTATGTTCGAGCAATAGATCATTCATTGGGTGCATTACTAGCCAGAAGAACAAAGAAGGTCATGAACAAGCTATTTATTATCTCAGTCACACAATGATCGGGACTGAACATTGATATAGCCCAGTGGAAAAAGAATGTCTAGCTTTGATGTTTGCTGTTCAAAAGAGAAGACATTACATAACGGGCCAAACTATTCATGTTATCACCAGAGTTAACCCTTTGTTAAGGGTCAAGCCTTAACCGACTTTTTGGCTGCTCATCCAATTTCGGAGACATCTAAACTCTGCGATTAGATTACTGATAAAACTTTAGAATCTAATATGATTTCAGAAGGAATTCTTTTCTGGCATATATTCTTTGATGGTGCATCTAGAATCGGACCCAAAGGTACCATTGTTGTTGGAGTCAAAATTGTCCTCGTATCACCAGATAGATTGGCTATCCAAAGAGCTTATTCTTTAGATGAGCTATGCTCCAACAATGTGGTTGAATACAACGCTCTACTTATCGGTCTCCAATTAGCTAAACAATTGGATATTGAATATCTTGAAGTATACGGAGACTCTAAGCAGATCGTCAATCAGGTTAGAGGCATGTATGAAGTTCGGCACTAGGAACTCGTCTCATATCATGAAGTAGCAGTCAGACTGGCTACATCGTTCAAGGGCTTCTTCATTGAATGTGTACGTCGAGCTTGAATACAGAAGCTGATGCACTTACAAATCTGGCAGCCATATTAGCAATCCCAGTGAGAAGGCAGCAGATGATTGTCATCACTAACAGAGAGTTATTTTGCATCGAGAATAACTCAAATATTGAGTTCAGCAATTGAACTGAAATGAACGTCATTAGTGAAGACTAGAGAGTTACTTTCATCGACTTTATGGTACATGATATCTTACTTGAAGATCCTAAGGAAGCTACAAAAATTCGTAGATGATCACTCCGGTTTTATTACAATTACACCTCCAAGACCCTCTATCGACGATCATTTGATGGTCTACTCTTAGATTGTCTTGCGAGAGATAAAGCAAAACAAATACTATGTGAAGCTTACGATGGTGTATGTGGTGCACATTAGTCCAGTCCTAAGCTACAGGATCGTATCCGACGTATGGGCTACTACTGGCCTACTATGGTATCAGATGCCATTGAATATGCAAGAAAATGTCGAGCCTGTTAAATCCATGCAGATTTCATCCACCAACCGTTGGAGTTCCTTCACCCGACTACCGCATCATGGCCCTTTGAAGCATGGGGCATGGATGTCATTGGTCCTATTAACCCACCGTCATCTAGAGGACATCGATTTATACTAGCTATAACTGACTACTTCTCGAAGTGGGCGGAAGCTATACCTTTAGCCGAAGTCAAGACCAGCAGCATTATCAATTTCATCAAACATCATGTGATATACAGATTCGACGTTCCTTGGCGAATTATTCATGACAATGGGCCCTAATTCATCAGTCAGAAGTTTACTCGATTTTGTGATAACAACAGAATCGATAATGTTGCTTCTACGGCCTACAATCCTGCAGCTAATAGTTTAGCAGAAGCATTGAATAAAACCATCATCAAGCTTTTCAAGGAGTTCATTTCTACCAATAAAAAGAACTGGAGCAAAAAATTTAGAGAATGTCTATGGACTTATCGTACTACTATACGCACTCCAACCGGCTGTACACCTTTCTCCTTGGTGTATAGGTACGAAGCTGTCCTACCATTAGAAATTCAAATAACATCTCTAAGGATGGCAATTGCCAATGAACTCACAACAGAAAACAATAATCGTCTTTGACTTCAGGAGCTTGAAGCGCTTGACGAGAAGCAGCTATTAGCTCAACAACATCTTGAGCTATATCAAGCCCGCATCTCAAAAGCTTTCAACCGTAAAGTCAAAGTACGAGCATTTCAAAAAGGCAAATTGGTCCTTACTGTCAAACGTTCTACGACTGTAACACGCATGAGCAAGGGCAAATTCGAAGCGAAGTGGGAAGGTCCCTATGTTGTAAGCAAGATTTTCTTAAGCAGAGCTTATCAACTGACCGGGATGGACGGTCGAGTCGCTATGATGTCCATCAATGACAAATTCTTAAAGAAATACTATGTTTGAAGAATGTATAAAACATCTTCTGAATATTGTACATACCCCAAACCGTCGAGTTATTATCTTTTATTTTACTTTTCCGTAAATAAAACCACAAATAATAAACCATCAAAATCGCTAGTGGAGTATATCTTGATCATATCACATTATCGCAAATATCATCTTTTGGAACCCAGTTGTTTTAAAAGATATCCTGTCTTTGAATCCCAGCTAATTCAAAGATAATTAATAGATACTTGAATTCATGTCCGTATTACCTCTGAATTCTATTATCTACATCAGCGACCTATCACGTTCACATTATCTCTGATAAAGTCGTCTTTTGAAATGATAATATTCCAAGAATGATATTCTGTCATGTCCATATTACCTCTGAACAGATATAATGAGTATATTGTTATTTTCTAGAAGATATGTCATGTCCGGTTTCTCTGAACATACTGCAGAAGCATGGAATTTCAGGCGCATCTTGTAAGGGTTATATACTAAAAGCATCACTTTTGTAGTAACCTTGTTTCCTTAAATTTTGAATGAAAATCATATGGGCAAATGTTTGCATATTGTATTTGTTGCAAGTGTTAATGCAAATGTCTGATATTCTATATTGTAGATAATATGGTGTGTGGTGTCACATAGAAGATCATATTATCAGTTTTCTATGGAGTATATAAATAGTTCACAACCTAGATGGACTTGGACAATCTATTGAAAAGGTTGTAGTGTAATATGGTATTAGTCTATCTTGACTATAGGTTTACACTAGTACACTTTGTGTGTATTGAACAAGACCACTTGAGGTTGTTCTCTTTGTACTGACTACATAAGAGAACAAACACCTCTGTTATTATGGATGCTTGTGCTCTTAATCCGGATATAATAACGGACATGTATATGCAGTGTTCATTACTTTAACTCATAAAAGAGTGAGATTCATTATGGATCAACAACCTCTATGAATTGGGTAATAACATTGTATGTATGATGGGCTGTTGATTATAAATGGAATCCATGTCCCGATACATCGGGTTGATGATGTCCTCTTAAGGAGCTCATAAGGATTGTCATGTAAACCCTGCAGGTAGATTATATCCGACATGACAAATAAAGTTGAGCAGTACTACTTAAGGATAAAAGATGTCGAATCAATATAGTTATCAGTAACTTAATTTGATCGACGGACATACGATATCTTAACATGGGGAGCCAAACGAGCATATAATAAAAGGAGCCCACAAACATAATTTAGGATTAGGGAGGTAGTGCAACAATAGCTCATTAGTGGACCGAGCTATTGTTAATGGGCCTGGATTGTGTGTTCGGGCTGAACACGGGATATCCAGATCCGTTAGGAGGCCTAACCCTAAATTTTTCTCATGGTCCCTGCCGTAGCCTATATATATCCTCTATTCTCTGGCCGCCAGATTACTGATCATAAATCTGAAATTTTCTCTAAATTCGTAATTCACGTAAGGAGAGAAAGAGAGGGCTGCCAAGGAGAAGAAAAGGTTGGGAGATCGTCGTCCACACGACTTCCAACTCGAGGAAGGAATACGTGCAGAAGAACTTGGGGTCGTCCGCTCGAGATTGCCAGAAATTACTTGTCTCCTTTCCGCCGCAGGTATAATTCGTGAACCCTAGTTTCCGCCTATGAAGGGTTAGAACACATATTAGATCTGTTTAACATTCTATCGATCAATACGCATACCAAAGGAAGGGTCCTGGGAATCCCCAGTTCCATCACATCTAAGGCCGGAGCTCCAATGCGCCCTAACTCTCATGTGCCAGAAATCAACATGCACCAGGAACAGAATACTTGGCACAACAGAAAACAACAAAGAAGCAGAGACATATAAATGGGGCTTTTATTTCATATTAAAGTCTATTACATGTCTTTTACAAAGTAGAATTCTTTTACAAAAGAGAAAGAAAATCCTAAAAGCTACAGTCAGGCGCAGTGCTATAGCCAGGCGCATCACTCAAGTGCTACAGCCAGGTGCATCATTCCAGTACCTCAGCGTATGCGCATCCCCGTGCATAGTCAAAAAGAATCACTTCCTCTCCAGCATGCGGGCACTCTAGCAGGAGGAGTGGCTCTTCTAGCCAAACCAAATCGGGGCACGATAGCCCCGACCTGCGGCTCTTCCAGCATAACAAAAATTGGGGCACGACCGTCCCGATCTTTGGATGCAACAGGCACCTTCAGCCTGTATCGGGACACGCCGATCCCGATATTTGGATGCAACAGGCACTTTCACAGGGCCGATAGCACATCTTCGTCTTAGGAAGGAGTTCATCGTCAACTCGCTAAGCTAGGGAACCGATCGAGTTCGTCTCCATGAAGGAAAGCAAAGTGAAATGAGAAACAAAACTATTCACAAAGCTATTTATAGGCCGAGGCAACCCTCGTCCATACGCCAAGTGGCAGTCTCCTCGTATTCTGTGTAATAAATTTATATTTATGACGATAAATTTGCATCTTTGTATTCAACCAAGTCAAAACAGCCATTAATTCCTCGAAGAACTCAACAGACGGGCCAATAAGGATGCGCCATACGGCAGATGCGCCGTCAGCACCATGTGCTCCATACCGATGTGCCCAATGGGACATAGACCCATGCACCTACTAGGACACAAACTGATGCACCCACTTTAACTCGTCACCCATCAAGCATTTAATGCTATGTGACAGAGTCGGTAGCACGCTTCCTGAAGACAGAATAGTTGACAGCTTTTTGCAGAAAATGAAAAGCCGCCAACGTCATCTTCATTATTACATTTTGTCGACTATAGGTGTCCTTACCACGTGGTCGACCGATCACTTGCATGCGCCTCCATAGCCATGCGCCCAGAAATCTGCATACGCCTCAAAAGCCATGCACCTCCGACTTACTTCTGATCCCAAAAGACAGAAGCCAAGTCTCTGCATGCGCATTCATAGTCATGTGCCCAAAGCTCTATATGCGCCTCAAAAGCCTTGCGTCCAGACTTATCTGTGACTACTAAAAGTCATAGATCGAGTCGCTCCATGCGCCAGATCCTAGGCGCATCCTGACAGATCATTTTCCCTCTACAAAATTCGAGATCTCAACAACAGACGAATCTTCATGACTGCCATGTGTCAGCTCTATCGCAGCCCAACAGAGCAGTTTAGCAGATTCAACTCCTACTTAGGTCGCATCATCCGTGCGCTCCACGGCATCAGCCACATGGCATTTGTAGGTACAGGCGCATCCTACATATGCGCGCATGAGCAGACCAGTTTGCTGCCTAAAAATAGAAGGACCATTCCTTCATCCACATAAGCACAGAGAAAAAAGGGAAAATCATATCCACAGACAGAAACGAGAAGAGAGACACTTAACGTCTTCTTCTTCTCAAAATGCTCCAGCATCCAGAGCAACCCAGACCTTCAGAGAGTCCAAGATCGTCGTCAGAGTGTCAACGGAGTCAACGCATTACCACTGGCTCCATCGATACAGTTCCCAAATAAAAACAAATTATACTATACAATTCGGTTTGTAATTGAAATACCAAGGTTTATCAGTCAAAAAGATCTTGTCATATTTTTGATGGCAAACAATCTGGCAACTCTGCTGGGGACTTCTTTCTCTTCTGACGAAAAAGTCATATCACAATCTAACGACATCAAGCTTGGCTCCTCCTACAAAACACTCGTGGTGTGCCTCAATCAACAGGCGTATGAGGAGTTCATCTCTGAAGGCAGCGCAAGTCCTTCAAAGCGGCTGCCAAAGTCGAAGAAGACTCGCCAAGTTTGGGTGCGCAAAGGAGATGCGCCGAGCACCACCACTGAAGGGGATGCGCCATCGCAGCCCACCCTTCCTGTTGACGTTCTCAGCAAGAAAGATGCGCCCACCAGTGCAGCGCATATGCAAGAGAAACGCAGTATTGACTGTATTCTCCAGTTGTCTTCTTTCCAGTTGAAGAAGATGTGCCGACGAAACAAAGGCACATCCAACTTCCCCCGTATGTACTCTAGCGTGCAGGAGAGGACCTCTTTCTTTGACAAAATCACTCGCTGTTGTGGCGAGGATGAGTTGGATTCTGAGTACTATGCGCCTTCATGGGCAGGTATGAAAAAATCTAAGGCAGTACGGGCCATGCGCCCCAAATATGCTACGTCCACAGTAAACCGGAGATGCGCGCTCAAAATTATATGCGCTATCGATGGTAAACTATACAGATTCGACTCAGGTACATTTGCACCAGGTATGAGCCGACTCTCAAAGTTTTCTTTTCGCTTGGGCGCATCTTTTACGCTTGAAACCAAGTCGTGCGAGGCAAAACTTGTGACTTTGAACCCATGCGCCCACGTTGGTTGTGCGCATGAAGTGGGTTCAAGTCGCAATACATGTTGCTCCCCCACCAATGATCTGGGCGTATCTCATGTGCTGGAACTGGATCAGGGGGTACAGCATTCACATGCCCACCCCGGCACTTGGCCTCGCCATGCGCTTGAATGGGGTATAAAAGTGAGTTCTCCCCTCATGATTTGCGTAATATGATCACTCACAAATGCAGATCAGGAGATCTGACCATTAAGTACGATACGCCCCTCATGGGACACACTTATGCCATAGTCACCATCAACTGCTGTTATTGTAAAACAACGGCTCCATCATTCAGGCAGTCTGTGTTCCAGCGACTACAATCTGTTGCACCCATCCAACATCGTCTCGGAAAGAAGGTGCCAGTTGAAGATGATTCAGAGCCCAAGGTCGCTTCTTGTCATGTTGTCTCCAGCTTCCATTCATCAGGAAGAAAGACAACCACCAATCCCTCGACCTCAGCAGCATCGTCGAAGAGTCAGCCAAGAAAAAGCAAAACGATGGTCCCGTCCTCAGGGGTGTTTGAGAGCACCTGGTCAAGGAAGAAGGTTCTAGCAGAAGCATCAGCTGGGAGTGATCAAACTCCTGCTATCCATGACAACCCTCCGCTTGAAGATGAGGACGTTCTCCATTGAACCGACCCCGAGGTAGCTTGGGGTAGCCAGTATGAGGTCTCAGAAGGGGAAGCTCTTTCGCATGAAAGTGAGGTCGAAAGCGAAGCCTCAACCGATCCATCCACTTCCACCCATGTTATGCCAGTTTACATGGCTGGGGGTAGTGATGAAGGAGAGTCAGACGCTCCAGCTCCGGACACCGTACAGCGTATGGACACCCTGGAAGGGAGCCTCAAAACCCTTTCTGCTACCATACAATCCTTGACTCAAATGGTATTTGAGATTTGGACCACTCTGGCATCTTAACCATTAGCAAGGGCACATGTCTTCGCCAGTCCTGATCCAGGGGCCAATGGACAATCAAGTATACCCCCTCAGCAGGTACCTTCAAGTGCATATCATCACACTGTACCGCGGATGTCGGCTCCATCAAATGTCTAGCTTCACACCTTACCGCCCTCACCGGCTTTTAGTTCTGCAGAAGAGCTGGTGGACATGATCAGAGATATGCACGAGTCCTTTGAAGCATGAAACAAACAGGAAGAACGTCAGAAGATGGGATCCTGCAACCTTACCCTCTCGAATGGAACAAAGTGGTTTACCCTCCCAAGTATAAACCACAAACATTGACGCCATATGATGGAAAGGATTCTCCTCGCCGGTATTTGACCTACTTATTGTCTCAAACGGGACATCTCCCAAAGGAAGACGCCCTATGTCACGACCCGCACCCACTGTTTGGGTACGAGAACGTAACTACGCCCAGCCTACGCCGCAGTGTCGACGGTAGTACGCTGTCCTAGGTCACAACATCTAACAAAATCATGCTAAGCAGTTTATACTCCCCGAATGGGGGTGACATAGCAGATACAGTCTCAATCACATCTAAGGTAGGGCATGATAAAGATAGATAAAACATGAAATCCAAAAGAGATACAGGAGATAGAAGTCTAAGTGTCTAAGATACATAAACCCAGAAATATATCTCAAAACTCAAATACATTAATCCACAAAGTAAATACAACTCCAGACAAAATGAAATAACTATCTAAACAACCTCTACTGTGTCTCCTCTAGGCTAGCAGGCAATCCCAGGCCATCTGTAAAATTTATCAACAGGTCCAGTCAGGACAGGAGCGAGCACATTACATCTCAACAGTTCATAGCAGGTTAGAAAATATAATCATGCAGTAAAGTAAGATACAGGTACTGAAAGAAATGTAGTATGTAAACAGAGAGAGAGCTGCAATAGAAATATCTACTAATAATAAAGACTAACAGTGGCTAGTGAGTCAGAGTACAATATAGACATGTAAATGGCATAGGAGATTCTGATGCTACACTATGGAAGAGATTCTGATGCTACACTACTTGGATAGTATTCACATGTCTATTTCTACTCTCCCATACCCCCAATCAATACACAATGATCCAATCAGGTTATGTTATGATGCTATGTAACAGCATCCGAAGGGTGGTAAGCCCCCGAAGGGTGGTAGCCCCCGAAGGATGGTAAGCCCCCGAAGGGTGGTAGCCCCCGAAGGGTGGTACATAGTAGACCCATAAATGGGATAAGGATTCCAGGAAGACTCTGTGATCATAAGAGTATATGTCACAAGTGATCGAAGAACCAACGAAGCATAGTGATACGCCATGTAAGTAAAACGCACAGAACATGTAGTACCCGATGCTCCCTAAGGATAACATCTCAAGAAGGGATCCATATAGTACCGTGTGACCAACGTGACAGTACAAGTAAAGTAATCTAATACAGGAAATAATTCTAAGCAGGATATGAAATGATCAGAGAATGTACTCGCATGATAACCTGAACAGCTGATAAGTATAGGGGGTCCAACTGAAGCCACAGAGTCCTATTTAAAGCAATACAGGTTACAAGGCGTTCAAGTTGTAATAAATGAATCTCTACAAACAATCTATTTCATTCTAGGTTCTTCTAAGTCAAATTAACTCTAGGTCAACTTCGGTCAATAATTTAGTCAAACTAGGTCAGGTATTGACTTACAGTTGACTTTGGATCAACTGGTCAACTCTGGTCAAACAGGGTCAATTCTAGTCTAATATAAAGTGTACTTCGTTATTCGTACGTCGAAACTTACGACACGCAAATCAAGATAAGAATATCAATGGTAAGGTTGATAATCTTATTATAGTGATCCACGTGTTCATCTTGTTAATCTCAGCGATGTGAGATCACTGGAATTGACTGATCTCAGTTTTGTTGTACTAATCCTGAAATACGAACATTATAAAAATTAATTAATAATTAATTATAAAAAGGTTAAACTCAGAGAAATTATCAACAAATATTGTCGGACGATGAAATGAACATCGCCAACGTGTCCAAAATGGTCAAATTAGCTAGGATAGCCTACCCATCGGTCTAATTTGGATACAAGGGCAAAAAGGTAATTTCGGGTCAAAACGGTGTCCGTGTCGAAGCCGTTTTGCACCAAAAACGTGCAAGAAAACAAGTCTATAAAATATAGTTAATTATATGTCCACAAAACCAGAATGACGATACGAATCCAACGGTATCTCCAGAATTGGATTCCGTTGACCCGATCTCAATTTGGCCCGTTGACCAGAACTTGGAATCCCGGTTTGCACGGAAATGCTTGCCGGAGTCAAAGTTCTCAAAACTCAGCAAACTACCTGTCAACGAGTCCAGAATGATGATACGAACTCAACGATATCTCCGGAATTGGATTCCGATGAGCCGGCGTCAAAAAGTCCCGTTGACCCAGAATGTGGGACCCATTTTGTACCGAAAAACGTGCCAGGGCCCACGTTCTCCAAATATAACAAATTTTATATGAAAACATGCCAGAACGATGTCACAAGTCTAATGGTGGTGTCAGAAATGAAATCTGGAGTCCCGTGTTCAAAAATAGAATTTTACAAGTTGGAAATTACGAATTCGGACGGCCAACTTTGGCGTCGAATTCAACCAATCAAACAAGCTCACAATAAAACAAAACTGGAGGAGTAGTAAGAGGGTTATAGCAGCTTCGTACAGGAACTGGTAGCACGCCAAAAGGAGCTGCGGTGGAGGAGATACAAGCTGACGAAGTTAGCCCCACGAAACTGTCCAAATTTAATACAATTAAAAAGGTCAACTTGGTGGCCGGTTTTGATGTATCAAACGATAAAATTAATGGACGAAAATTGACAGGAGTGAAGGTGGATATACCGAGATTGCGACGGAGCGAAGAAATTGCCGATCCAACGGTCGAATTTTAGAGAAAATGTGCGCGAAGTTGCTGCGACGGAACGCCAAAATGAACTCAATTCCGCGCGCGTCACGACGGAACATCGTGCAAAACGTACGAATCGCCTCGACGGCGCGTCCCGGAGGACGGTGGCCGTCAGGGAAGGCTCGTCGGAGTTCGCCCATGTGGGGGCGCACGGCCAGGGGCCACGGCGGCGCGTGGCCGGCCACGGCGGCGCTCCTCGTGCGCGCGCACGGCTGGACTGCTGCCGCTGTGCTGTTGGCGCACGCGACGGCACGCGGGGCAGCACGGCGACGCGCGGGACGGCCAGCAACTGCAGCGACAGGGTGGCCACGGCCTCGACGAGGGTCGGCGACGCACGGCGACTGTGGAGGCGGCCACGCGACGGAAAACAAAGTGGTGGTGGCGGATTAGATGAGGAGGGAAAGGAGGAGGAGGAAGGAAGTAGGAGGAGGCGATGGCTGGGGTGTTGGACGACGGCCGGCGACGCGGCGGAGGCCGGTCAGGGGAGGTCGGGGGAGGTGAGGTGGTGATGGCTCGGGCTAAGGAGGAGGAGGAGTGGTCGTCGAGTGGTTGGAGGTTGATGGTGGTGGCGGAATGATGATGTAGTGGTGGTGGTAAGGTTGTGGTGTTGATAGATGGGTGGTGGTGGCGGAATGATGATGTAGTGGTGGTGGTAAGGTTGTGGTGTTGATAGATGGGTGGTGGTGTTGGTAATGAGAAGGAGGAGGAGGTGAAGTTGGAGGAGAGGGCTGTGCTCGTGGTCGACGGCTGACCAGGGGGTGGTCGGTTTTGATGAAGGTGCTGTTGTTGTTGTGGTGTTGTTTAGTTGGGAAGAAAATAGTGAGAATGAGGTGATAATATTAAATGAGGGAGAGAGAGAAATGAGTGAAAAATTGTTCTTGGGATTAGGGCCAGCCATGTGTTGGCTGAGTGAAAGTGAGGGAAAGTTTTGGAAATGAATGATGTTGATTTAAATTGGAGAATCAATGGCTAGGAATAAATATTGAGAAATTGGTCATTCCAATAGGGATAAAAATCAATAAAAATTTCTATTAAATATAGAAAAAATAGGTAGAAGAGTACTTAATATTTTTGGGCAAGAAAAATATGAGGGTGTTATGATGGAGAGCAACATGGAGCTGGGCTGGACTCGATGGAGCCGGATTGGATCAAAATCGGACATTGTGCAAAAATCGAATTAAAATTAGGTGTCGATGATCATGGGTAAATAAGTAGCACATGGGGATTCCAATAAATAGGACACAAGTGGCAGACGGGTAGTAGGCTCAATGTGGGCCATGTCCATAGTTGGGGCTGACAGGTTTTGGTCGACAGGGGACCCACAAATCAACTTGGAAGATAAATGTGACACCGTGGGATGAAATAAAATCGGGTCATGTGTCGGGAAAGTTGTGCGAAGCAAATGGAGCACAAAATGACGTGTCTGAGTGGGACACGAAGGTCATGGATGACGAGCGTCTTGAGTAGATCATCAATGAGAAGTTGGTTTCAAGAAACTGACTGGTCTTGCGCTCCAAAATTAAAAGTCACGGTAACGTGCTAATAATGATCAAGGAAAAGAGTGGGAAAGATAATTAATAATCAAATGGTCTAAATCGACCCGAAGTTATGCGAAGCAAAAAGAGCACATGGGAACAAGTTTGAGTGGGACACTATATACCATCATGAAGGTAATCCTGTCCACCCCAAAACTCGTGAAGAAGGTTTCCAGAGTTGAACATCCCTGACACTCCAAATATCAAAGGCACGGAAAAGTATACTTAAGGAAAAAAATAACAGAATAAATTATTTATCGAAACCAAATCAATCAAAAAATTAAAATAAAATAAAAAAATCAACCCGAAATTCAGGGTGCTCACATCCTACCCACCTTATAAAAATTTTGTCCTCGAAATTAAAATTGTTCATACTCCTAGGTCAAACCCCCACAATCAAGTCCCAGAACTTAAACAAATCATACCATCAAAAGGACAACGTACAGGGTCATGGCATACGGTGGTAGTGAAAGTCCCATCTAGGTATACTAGTCGTGCTAATACCAAAACGGTCATAGGGTATCAAAACACACAAGCAATCCAGGGTGCTAAAATAAAAAGGTTACAGAAATAACAAATCATCAAAACTGTAAGGCGATCTACCATCCTATATAAAAACTGGTACTTATTAAAAAAATAAAGAAATGTAACTACCAATCATCTAAAAGGGTACAGAAAAATCAAATTCAAAAGTTAAAGAATTGAAAGTCACTTGCATTGAAATTCAATCACAATATATATATATATATATATATATATATATATATATATATATATATATATATATATATATATATATATATATATATATATATATATATATATATAGCGTTAGAGAGGAAAAGCTAGCATTATGTGTATGGGGACATGTTCATATGGTTAGATAGTAGGCGTGGGTGTACGTGAATATACATGAAAGTGTAGATGAGGATTTGGATTTCAAAACAACGGCTATCAAGTTACACTAATCATGGCATATTGGTTAAACAATCTACAATACACAATTCATTTACTCCTAACATGCATGGCTTAACCATATACATACATATATATAAAGAGTTAGAGATTTAGTTATGTATCTATATACATTATAACATGTATGCCTAAGCTCTCTATATATATCTATATAGATATATGAACCTAACATAGAGGGGAAAGGGTTAGGTTACATGACAGTGTATAATATGTTAGGGTGTGTGTGTGTGTCCTTGTACAGGGTTATAACTTAGTATTGAAAGGTTAAATCCAGTTTTAGTTTAGCATTTACATGCAATGTCTGAAATGAGCTAACATTTAAAGCAGTAAAATATTAACATAATGCAGTCTCAGATTTTAGGATTTTGAAACATTACAACCAATCTCAACGCTCCCAATACATCCTAACACGATAGAAATGAAACCCTAACATACTATCCACACATTTATCTACGCAACAGTTCAATATTACATGTTAAATCTGAAATTGGACTAAACATTGGAAATTAATGTGAAAATGTTAACATGTATTCAGTTTTCAGGATTTGAAGAAATTCGAATATCAAAACCAACTCAATGTTTATCACGACCTAACATGTAAGAATATGAAGCCTAATATTATATCCCTACATACAATAATGTACACAACTCTAAATATTACATTAAAAAAAACAAAAAATTGAACTAACATTTGGAATCCGTATTAAGGGTTAATATGCACACAGTCTTAGATTGGACAAATTTAACATAACTTAACCAATTTCTCTAAAAATTAAAACCTTGAAGATATCATACATGTGCAGTTATGTAAACAAAACTGACAACATGAAACCTATATTTGAACTACGACTTTAAACTGGAAAAAGCAGAAAACCAGGAATATTGGGGTTTGGAAATTAACATCAACAACATATTAATATTTATTTAGATAGGTTGGAAATCAAGCGTAGCATGCATATGTATCGGCAAAGTGTCTGCTATATATATATATATATATATATATATATTCATATGCATTCTCATGTCCCAATTTAAAATTAATTCTACGTTAAGACTAACATTTAAATTCCTACCATGATTGCAAAACAGGTGATTGACGTAACCAAGATAGTTTTATTATTATTAATACAAGAATAATAACAAGAAAGAAATAACGATAAAATCCGTTTTGCTTATCTGTTTAAAGAAGAACCATTTTGAAACTCAGAGCTGAAATATCAAATCCAAAATAAGTCCAGCAAAATCATTGATTTATTGTATTAAGAAGAAATTCATAGAAAGAAGTTACACAAAGGTTTATAAAAATAGCTACCTATTCCTAAGCAAAACAAAACAACAAGTAATAATTCCCCCTTTTTTTTGAAGGACTGAAACAAAAGTAGAGAAAACATGTTCAAAATATTTAAGGCACAATATGATAATCATATGCGTCTATCCAAGGTCATGGTACTCTAAATCCTCGTCATACTAGTAAGCAAGGCTACGATAATCACAGAGTCCTCGACTTATGCACATACCTCTAGAATCATGGTATTTAACATTTTCGCGATGCCGCTAGCTTGGCTGCGAAAATCTTAAATTTCCACACCCGAGAAATATATCCAAAGTCAGACTGTATGTCCTCACCATGCTAGCTAATGTGACTGTAGAAGACTAGATTTCCATAACTTAGATGACCTAGCCCATATGATTTTATCTTGAAAAAATTTAAATTAAATCAACAATGAATACCCATAAATCAAATCAAATTTATCAACGAACTTCAAAATTCAAATTGAACAAAAATTCATCAAAATACAAACTCGGATGCAACAACTATCATCAAGATACAAAATTTGACAATCATCCATCAAAATCAATAAATACAAACTCAATTCAACAATAATCCATCAAATCAAATTCAACAACAGAAAATAAAGATAAAACAAATCAAGGAAAAAGAGAGTTTTCAAATCGAAGTTAAATAAGATTCTCCAGGGTCGTCCCAGGAATCTCTCAAGGAGGCCTAACTGTGATTGAGTACCTTCAAAAATATATCCTATTTCTATTACAGGCTGTAGTGGCACTCTAGTTCGAATACCACTATACAAACTCGACCTGTATGGGCCACCACTAAAAATGTGTCACGATCCGCACCCACTGTTTGGGTACGAGAACGTAACTACGCCCAGCCTACGCCGCAGTGTCGGCGGTAGTACGCTGTCCTAGGTCACAACATCTAACAAAATCATGCTAAGCAGTTTATACTCCCCAAATGGGGGTGACATAGCAGATACAGTCTCAATCACATCTAAGGTAGGGCATGATAAAGATAGATAAAATATGAAATTCAAAAGAGATACAGGAGATAGAAGTCTAAGTGTCTAAGATACATAAACCCAGAAATACATCTCAAAACTCAAATACATTAATACACAAAGTAAATACAACTCCAGACAAAATGAAATAACTATCTAAACAACCTCTACTGTGTCTCCTCTAGGCTAGCAGGCAATCCCAGGCCATCTGTAAAATTTATCAATAGGTCCAGTCAGGACAGGAGCGAGCACATTACATCTCAACAGTTCATAGCAGGTTAGAAAATATAATCATGCAGTAAAGTAAGATACAGGTACTGAAAGAAATACAGTATGTAAACAGAGAGAGAGCTGTAATAGAAATATCTACTAATAATAAAGACTAACAGTGGCTAGTGAGTCAGAGTACAATATAGACATGTAAATGGCATATGAGATTCTGATGCTACACTATGGAAGAGATTCTGATGCTACACTACTTGGATAGTATTCACATGTCTATTTCTACTACCCCGTACCCCCAATCAATACACAAGGATCCAATCAGGTTATGTTATGATGCTATGTAACAGCCCCCGAAGGGTGGTAAGCCCCCGAAGGGTGATAGCCCCCGAAGGGTGGTAAGCCCCCGAAGGGTGGTAGCCCCCGAAGGGTGGTACATAGTAGACCCATAAATAGGATAAGGATTCCATGAAGACTCTGTGATCATAAGTGTATATGTCACAAGTGATCGAAGAACCAACGAAGCATAGTGATATGCCATGTAAGTGAAACGCACAGAACATGTAGTACCCGATGCTCCCTAAGGATAACATCTCAAGAAGGGATCCATATAGTACCAGTCCGTGTGACCAACGTGACAGTACAAGTAAAGTAATCTAATGCAGAAAATAATTCTAAGCAGGATATGAAATGATCAGAGAATATACTCGCCTGATAACCTGAACAGCTGATAAGTATAGGAGGTCCAACTGAAGCCACAGAGTCCTATTTAAAGCAACACAGGTTATAAGGCGTTCAAGTTGTAATAAATGAATCTCTACAAACAATCTATTTCATTCAAGGTTCTTCTAAGTCAAATTAACTCTAGGTCAACTCCGGTCAATAATTTAGTCAAACTAGGTCAAGTATTGACTTACAGTTGACTTTAGCTCAACTGGTCAACTCTGGTCAAACAGGGCCAATTCTAGTCTAATATAAATTGTACTTCGTTATTCGTACGTCAAAACTTACGACACGCAAATCGAGATAAGAATATCAATAGTAAGGTTGATAATCTAATTATAGTGATCCACGTGTTCATCTTGTCAATCTCAGCGATGTGAGATCACTGGAATTGACTGATCTCAGTTTCGTTGTACTAATCCTGAAATACGAACATTATAAGAATTAATTATTAATTAATTATAAAAAGGTTAAACTCAGAGAATTTATCAACAAACATTGTCGGACGATGAAATGAACATTGCCAATATGTCCAGAAAAGTCAAATTAGCTAGGATAGCCTACCCATCGGTCCAATTTGGACATAAGGGCAAAAAGGTAATTTCGGGTCAAAACAGTGTCCGTGTCGGAGCCGTTTTGCACCGAAAAACGTGCAAGAAAATAAGTCTATAAAATATAGCAAATTATATGTCCACAAAACCAGAATGACGATACGAATCCAACGATATCACCAGAATTGGATTCCGTTGACCCGATCTCAATTTGGCCCGTTGACCAGAACTTGGAATTCCGGTTTGCACGGAAATACGTGCCGAAGTCAAAGTTCTCAAAACTCAGCAAACTACCTGTTAACGAGTCCAGAATGATGATACGAACTCAACGGTATCTCCGGAATTAGATTTCGATGAGCTGGCGTCAAAAAGTCCCGTTGACCCAGAATGTGGGACCTACTTTGCACCGAAAAACGTGTCAGGGCCCACGTTCTCCAAATCTAACAAATTTTATATGAAAACATGCCAGAACGATGTCACAAGTCTAATGGTGGTGTTAGAAATGAAATCTGGAGTCTCGTGTTCAAAAACGGAATTTTATAAGTTGAAAATTATGAATTCGGACGGCCAACTTTGGCGTCGAATTCAACCAATCAAACAAGCTCACAATGAAACAAAACTGGAGGGGTAGTAAAAGGGTTATACCAGCTTCGCACAGGAACTGATAGCACGCCAAAAGGAGCTGCGGTGGAGGAGATACAAGCTGACGAAGTTGGTCCCGCGAAACTGTCCAAATTTAATACAATTAAAACGGTCAACTTGGTGGCCGATTTTGATGTATCAAACGATAAAATTAACGGACGAAAATTGACAGGAGTGAAGGTGGATATACCAAGATTGCGAAGGAGCAAAGAAATCGCCGATCCAACGGTCAGATTTCCGGGAAAATGTGCGCGAAGTTGCTGCCACGGAACGCCAAAATGAACTCGATTCCGCGCGCGTCACGACGGGACGTCGTGCAAAACGCACGAATCTCCTCGACGGCGCGTCCTGGAGGACGGTGGCCGTCAGGGAAGGCTCGTCGAAGTTTGCCCATGGGGGGCGTACGGCCAAAGGCCACGGCGGCGCATAGCCGGCCACAGCGGCGCTCCTCGCGCGCGCGCGGCTGGACTGCTGCCGCTGTGCTGTTGGCGCGCGTGACGGCACACGGGGCGGTGCAGCAACGCGCGGGCAGCCAACAACTACAGCGGCGGGGTGGCCACGGCCTCGACAACGGTCGGCGGTGCACGGCGACTGTGGGGGCGGCCACGCGGCAGAAAATGAAGTGGTGGTGGCGGATTAGATGAGGAGGGAAAGGAGGAGGAGGAAAGAAGTAGGAGGAGGCGACGGCTGGGGTGTTGGCCGACGGCCGGCGGCGCGGTAGAGGCCGACCAGGGGAGGTCGGGGGAGGTGAGGTGGGGATGGCTCGGGCTAAGGAGGAGGAGGAGTGGTCGTCGAGTGGTTGGAGGTTGATGTTGGTGGCGGAATGATGATGTAGTGGTGGTGGTGAGGTTGTGGTATTGATAGATAGGTGGTGGTATTGGTAATGAGAAGGAGGATGAGGAGAAGTTGGAGGAGAGGGTTGTGCTCGTGGTCGACGGCCGACCAGGGGGTGGTCGGTTTTAATGAAGGTGCTGTTGTTGTGGTGTTGTTTAGTTGGGAAGAAAATAGTGAGAATGAGGTGATAATATTAAATGAGGGAGAGAGAGAAATGAGCGAAAAGTTGTTCTTGGGATTAGGGCCGGCCATGTGTTGGCTGAGTGAAAGTGAGGGAAAGTTTGGGAAATGAATGGTAATGATTTAAATTGGAGAATCAATGGCTAGGAATAAATATTGAGAAATTGGTCATTCCAATAGGGATAAAAATCAATGGAAATTTCTATTAAATATAGAAAAAATAGGTAGAAGAGTACTTGATATTTTTGGGCAAGAAAAATATGAGGGTGTTATGATGGAGAGCAACATGGAGCTGGGCTGGACTCGGTGGAGCCGGATTGGATCAAAATCGGACATTGTACAAAAATTGAATTAAAATTAGGTGTCGATGATCATGGATAAATAAGTAGCACATGGGGATTCCAATAAATGGGACACAAGTGGCAGGCGGGTAGTAGGCTCAATGTGGGCCATGTCCATAGTTAGGGCTGATAGGTTTTGGTCGACAGGAGACCCACAAATCAAGTTGGGCCATGTCCATAGTTGGGGCTGACAGGTTTTGGTCGACAGGGGACCCACAAATCAAGTTGGAAGATAAATATGACACCGCGAGGTGAAATAAAATCGGGTCACGTGTCGAGAAAGTTGTGCGAAGCAAATGGAGCACAAAATGACGTGTCTGAGTGGGACACGAAGGTCATGGGTGACGAGCGTCTCGAGTAGATCATCAATGAGAAGTTGGTTCAAGAAACTGACTGGTCTTACGCTCCAAAATTAAAAGTCACGGTAACGTGCTAATAATGATCAAGGAAAAGAGTGGAAAAGATAATTAATAATCAAATGGTCTAAATCGACCCGAAGTTCTGCGAATCAAAAAGAGCACAAGAAAACAAGTTTGAGTGGGACACTATATACCATCATGAAGGTAATCCTGTCCACCCCAAAACTCGTGAAGAAGGTTTCCAGAGTTGAACATCCCTGACACTCCAAATATCAAAGGCACGAAAAAGTATACTTAAGAAAAAATAACAGAATAAATTATTTATCGAAACCAAATCAATCAGAAAATTAAAATAAAATAAAATAAAATCAACCCAAAATTCAGGGTGCTCACACCCTACTCACCAGCCTATTTGTCAGGGCATTGAAGGGAGTCGCTTACGACTGGTACTGCAGTCTCCCTGGCCACTCCATATCATCCTTCAATGACTTAACACGCCTCTTCCTCGACCGATTCTATGATGGTAGGAAGGACATGACTATGTCATCTCTTATAGAAGTGCGCCAGACAGAGAATGAGACTGTTCGAGCCTTCATCGAACGTTTTCGACAAGCATGCTTAAGGTTGCCTCTAGGTATGCCAGAACATGCAATGATCGATGCATACAGCATGAACATGACTCCTGTAATCAACCTCTGGCTCGACTCCATCCAGCCTCCCTATTGGAGTTCATTGATCATCGGGGCCGAAGCTGTTGAGAAGAAGGCACGTAATGCTCGCCTTCTGGGGGTTAACTTTCCCGCCATTGATGACAAAGGGAAACGGCTTGCTACCAGCAACAGTGGGAGTGAGGCAAAAGTGAAGCAGACATTGACTATCAATGCTTCAAAGAGCACACAGGGGCCCGCTGAGAAGCCTCCATCTGTACCGAGGCCAAAGGAGGTCTACTCCTTCAATGATGAGGACACCTTACAACTCTTTGAGATGCTGAAACAGAGTAATAAGATCAAGTTACCTGATCCAAAGCGTCCCGACGAAGTAGGCAGAATGGACGACCCGAGGTACTGTCACTGCCATCAGTTAGTTGGACATCCAACTCAAGACTGCTACATCCTCAAGAACTACATACAGTGCATGATCAATGCGAATGTCATCTCAGTCGATTATGAGGAGAAGACAGTCTCGACCAATATGGTGTCGCTCCAGTTAGGCACCCTACCGCCTACTATAACTCAAGATGGTGTTGTCTCCATCCCTAAGGCAATATTGGAGGTGGTCAACCTTCCGTCGACTCGTGACAACGCGAGTGGACTGATTCCACTCACCACATCTCAGGAGGAGATCATGTGGGTCCACCCAGATCTTGCTCTGAAACTGACTCAACCGGGGGTACTTTCTTCCTCCAAAGCTAAAGGCAAGAAGATCAAGTCTTGCCGAATGGTGACCTCCTCTCCCAAGGAGGCACTTCCTGTATAAACGCGCACACAGCAGAACGCTCGGCCTGAGGAAGCCCCTGTCGAAGTGGCACCTCCCGTCACCACCTCTGCTGCTCAATGAGAATCCTAACTTCTAGCAGCTGACAAACAAAAGCATAAGGAGGCCCGCTTCAACAGGCCTCTATGAAGAGATAACACTTTGGGGTTAACCAAACTCCATAACTTCGACATACTGGCACAACTTGCTAGTACTCCAGCTCGGTTGTCCTTGTTCGAGCTCCTCCGCCTGTCTAAAGATACTCGAGAGGCTCTCTGCAAAGCCCTAAAGGATGCTGAGTCTTTCATCAGTCAGGTCAAGCAGCCTGAGGACGATCCAACAGCATGTCCACACTGTCATAGTATAAGAAAGATCATCCCCAACATCACATTCACTCAACAAGACATGCTACTCAAGAACAACCGACACAACAGATAGTTGTATTACATAGGGTATGTTGGGGCCATTAAGGTGTATCGGATACAAATCGACCCGAGATTTTCTCTCAACATCATCCCCCGAACTCTGCTTCAAACATTGGGAATCCCAATGCATCGTCTGACAGCGTCTCATACTACAATCAGTGGCTTCAATGCCAGCAAGAGTGAGCCGTTCGGCAAGATCCGACTGAAGTGTCATATCGGTGATCTCCAGACCGAAATGACTTGTTATGTCGTGGATGCGGATGTCAACTACAACATCCTGTTGGGACGGTCATAGCTACACGAATACATGGTGGTGCCATCTACTCTCCATCAATTTCTGAAGTAGGTATCCACCAATGGCATAGTCAGAACAGAGTTTACTAATGTCGATCCCTTCAGGGGGATTGAGGCCTTCTTCACCGACTCTGACCTGTACAAGTTGATTCACCTCGAAGATGAAGCCAATGATGTCGATGACGAAGCCGAAGACGAAGCTGGTTTGGAGGCAGAAATGATAATCGATGCTCTCATGAAAGTGCGACTCAAAGGGAAGCCACCTCAAACATCGCCTCCTTTAGTGGTCAAACTTTGTGAGAGAGCACCAACTTCTCAGGGCCAAACAAACACTGAAGCCCCTTTGAAGATACGACTCAAGGGAAAGTCTCCCCAAGTGACGGCTCCTCTCATAGTAAAACTATGTGGGAAGGCACCAGTCACCGGAACCCCAACTGAGGCACCTCTCAAGGTGCAGCTTAAATGCAGACCTCCTCAGTCTTCAACCCCTCTTAAGCTTCAAGAGAAGTCCCATGTATCTCTATCGGCACCTGAGTCGACAAAGGCCAAGCGTCCGATGGGTTCTTCCGAACCACCTTAAGCTGTTTCAATACTTACTGACGAAGAACTAGGAGAGTACATATCCGCCAATGTGGATACACCGTCCCTTGATGATGTAATCTCTCGGGATAAGATCCCATATTTTATCAATAAAAGGGTGTCTTTCAATTATTATAGTCTTCCATATTGGAATACCATGTATACTCTAGATAATGCTCTACAGTCGTTGCAAACACAAATAGCGACTGTTAATCATGTAAATCGAGTCATCCTGTACCAAGGAGTCTATTATATAGTCCCGCCTCGGAACCAGGACGAAAAACCTATCATCTTCGGCAAAGTCGAGCGTCACTAAGACCTTCCACCGACGGAGCAAAAACCCGACACCGGCAGAATGCAAATTTACCGGTACAATGATCGAGCCAAGTATCTCATTCAAAAGATGGACTACAACCTAAAAAATGGCCAGCGTCTAAACTATGGCAAGGGTCGATGTCTTTCCTTACGACTTTCTGTTCCGAAAGGGAAGCCACAAGACTATTATCACCGTACTCGACGGAGGTGGGCTACATCATGCCCCCAACAACCCCAAAAAGTTCAGAAACAGAAGATGTCGCACATTTTCACTCGTCTGAGGCTTCAACTTGGGACTCCGACACTAGCGTCGGCCCAATCTTCAGGAAGGTACTGTCAGCCAATATGGCATCTGCACATCCTTCAGAAGATGAAGACGACAATCAAACAATAGAGTTCTTCGAAGAAGAACCCTGGGCTCAACGTCTAGGCACGCAATGGAAATCTCGCTTTGAACTATGGGAACCCTCTACTGAAGATAAAGTTGAGCAGATTGACCTTGGGGATGGATCTTCATCCAAACCTATCTTCATCAGCAAGAGCTTAGCAGGGATGGACCGAGAATCTTTGGTCCAACTGGTCAAAGAATACATCGACATCTTCGCTTGGAGCTACGAAGACATGCCGGGACTCGACCCATAAGTCACAATGCACAAGCTTAATATCTTACCTGACGCTAAGCCCGTTAAGCAGCAACAGTGACGCTTTCGTCCTAACATTATGGACGCTATCGACAAAAAAGTAGATAAGCTCCTAGAAAGCGGGTTTATTTGTGAAGAGCAACATCCAAACTGGATGGCTCACATCGTCCCCGTCACAAAGAAGAATGGGAAGATCCGGGTCTACATCGACTTTCAGTATCTCAACTCTGCTTGCCCGAAGGATGAATTTCCACTCCCGATCACCGATGTAATGATCGACAACACATGTGGCTTTGAGCGCATGTCCTTCTTGGATGGGTACTCAAGCTACCACCAGATCAAGATGTTCCCAGACGACGAAAAACACACGTCATTCAGGATTCCGAAGGGGATTTACTGCTACACAATAATGCCCTTTGGCCTGAAGAATGCAGGTGCCACATACCAAAGAGCTATGAGCACCATCTTCCGCCATCACCTCCACAAAATAATCGAATGCTATGTTGACGATATATCCGTCAAGAGTCGTCTTCGAGGCGATCACCTCAAAGATCTAAAAACAGTCTTCGATCTCATGCGGGCACATCAGCTCAAAATGAACTAGGGGCGAGGAATATTTGATTTTGGACCGAAAATCGAACCAAACCGAGCCGAATAAGAGATTTGGTTCGGTTTAAAAAATAATCGGTTCGGTTTCGGTTTTGAAAATACTAAAATTCCTTATTCGATTTCGGTTTCGATTTTGGAGTTCGGTTTCGGTTTAAAACCGAAAACCAAATAAGAAATATATATATATATATATATATATATATATATATATATATATAATTTACATGTTATAATAAAAGATTGTTATAGCTCATTTGGTAGTGAGGGATAAATTCCTATAGGAGGTGTGGGGTTCGAATCCTACTTTGTGCAATATATATTTTTAGTCCCACAGTGTGAACTCTTGGTTAGCATTATTTCTTTCTCACTATATTTAGTCCCACTTCGGTGGAAGAAGAAAATATGGAGGCAACCAAGCTCTATAAGAGGGAACAGAAGCTAGTCCATTGGCATTATGTGTTCATGCACTGGTGTAAGACTTGTATGCAACCTGGGCCTTTGGGCTAGTTCATTTTTGGACCGAGTGAATCGAATGGTCACCGTATGTGCAATTGGCCTTTGGGTCACCTGGCCTTTGGGTCACCTAAAATTTAATTAATAATAATTTATAAGGCATTCGATTTTGGACCAAATAAACCGAAAACCAAATACACTATTCGGTTCGGTTTGGATTTGGTTGTGCCTTATTTGGTTCGGTTTCGGTTCTGATTCTAAAAGTTTTGATTTATTCGGTTTTGCTTTTTTCGGTTCGGTTGAAACCGAATAAACCGAAAACTCACCCCTAAGATGAACCCCGCCAAATCTTTCCTTGGGGTTTCTAGTGGAAAGTTCTTGGGCTTCATTATCACTGCAAAAGGCATCCATGTCGACCCCGAGAAGACTAAAGTTATCCTTGACATGGAACCTCCAAAGAACTTTAGAGAACTTCGATGTAAACCCCCTAAATTTTTACTATATTTTTTTAATTTATTTTGGTATTGATTTTTATTTTGGTATCATACCTCGAGTGCGAATACGTAAAGACGTAAATACGAGATATTTGTTCATTCATATACAAATATTTTATTATTGTTTTTCTTATGAATATAGAATAAATATGTTGTTTCAATACATAGTATAAACAAATATTCTCATAGCAGAAGAACATTTCACGATATTTGCCAAAACCTTTATCTTTTACTTTTATAAAAGATTATTTTACTTCTACTTCCAATTAATTTAGAAAACTATATTTTATGTAAATACCTTATTTGCATGGATGTACAAATTTTTATTCATATATTTTTTGGATTTTTGAAATTATTTATTATTATTATTTTTAGTAAAGATATTTTGAACTTATTGTGGTAATTTAAACTTTGATTAGATTTTATTGATTTAATTTAAATAAGTTTGATTTAAATATGGGAATCATCTATATTTAATTTGGATTTGAAATTATCTAGATTTACTTGAGTTGGATTTGGATTGGATTTGGATTGAATCGGTTTTAAAATAATTTAAATTAAAAGAAAGATTAATTAAAGGAGGTTTTAAATAAATAATCCTACTTCTACTAGGAAAACATCTCTATCTATATCCTATCCTAACAAAGCAAACTCCAATTTATTTAAATCAAATCCTATCTAATTTAGGATATAAATCTGAAATAAATAACTATATAAACCCAATACATCCCCCTTCTATCAGCCATAATTTGAAATTATTTTTAGTCCAATAGAAACTCTAAAATTCGTCATTAGAATTCAGCCCCGCTTTTTAGTAGCAAGAGCAACTTGCAACGACGATATCTCCTAGCTCCGAACTCCGTTTTGCCTCCAGTTTTTTTTAAAAGAAGCGTATCGAGGTAAGCTTTCCAAAAACATATTTTAATAGACAAAATTTATTCTGTAGATTTCTAAAAAATTGTTTGAGTATCTAGTGTCCCAAAAATAAACGGGTTTCAGTATTTTTGCAATTTCGGGAGATTCCGGAAATGAAAATGTGATCCGTTTAGTTTTTCGGAGAGCTAATACAAAAACCTATGCCATATCCTAACTTTAGAATTTATTAAATAAATGTAATAGGTGCAGTATTATTTATAATTAGATAATAGACTATTTTTAGCCTCCGAAGTTGTACCTATACCTTCCTCTTGTGCGCTGCTGTTGATTCGTTGCCAGGACATCATCTTACCTCACTCGGACATCAGGCAAGACACCTTGCCTTTACTGTTTAATTTTTTGCTCAATATCATACATGTTTTTACTTATTCTAGAAAATATAAATTGTACTTGCAAATTATTATATTTTAGTTGCATATGGCTTAGAATTAAAGGACCACCTTTGTTTGTGTTGCATTTATTGGCCCGACACTTGTGTATCACGAGTCACGAGTCTCATATAGATCTCGGACGTACGTATCGACTGGCCATCGGTGCGCACATGTCGTACGATAGGCAATAACTGCTAAATAGTTATGGTTGTCTAGAAGACTTAGCGACTTAGCAGTTATTAGAAAATATCGTGATGTGGATTCAGCACGAGTAGTGCATGGGGAGGGTGGAGACAGTTATTAGGCGCAGGGGCTTTCACACCTTTACTTTTCTCTGGATGCCATTTGTGACTCAGTCGAGAGACTAATGGCCGTGCATTTATTTACTTTTCTCTAGATGCCACTAGTGCCTCGGTTGAAACACAAATGTGCCGTGCATTTACTTTCCTCTAGCTGCCGTTAGTGACTCACCCAAGAAGCTAGTGGCCGTGCATTTATTTTTCTTTGGATGCCCCTTAGTTCTCGCTCGAGTGCTAATGGGCCGTGCATTTACTTTTCTCTAGACGCCACTAGTGCCTTGGTTGAAACGCTAACGTGCCGTATTTTTAGCTTCGGAAGCCCTTGTGTGGAACGTTGTCTTCAAAACGCATTAACACATAGAATGGTTAAGGACCTTTATTTGTTTAGTTGTATATATACTTTTATGTTGAGCTTCTATTATTCAGTTATTGGCATAATATTATGTGTCTTGTTACGTCCCTCTGAGGACCTGGTTTTTCCCCAGGTGTGTGTTTTCGTGATTTCTGCAGGTGCTCTAGCTAAGGCCATGTCTTGCGCTCTATCCTTCGTGATGATTGCTTTTGGACTTGTCATTGCTTCGCTCGACCAATCACTTTCTTGTATATTTCTTCTCTATTTAAATTAGTTGGTAGTGGACTTTGTCTCCGCCCAACGATTGTATCATAAATATTTAAGTTGATTTCTATATTATTATTCCTTTCATTGTGGATGAGATTTAGTTGTCTTGGATTACTACATTTACAGCTTATGTATACATACGAGGTCCATGTATTTCGTATGTATACAGCTGGCATATCTACGTACTTGGTCCTACGTATTTTAGGACTGGGGCGTTACATGTTTTTGTGGTGGCCCATGCAGGTCAGTTTGTCACTTCGATTACGTAATTGTACCGATGTGAGCCTGCATATAGGATTAGAATCTAGGAATCTCATCCATACAGCTTGACCTCTTCCCTTGGCTTCAATTTCTGAACTTTTGTTCGACCTCCTTGAACTGCATCTTGCTTGATTCCTTTCCACCGTTGATTCTTATTTTCGTGCTTAGTGTCAACTAGGAAGATGACTACACTAGTATAAGCTCATAGGTCAAACACACGGCTAAAATGGTAATATTGGCAATTGGAATACATTCAAGACTCTAATTGAGTTATAAAGGCTTTTTAGTGTGATTTAATAATTAGTAATTGGTAAAGTATGATATTACCACGGAAAGTTTTAACCTTGAGATTTCTAAATAGTAAACACCAGAGGATTTATAGAATTTCATACTTGGTTTAAGAAAGTGATTGATTTTCAAGATTTGATATTTATGAATTATTGGATTATAGTTATACATCCTTGCATAAGTATAAAATTGATTTGCTTTTCGAGTTGTGATATTTATGAGTTTTGGGTGACAAATATACATCTTTGAACAAATATAAAATTTATTTGATTTTCGAGTTTTGATGTTTATGATTAATTGTATTATAGTTATACACCTTTGAACAGTTATAAATTTGGTTTAAAAATAATCTTAGCCTTTAAAAATGGCCATAAGAATTATTTAAATTTGAGTTGTACAACTTGCAATTTTCGTGTTTATTAAATTTTGAATATTAAGTGGAAGTAATGATGGTGAATTTTGGTTTAAAATATTTGAAAGTTATGAAAACAATTTTTGAAACTTTTTTATTTTAAATGGTGTCCTATGATTGAGGATTTACAAATCTATTTAGATTTTTGGTAAAAAAAAGAAGAGATTGTTACTGATAAGATTATTTAAAAATTTAGTTTAATGTTGGATTGCTAATATCGCAAATTTTGAAATAAAATAAAAATATAGTAATGATGTGATAAGGTTGTTTTGATTGATCAAATAAAGTTACCATTTAAAATTGTTGATTATGTTGGTATGACTTAGTATGAATATAAGTTATAATTGATAAGAGCATTGAGCGTAATTTTTGAGATTGCTTTTAATATGCTAAGAGTTTTATTATGAGTTATTTGGAAATTTTAGAGTGTTAAATTTTTGATTGATTGTGAAATTTTTATGGATTCGTAAATTATAAACTCTTGAGTTAAATAGTTGAATTTAAACGTTAATTTTGGAAAAAGTTAGTAGTAACGTGATAAAATTTTGCTTTAAGATTTATGAGAGTGATTTAAATTTTTATGATGAATTTGAACGGCTTGGAGCGAATACAAATTTTGGTGGTTTTTTTTGAAAATTTAATTTTGAAACTTTTGGAGGAAATTTGAGTTAAATTTTAATGGTAGGCCATCAAGATAGCTCTAATGCGATAGATGTTCTCCACATTAATTGCCATGTCACTCATGACCATGATAGTAGTATATACACCAGTGTTGTTAGTCATCTACCAAGCTATGTGACTGTATTTCCACCTTGACTTACTCGACCTCCCTTCAATTCTATACCTTTTAATTGCAACATTCTAACCCATTTGCAATTTGAATAATGAGTTAATGGTTCCTTAACTGTATTCATCTAGAAGACTATCTTCTCTCTGGAATTGTGTTCCTAAATTATTTTTATGGATTCTTTAATTAATTTTATTTCATGCTTTAACTTGATCTTCTTTATTTTGTGCATTAATTATCATCTCGTGAACTCCCACTTTCTATTTTAAATTCTTTTGTGTCCTTTAGTGTGACTTGGATATTTGGAGCACAACACTGGACTTTTCCATTCAACAAATTTCATATGCAAGACCTAGACGAGCCCACCTTCATGTAGGAATATCACGTGCCACTAAAACACGTCCCCATGTACTTTATTTTTTTTGATACGACTTTCAAATCAAAATGGCTAGTTATAATCCATACCATAATACCATTGTCCTTTTCGACCACAGATAGTGACTCAATCTCGACTCAATTCTTTCGATCCGATATGTGATTTTGTTCTACTTAATTCCTTAAATACTTAACTTTGTGCTTTATCTTGATTGCTTGACCCATTGTCCCATCACACTATTAGTTTAACTCTTGTAAGTTGGGTAGAATGCCTTACGACCTAACTATCCTTATGACCTTAACCAAGTCTTAGACAAGTAGACCGTAGGATGACTACATAGGTACCTAGATCCTTAAGAAGTTCGAAATAATTCTACTCTCTTTCAATAATAATCTCATGTGCCTATATTTTTACCATCTTGACTAATGTTGCTACTATAAACTAGTTTTGCAAGCTTATCCATCTATCGAGCTTGTTCATGACTTATGCTATTGAGCGCGCGCTCACTAACATATTGTCTAATTAGAACCGGTGCATGATGGTCTGATCAACCAAGTGCACTTTGGTTCGTTTTTTACATATCTTCTAACATGGATGGAGACATAGTTAAACTTGGCCTCTAGAGTCTCATCCACGATTGCCTTGGCAATTCTCTTTTGAACTATTTATGTCGCCTTTGGACCACGTATTCGTATTCGTATTCGATAATAGCTTCTTCACACTCTTAATAGTCTTTGTCTTTCACTTATTTTGGAATGACAAAACGCTCGTACTTGATATCCCCTTAGTTGTCCCACCATCTATTGCCAAGATAGTTAGCCATCGACCAACCAATAGAACTATATCACCATCTCGAGTTACTCGTCCTTTTCCTTGACCCTAGATTCATTATCGTGACCATCATTCACTCCCTAAATTAAATTCGTAATTTATTTCCATAGTTATCGAGATCACGATTTTCTAATGCATGTTTGTGTTGAACGTCGTGATTTGATCGATATAAATTTGTACCTTCTCGAACTCCCTACTTATTTTTAATTTCGAGGACGAAATTCTTGTAAGTTGGGTAGGATGTAAACCCCCTAAATTTTTACTATATTTTTATTTTTTATTTTGGTATTGATTTTTATTTTGGTATCGTACCTCGAGTGCGAATACGTAAAGACGTAAATACGAGATATTTGTTCATTCATATACAAATATTTTATTATTATTTTTCTTATGAATATAGAATAAATATGTTGTTTCAATACATAGTATAAACAAATATTCTCATAGCAGAAGAACATTTCACGATATTTGCCAAAACCTTTATCTTTTACTTTTATAAAAGATTATTTTATTTCTAGTTCCAATTAATTTAGAAAACTATATTTTATGTAAATACCTTATTTGCATGGATGTACAAATTTTTATTCATATATTTTTTGGATTTTTGAAATTATTTATTATTATTATTTTTAGAAAAGATATTTTGAACTTATTGTGGTAATTTAAACTTTGATTAGATTTTATTGATTTAATTTAAATAAGTTTGATTTAAATATGGGAATCATCTATATTTAATTTGGATTTGAAATTATCTAGATTTAATTGAGTTGGATTTGGATTGGATTTGGATTGAATCGGTTTTAAAATAATTTAAATTAAAAGGAAGATTAATTAAAGGGGGTTTTAAATAAATAATCCTACTTCTACTAGGAAAACATCTCTATCTATATCCTATCCTAACAAAGCAAACTCCAATTTATTTAAATCAAATCCTATCTAATTTAGGATATAAATCTGAAATAAATAACTATATAAATCCAATACATCCCCCTTCTATCAGCCATAATTCGAAATTATTTTTAGTCCAATAGAACTCTAAAATTCGTCATTAGAATTCAGCCCCGCTTTTTAGTAGCAAGAGCAACTTGCAACGACGATATCTCCTAGCTTCGAACTCCGTTTTGCCTCCAGTTTTTTTTAAAAGAAGCGTATCGAGGTAAGCTTTCCAAAAACATATTTTAATAGACAAAATTCATTCTGTAGATTTCTAAAAAATTGTTTGAGTATCTAGTGTTCCAAAAATAAACGGGTTTCAGTATTTTTGCGATTTCGGTAGATTCCGGAAATGAAAATGCAATCCGTTTAGTTTTTCGGAGAGCTAATACAAAAACCTATGCCATATCCTAACTTTAGAATTTATTAAATAAATGTAATAGGTGCAGTATTATTTATAATTAGATAATAGACTATTTTTAGCCTCCGAAGTTGTACCTATACCTTCCTCTTGTGCGCTGCTGTTGATTCGTTGCCAGGACATCATCTTACCTCACTCGAACATCAGGCAAGACACCTTGCCTTTACTGTTTAATTTCTTGCTCAATATCATACATGTTTTTACTTATTCTAGAAAATATAAATTGTACTTGCAAATTATTATATTTTAGTTGCATATGGCTTAGAGTTAAGGGACCACCTTTGTTTGTGTTGCATTTATTGGCCCGACACTTGTGTATCACGAGTCACGAGTCTCATATAGATCTCGGACGTACGTATCGACTGGCCATCGGTGCGCACATGCCGTGCGATAGGCAATAACTGCTAAATAGTTATGGTTGTCTAGAAGACTTAGCGACTTAGCAGTTATTAGGAAATATCGTAATGTGGATTCAGCACGAGTAGTGCATGGGGAGGGTGGAGACAGTTATTAGGCGCAGGGGCTTTCACACCTTTACTTTTCTCTGGATGCCATTTGTGACTCAGTCGAGAGACTAGTGGCCGTGCATTTATTTACTTTTCTCTAGATGCCACTAGTGCCTCGGTTGAAACACAAATGTGCCGTGCATTTACTTTTCTCTAGCTGCCGTTAGTGACTCACCCAAGAAGCTAGTGGCCGTGCATTTATTTTTCTCTGGATGCCCCTTAGTTCTCGCTCGAGTGCTAATGGGCCGTGCATTTACTTTTCTCTAGACGCCACTAGTGCCTTGGTTGAAACGCTAACGTGCCGTGTTTCTAGCTTCGGAAGCCCTTGTGTGGAACGTTGTTTTCAAAATGCATTAACACATAGAATGGTTAAGGACCTTTATTTGTTTAGTTGTATATATACTTTTATGTTGAGCTTCTATTATTCAGTTATTGGCATGATATTATATGTCTTGTTACGTCCCTCTGAGGACCTGGTTTTTCCCCAGGTGTGTGTTTTCGTGATTTCTGCAGGTGCTCTAGCTAAGGCCATGTCTTGTCCTCTATCCTTCGTGATGATTGCTTTTGGACTTGTCATTGCTTCGCTCGACCAATCACTTTCTTGTATATTTCTTCTCTATTTAAATTAGTTGGTAGTGGACTTTGTCTCCGCCCAACGATTGTATCAAAAATATTTAAGTTGATTTCTATATTATTATTCCTTTCATTGTGGATGAGATTTAGTTGTCTTGGATTACTACATTTACAGCTTATGTATACATACGAGGTCCATGTATTTCGTATGTATACAGCTGGCATGTCTACGTACTTGGTCCTACGTATTTTAGGACTGGGGCGTTACATGTTTTTGTGGTGGCCCATGCACGTCAGTTTGTCACTTCGGTTACGTAATTGTACCGATGTGAGCCTGTATATAGGATTAGAATCTAGGAATCTCATCCATACAGCTTGACCTCTTCCCTTGGCTTCAATTTCTGAACTCTTGTTCGACCTCCTTGAACTGCATCTTGCTTGATTCATTTCCACCGTTGATTCTTATTTTCGTGCTTAGTGTCAACTAGGAAGATGACTACACTAGTATAAGCTCATAGGTCAAACACACGGCTAAAATGGTAATATTGGCAATTGGAATACATTCAAGACTCTAATTGAGTTATAAAGGCTTTTTAGTGTGATTTAATAATTAGTAATTGGTAAAGTATGATATTACCACGGAAAGTTTTAACCTTGAGATTTCTAAATAGTAAACACCAGAGGATTTATAGAATTTCATACTTGGTTTAAGAAAGTGATTGATTTTCAAGATTTGATATTTATGAATTATTGGATTATAGTTATACATCCTTGCATAAGTATAAAATTGATTTGCTTTTCGAGTTGTGATATTTATGAGTTTTGGGTGACAAATATACATCTTTGAACAAATATAAAATTTATTTGATTTTCGAGTTTTGATGTTTATGATTAATTGTATTATAGTTATACACCTTTGAACAGTTATAAATTTGGTTTAAAAATAATCTTAGCCTTTAAAAATGGCCATAAGAATTATTTAAATTTGAGTTGTACAACTTGCAATTTTCGTGTTTATTAAATTTTGAATATTAAGTGGAAGTAATGATGGTGAATTTTGGTTTAAAATATTTGAAAGTTATGAAAACAATTTTTGAAACTTTTTTATTTTAAATGGTGTCCTATGATTGAGGATTTACAAATCTATTTAGATTTTTGGTAAAAAAAAGAAGAGATTGTTACTGATAAGATTATTTAAAAATTTAGTTTAATGTTGGATTGCTAATATCGCAAATTTTGAAATAAAATAAAAATATAGTAATGATGTGATAAGGTTGTTTTGATTGATCAAATAAAGTTACCATTTAAAATTGTTGATTATGTTGGTATGACTTAGTATGAATATAAGTTATAATTGATAAGAGCATTGAGCGTAATTTTTGAGATTGCTTTTAATATGCTAAGAGTTTTATTATGAGTTATTTGGAAATTTTAGAGTGTTAAATTTTTGATTGATTGTGAAATTTTTATGGATTCGTAAATTATAAACTCTTGAGTTAAATAGTTGAATTTAAACGTTAATTTTGGAAAAAGTTAGTAGTAACGTGATAAAATTTTGCTTTAAGATTTATGAGAGTGATTTAAATTTTTATGATGAATTTGAACGGCTTGGAGCGAATACAAATTTTGGTGGTTTTTTTTGAAAATTTAATTTTGAAACTTTTGGAGGAAATTTGAGTTAAATTTTAATGGTAGGCCATCAAGATAGCTCTAATGCGATAGATGTTCTCCACATTAATTGCCATGTCACTCATGACCATGATAGTAGTATATACACCAGTGTTGTTAGTCATCTACCAAGCTATGTGACTGTATTTCCACCTTGACTTACTCGACCTCCCTTCAATTCTATACCTTTTAATTGCAACATTCTAACCCATTTGCAATTTGAATAATGAGTTAATGGTTCCTTAACTGTATTCATCTAGAAGACTATCTTCTCTCTAGAATTGTGTTCCTAAATTATTTTTATGGATTCTTTAATTAATTTTATTTCATGCTTTAACTTGATCTTCTTTATTTTGTCCATTAATTATCATCTCGTGAACTCCCACTTTCTATTTTAAATTCTTTTGTGTCCTTTAGTGTGACTTGGATATTTGGAGCACAACACTGGACTTTTCCATTCAACAAATTTTATATGCAAGACCTAGACGAGCCCACCTTCATGTAGGAATATCACGTGCTACTAAAACACGTCCCCATGTACTTTATTTTTTTGATACGACTTTCAAATCAAAATGGCTAGTTATAAACCATACCATAATACCATTGTCCTTTTCGACCACAGATAGTGACTCAATCTCGACTCAATTCTTTCGATCCGATATGTGATTTTGTTCTACTTAATTCCTTAAATACTTAACTTTGTGCTTTATCTTGATTGCTTGACCCATTGTCCCATCACACTATTAGTTTAACTCTTGTAAGTTGGGTAGAATGCCTTACGACCTAACTATCCTTATGACCTTAACCAAGTCTTAGACAAGTAGACCGTAGGATGACTACATAGGTACCTAGATCCTTAAGAAGTTCGAAATAATTCTACTCTCTTTCAATAATAATCTCATGTGCCTATATTTTTACCATCTTGACTAATGTTGCTACTATAAACTAGTTTTGCAAGCTTATCCATCTATCGAGCTTGTTCATGACTTATGCTATTGAGCGCGCGCTCACTAACATATTGTCTAATTAGAACCGGTGCATGATGGTCTGATCAACCAAGTGTACTTTGGTTCGTTTTTTACATATCTTCTAACATGGATGGAGACATAGTTAAACTTGGCCTCTAGAGTCTCATCCATGATTGCCTTGGCAATTCTCTTTTGAACTATTTATGTCGCCTTTGGACCACGTATTCGTATTCGTATTCGATAATAGCTTCTTCACACTCTTAATAGTCTTTGTCTTTCACTTATTTTGGAATGACAAAACGCTCGTACTTGATATCCCCTTAGTTGTCCCACCATCTATTGCCAAGATAGTTAGCCACCGACCAACCAATAGAACTATATCACCATCTCGAGTTACTCGTCCTTTCCCTTGACCCTAGATTCATTATCGTGACCATCATTCACTCCCTAAATTAAATTCGTAATTTATTTCCATAGTTATCGAGATCACGATTTTCTAATGCATGTTTGTGTTGAACGTCATGATTTGATCGATATAACTTTGTACCTTCTCGAACCCCCTACTTATTTTTTATTTTGGTATTGATTTTTATTTTGGTATCGTACCTCGAGTGCGAATACGTAAAGACGTAAATACGAGATATTTGTTCATTCATATACAAATATTTTATTATTGTTTTTCTTATGAATATAGAATAAATATGTTGTTTCAATACATAGTATAAACAAATATTCTCATAGCAGAAGAATATTTCACGATATTTGCCAAAACCTTTATCTTTTACTTTTATAAAAGATTATTTTATTTCTAGTTCCAATTAATTTAGAAAACTATATTTTATGTAAATACCTTATTTGCATGGATGTACAAATTTTTATTCATATATTTTTTGGATTTTTGAAATTATTTATTATTATTTTTTTTATTTTGAACTTATTGTGGTAATTTAAACTTTGATTAGATTTTATTGATTTAATTTAAATAAGTTTGATTTAAATATGGGAATCATCTATATTTAATTTGGATTTGAAATTATCTAGATTTAATTGAGTTGGATTTGGATTGGATTTGGATTGAATCGGTTTTAAAATAATTTAAATTAAAAGGAAGATTAATTAAAGGGGGTTTTAAATAAATAATCCTACTTCTACTAGGAAAACATCTCTATCTATATCCTATCCTAACAAAGCAAACTCCAATTTATTTAAATCAAATCCTATCTAATTTAGGATATAAATCTGAAATAAATAACTATATAAACCCAATACATCCCCCTTCTATCAGCCATAATTCGAAATTATTTTTAGTCCAATAGAAACTCTAAAATTCGTCATTAGAATTCAGCCCCGCTTTTTAGTAGCAAGAGCAACTTGCAACGACGATATCTTCTAGCTCCGAACTCCGTTTTGCCTCCAGGTTTTTTAAAAGAAGCGTATCGAGGTAAGCTTTCCAAAAACATATTTTAATAGACAAAATTTATTCTGTAGATTTCTAAAAAATTGTTTGAGTATCTAGTGTTCCAAAAATAAACGGGTTTCAGTATTTTTGCGATTTCGGGAGATTTCGGAAATGAAAATGCGATCCGTTTAGTTTTTCGGAGAGCTAATACAAAAACCTATGCCATATCCTAACTTTAGAATTTATTAAATAAATGTAATAGGTACAGTATTATTTATAATTAGATAATAGACTATTTTCAGCCTCCGAAGTTGTACCTATACCTTCCTCTTGTGCGCTGCTGTTGATTCGTTGCCAGGACATCATCTTACCTCACTCGGATATCAGGCACCTTGCCTTTACTGTTTAATTTCTTGCTCAATATCATACATGTTTTTACTTATTCTAGAAAATATAAATTGTACTTGCAAATTATTATATTTTAGTTGCATATGGCTTAGAGTTAAGGGACCACCTTTGTTTGTGTTGCATTTATTGGCCCGACACTTGTGTATCACGAGTCACGAGTCTCATATAGATCTCGGACGTACGTATCGACTGGCCATCGGTGCGCACATACCGTGCGATAGGCAATAACTGCTAAATAGTTATGGTTGTCTAGAAGACTTAGCGACTTAGCAGTTATTAGAAAATATCGTGATGTGGATTCAGCAGGAGTAGTGCATGGGGAGGGTGGAGACAGTTATTAGGCGCAGGGGCTTTTACACCTTTACTTTTCTCTGGATGCCATTTGTGACTCAGTCGAGAGACTAGTGGCCGTGCATTTATTTACTTTTCTCTAGATGCCACTAGTGCCTCGGTTGAAACACAAATGTGCCGTGCATTTACTTTCCTCTAGCTGCCGTTAGTGACTCACCCAAGAAGCTAGTGGCCGTGCATTTATTTTTCTCTGGATGCCTCTTAGTTCTCGCTCGAGTGCTAATGGGCCGTGCATTTACTTTTCTCTAGACGCCACTAGTGCCTTGGTTGAAATGCTAACGTGCCGTGTTTCTAGCTTCGGCAGCCCTTGTGTGGAACGTTGTCTTCAAAACGCATTAACACATAGAATGGTTAAGGACCTTTATTTGTTTAGTTGTATATATACTTTTATGTTGAGCTTCTTATTGGCATGATATTATGTGTCTTGTTACGTCCCTCTGAGGACCTGGTTTTTCCCCAGATGTGTGTTTTCGTGATTTCTGCAGGTGTTCTAGCTAAGGCCATGTCTTGCGCTCTATCCTTCGTGATGATTGCTTTTGGACTTGTCATTGCTTCGCTCGACCAATCACTTTCTTGTATATTTCTTCTCTATTTAAATTAGTTGGTAGTGGACTTTGTCTCCGTCCAACGATTGTATCATAAATATTTAAGTTGATTTCTATATTATTATTCCTTTCATTGTGGATGAGATTTAGTTGTCTTGGATTACTACATTTATAGCTTATGTATACATACGAGGTCCATGTATTTCGTATGTATACAGCTGGCATGTCTACGTACTTGGTCCTACGTATTTTAGGACTGGGGCGTTACATTCGAAGCATGCAGGGACGTCTCGTATACATCCGAAGGTTTATCGCAAACCTTTATGAGAAATGCCAGCCCTTCACCAAGCTTATGAAGAAGGGAGTATCCTATATCTGGACGAAAGAATGTCAGAAAGCCTTTAACGACATTAAAGCTTATCTGACGAGCCCCCCAGTCTTTGTGGCACCTGTCACAGGTAAACCAATTCTACTCTATGTCTGCGCAATGGACCATTCCCTTGGCGCTTTGTTGGCCCAGAACAATGATGCAGGCCATGAGCAGGCCATCTACTACCTCAGCAGGACAATGGTTGGGGCCGAACACCGGTACAACCCCGTCGAAAAAGAATATCTAGCTCTAGTGTTCGCCATCCAGAAAACTCGTCATTATGTCTCGGGACAAACAATTCATGTCCTCTCCTGGGTCAATCCACTAAGAGTTCTCATGACTAAGCCCGGAGCGCTAAATTCCAGATTAGCTACTTGGGCGATACTATTGATGCCATATGACATGGTATTCGTTTTGCAAAAGGCTGTCAAAGGCCAAGCACTGGCCGACTTTCTAGCCGTGCACCCAATTCCAGAATCGTTTCGACTCTATGAGGACATTTCAGATGAAGTACGAGAATCAAACATTACCGAAGAGAACCCCGTTTGGCGGATGTTCTTCGACAGTGCTTCAAGAACAGGCCCCAAAGGCCAGATCATCACAGGAGCAGGGGTAGTCCTGATCTCCCTCGATAAGCTGGTCATCCAGTGTGCCTATTCTCTTTCAGAGCCATGCTCCAACAATATTATAGAGTACAATGCTATCACCATGGGACTACAGTTAACAAAGCAGCTGGAGGTAGAATACCTCGAGCCTTTCAGTGACTCAAAACTCACCGTCAATCAAGTTCGAAGACAATAAGAGGTCCGCCATGAAGACCTGGTCCCTTATCACAAAGCGGCGTTGGACATTATTGTTTGTCATAAAAATCAACAACAGGTATTACAGAACACTAAAATTGATTGCAAACTCGCTTGCACAAAGAATGACCTAGAAAGAAAGCCTAGGAAACAATCTAAGTACAATTAAAATTTAGTTTTGATTTATGGGGGTGACGGTGGAGGCTCGGGAAAGTGCTATCAACTCTGCCTTACTCCGTGGACTATCTGATGCAGTCTCTAGCTCATGAAGATATAGCTTTTTTTAAAGGTTGCCAGCCTTTTGCAGGGGTATGGTACCCTGCTATTTATATTAGGATAGATTTTGAGCCGCAAAGATGGCTTGTGGCCACATAGCTAATTAGTACGTGAAGACCCGCTCTTGGGCTGCCATCTATCAGTTTGTTAGGATTTTGTTACAGCAAATCTAGGTAGTTAAGGAATTGGTCAGATTGCCACGTGTCCAGTTGCGTATAGCATTCTCAGTCTTCGATCATGCGGGGTCTCATGAGACTCATGCATGCGGCCTGGATCACAATTTCTCCCGGCTTTATGTAGTTCTGGAAATTTTGGGGCCGCATAAGCTGGGCCGCATGAGGTTCATGGGGCTTGGATGACGCTTTTTTGGCCGCATGGAGGCGTACGAACCCTACTTTGGGGCGACGTCTCACGTCTTCTCTTTCTTGTTGAAGTGTCAGAACTGTCATATTTTGCCAGGACTTGTCAGCTTTATCAGTCGAACTGCTCCTCCTTGGTCGCATATTTTCCTTCTACAACTGTTCGTCGATGGGCCGCATATGTCTTTGAACAGTCATACGGCTTTCCTTCATACGGACCTGTTTGGCCCAAGGTACCTATGCGACAATTTGTAATCCGCATGAACTCTATATTTTTCATATTTCGACAAGACCCCCTTCAAAGTTTCCAAATTATAAATTTGTAATACTTTGAATAAGATGCATAAAAATATGTCAAGCCATAGGGAGTCTTCAAGTTGCAATGAGTGGTTTTTGAACTGCCAAGAGATCTTGAGTCACAGAGAAATACTGAGCCGCAGGGGGATCCTGAGTCGTAGAGAAATACTGAGTCGCAGGGATGTTTCGGGTCGTAGAGAGTCTGCCAGCTGTCACTGCTGCATTTAATGCTCTTAATTTGATTTCGTATTTGGGTTCTCTTTTTTCGAGATAAGTTGACGGTTACTAGGGATAAAATCCCAAACGTCATCATTATCTTTAATGATCTCGAGAATCGAAGCGGCACCCTTTATGGAACCTCTATAAATAGGAGTGATTTTGAAGAGAATTTTTTTCTCTTTTTACCTCCTTCTCTTTCATCTTAGTCTTCCTATCTTCAATGGCTCCCAAAGCTTCCAAGTCGACTGCGGCCAAAGGAAAGGGGCTTGCTTCTCCATCGAGGGCGGCGTACTCCTCTTCCACTCACTCTGACGTGCACCCTCCCATTAAAGGTAAGTACAGTAGGAAGACGATGGCTATGTCGTACTATATCGCTTTTCGTGCAGTAAGCTTTGGTCGATGTGTCCCTATCTCAGTTGAACCGTATGTGTTCTGTATGATAGGGCCGTATAAACTGAGTCGCATAAGTGCTGCATAAATGACTCAGGATTGATCTTCATCAATGCTGCATGGTTGTGCAGCATACATGTCTCCTAACTGAGCCGCATGGGTATTTTATATCTCGAGCCGCAGGAGCGCTTCAAGCCGCATAAGTACCTCATTATCGAGTCGTGTGAACATTTTTGTATCTGAGCCGCATAAGTATCTCATGATGGAGCCGCATGAGCATATGTCTACTGCCGTATAGGTCTTGTTTTGGCTAGGTTTTGAAGAATAAACTTCTAACTTTTGCTTCTTCTCTGTCTTTTGTAGTGGACTTTCCCTTAGCTTCCTCAGAAGAACTCTTGATAGGATATGCTCAATCTGTGTCGGGTGTAACTTTTGATCAGATAGTCGAACGTGTGTCGACTCAGATTAACCGAAATCAACCTGAAGACCGGCTGAGGGAGATCAGAAATCAGTCTTTCTTTTTCTTACATAGTATGATGAACTCCGGGCAACTGAATGGCATTCATCCGAAGCCTCTATTTTTATTCGGAGATGCCCTGGTTGTTTCAGATCCGAGTGTCATAGAGACTCTTGAGAGTTAGGATTTCTATTTTCAGGGAGGGCAATTCACATACCCATGATGGAGCGCCACTTTCCCTTATCTGGTTTCAATATGGTACCTTTTGAGGAAGATGTGGAGTTCTCTAACTTTGGATCAGCAGAAGATCTTTGTAGGCCATATTCGTTTCAACAACCTTACGATGTCAGTGGTCGCAGTGAACGAATCAATGAGCTACTCCGTTATTGGGCTGGCTCCTGGCAGTCTCATCAACGATTTGAAGCCTAATATGTTTTTCACTAAAGCTGACACCTTTTTGAATCAGATTGCTCGTAAAGGGTCATACCCTGCAGGGAGACTGTCCTTACTAAACATGCAGCATCGTTCCCCTCCCTGGGTTAACCTGACTTCTTGGATCCTGGCACAGTATAAGGGTATCCTTCGACAGATTAGCCTCTACTATGCCATCAGAGGCTCCTGCTATGGCTTTTTTATGAACCCAAAGTTATTTATAGCTTTGTTTGAGATGTACAATTGCCAGACGGGGACCTTTTTTACTCCAGTGGAGAGATGGGGCTCGCTGTCCACGAAATACATAGTGTGTCCAGATTGCCCTGGGGCGATGAGGCTTATGAAGAGTATTCCCCGACAAACAAAGAATTCGAAGAATTAGAACGGCGGTATCCTGGGTTTCTAGCCATATATCAGGAATTGTTATGTCACCACAGCACCTATCAACAAATATCCAAGAAAAAGGATGATAGTTCAGAAGGGAACCGTCCTCATATCACAGCCTGGATTGGCTATCTTTTTAACCTTAGCGCATCCGATCGAGTTGCTATTAGGAGTCCCCAATCTCTGAAGCAGGTGGATACGCAGGTACGAAGTACTAAAAGGTCCCATGCTGCTGGTGATAGATTTGGGAGCCTGAGTGACACCTTTAGCTATTTTTATCATGATACTCAACCTCTGTCTGCTAAAGCTATCTTAGCCGGATACCTGATGATCTGGTTGAGGGTATGCGTTGTTTCGGCGGGTTCCGGTGCGATCGAGAGGATTAGCCGTAACCTGATCCTCCCAGCGGTGAAGCTAGTTTTTGGGGCCAAGTTGGCTCTGCTTCCTGCGATGGTATGCAGCATCCATAGGGGTCTCCGTTCCTTTATATCGAAAGTCATTGCTCGTGATCTTACGAAATCCTTCAACATGATCGAACTGTCGTATCATTATTTAATGGGGTAGTTATTGATGTATTACCCCTCTCTGATGCGACCTGGTCCGGAGGGCGATGCGACAAGTGATGATGCCTTCATCTACCATTATCGCGACATGCTATAGAACTGTACCCGCTTTCCTGATTGTCGAGTTACTCTCGTACGAGTGTATAGATACTCTTTTTTTGTGTCGGTCCCACCTTTTACCGAGGAGGAGATGGGACGCGTTCATCTTGATAGTGCTGTTACGCCCGAGTCTTTATCTGAAAAAACTATTTTACTGGTTGCAGAGTATCCATCCTTCCCATCTGGTGTACCACAATCGTAATGTTGTATACCTAGAGCCATACCTACCTAGCCGGTATTCTCGGCAATTTGGGTATAGCCAATTATATTTGGATACCCCTAACCCTTGCCTGGGTTTCGAGGGGAATATCTTAGATGGTATCCGAGCCTAGCACTATTATTCGACGATCCGTACCCAAGCCAGCTTTGTCTTATTTGATGCCGAGACTTCGGGGCGTATCGCATACATGGCGGCTCTTCGTCATGTATCTGTGAATGTGCCTCCCAACGACTTTCATCCTCGTACCAGCTTTATTGTCGATACAAAATTAGAGGAGCGACTCAGGGACTCTCGAAAAAGGACAAGGAAGGGAAAGAAAATTTTTTCTGATTCTGACTCTGACAGAACGGAGGAGGAGGAAGATGACTCTGAGGGTCTCCAGCCCTCTACAAGTCTTTTGGCTATACGTGTGCCTTCATCTGTGTCAAATCCTCTATGTGCACCAAGCGGACCCGAACCTCTTGTCACTGGTAGACCTCGATTTCAGAAGTGGATCGCGGCTAGGTTCTGTAGGCTTGGCATGGGGGAAACAGGTAGTGGCACCGAAGTTGATATGAGGGCAAGTTCTTTCACGACAAGTCCCAATGTTGTCCTTGGAATGTTATCTGAAGGCTCTCCTTTACAGGCATCGGAGGAGACAAACCTTTTATCACCAGCTGCCTCCCATACGGCTTCCTCTTCGGGTGCCAACCCCGAAGTTGCAGGGTCCTCACAGGTTGGTGCTGATATCCTTACGTCTGTACCTAGAGCAACAGGGGCGAGAGGAACAAGCCTTGATGGTTCGGATGTTGCCGCTGACCCCACCGGAGTTGTGGAAACGGTGGGAGGAGCCAAGACAACTCCTGCTGAGCCTCAGTCGTTGCCCTTCTCCTCTGGTAAGCTATACCGCTTTCTCACCAATGAGGAGAGATTTTTTTATTTTTTTATTTTTTTAACTCCATCTTCTTCGTGTCAAGCAGATTGCTGGTTGCGCCGGAATTACAGGACCTGTCTCGCCGCTACCGGTGGCAGATGTGGCCGCGGAGGAGGAAATAGCAGAGGATCCAGGGGCCGACCTGATACGAGCAAGGAACATTCCTTCTTCCTTACCGGCTCGAGTTGAGGCACCTTCCACTGTGTTGAGTACAGACATCCCGGCTCCTTCAACCTCTTTGGCACATGCGGGATCGGTTGGAACTGTCCCTTTCTCGGAACTTGAACCTTCTGCCCTGCCTAACCTTCAGCTCCTTCGGGCTACAGAAAAGGAAATTATTACTGTGCGGGAGTCTTGTCGCTCGAAATTTGTTTCCCTTATAACAGGATCTTCAAGCTCAAGTGTACCTCCTTCCCAGAAGCCCTCAGCTTCCTTAGATGCTATCCCATCGACGTCGTCTTCTCTGGAGAATTTGGACGAGTCATCAAGGGATGTTGTCGAGAGCTTTTATTGCCATTTGAAATGGGGGGTCGAGACTGCTTTGAGGAGAGGGACTTCATTTGTTGTGGCCCACCACTACGCCCAAGGCCAGATTGCCCAGCTGAAGACGCTCCCAGGTAGAGAAGGGGTGGCCGTCCTTCTGGAGCACAAGCTGGCAGAGGCTCATTAGTGCCTAATCCAGTTACAGAAACTGCGATAAGTAGATGTGTCTGCCATGGTGGAGCAAGAGCGTGCTTTTCTTGTATCAACCGTAGAAAAGGTGAAGGCTGTTCAAGCGACAACCAAGCCCTCCTTGGAGAAGGACCTCCAGGAGTTGTCCCTTAAGTATGACGAGCTGTGCCGGAAGGGAGAGATTTTCTTGACTCGCAAGGAGACCATTACTCGTGCTATGGTCGAAACCAACGAGCAGCTCCTCCTGCTCCAGGCTAGGTTAACGTCTCTGGATACTGAGCTCCAAGTCACCTGTCAAGATGGTGGGAAGATCTGGAAGGAGATTGATGAAGTCACCCGAGCCTCTGCTGCTCTTGAGGGAGCATTGAAGAAATTAGAAGAAAACTGGCAGGCTCATGCGCATCTGGAGGACGCCGAGAGGTTATCCCAGGAAGCTGAACGCCGAGTTAAACTGAGAATTGAGCGCTCAACAGCAAAGCTGGAGGATACCCTTAGCAAGTTGTGTGTCGCTGATGAGTAGTAGACTTTGCTCTCCGTCCCTCTGTTTTTTTTTGATAGAGCAGAATATATTCACTCCGCTCTGATGAGCTTGTAATGGCATTTTGATTGAAGAATATCCCCTGGGGGGACCTTTTTGTGGACCTATTGCCCTTTTGTGCTTCTGGAAATGCGAGCAAATAGATTTGAATGATATTTTGTGGACCTATTACTCTTTGGTACACCGATGGTGTGAGTAATAGGTTAGGATAATTTTTTGTGGACTTATCATCATTTTTGTGTACTGGCGATGCGAGTACTGATAATAAGTGGAGAGGAAACCAACGTATTTACTCAGAGGTAATGAGAACGTGGTAAATACGGGTCAAAACAAAGCCTTCCTACTCAGAGGTAATGAGGACATGTTAGGGGTAAGCATGATAGGGATACACAGAACAACTCAAAGGTGCTATCAACGTGGAAGTTCTATGTATCTTGTGATGGACGAGAAAACAACTCAGAGGTAATATGGACATGGTTGCTTTTTTTTGTTGGGGGGTTTTGTGGACCTTTTACCCTTCTGTGTACTGGTGGTGCGGGTAATAGATTTTGAAACGAAACCCAACAGGGGAGGTATGGGCATGATATATGGTGGTCGAAACATCAAAGCGAAAGTTTAGAGGTATCAATATACATGACTTGTCACTCGTAGAGATGCAATGAGAGTCCCCTCAGTAGGGGAAGAACAGAGTGTAAGTTCAGGGGTACCCGAGTACATAACTCAACACTCTAGGTAGTATTTATTCTCTATCTCTCTCTCTTTCTCTTTTTTATCGGCAGCCTCTTATTGATGGGATAAGGAACTCCGTCCATGGGGATTACCTCATCAGGAGAGGTACTATCCATCTGTGCCGCGAGGTATTCGGCGAGCTCTATGTCCACTTCGGCTACCCCCTGCGATCCAAGAGGTTAGGATGTCATCTTGGACAACTTGACCACCGAGGGTTGAATTTGAGATATTGGCTTGCCTAAGTATGTCAGATCGGCATTTAGTTGCCGGCTCGTCTTGGGAAGACGAGTGGCAATTGGCTCGCCAAGGGATTTTATGTCTTCCGATTATCTTCGGATGGATTTTGGTAACTGGATCACCATCGGCCCTATGATGGGCTTCGACTTTTGAATTTAGGAATCAGATGACCGTTGGTTCCGACTGCGCAGCTTGAATAAGAGAACTAGGCACATTTTCGTGCATGGTTGCAACAAGGGGTGCGGCTTTGCCAGATATATGGGTCTGGAGGTGATTTATCGAGGGTTTCTCTGGCCCTATGTTGGTCTCCAGTTTGTTGGTGATGTACTTCTTGGATTCTTCGTATAAACAAGCCTCCGAAGAATAGGACTCAATCCCCTTAAAGGGGTCGATGTTGGAGAATTCGGTCCTCACGAAGCCGTATCTATTGACATACTTGAAGCACTGGTGGAGGGTGGATGACATGATCATATAATCATGTATCCACTGGTGTCCCAAGAGGATATTGTAAGGCGTGTCGACCTCTATGATGTAGCAGGCAACTTCCGTCCTCAGGTCTCCAATCTGGCACTTCAACCGGATCTTTCCTAGGGGATAGCTTCTCTCTGAGTTAAACCCGCTAATGGCAGTGTTGGTTGCTGCTAGCCGGTGCATAGGGATGCCAAGAAGTTGGAGCAGTCTTTTCGGGATGATGCTTATTGACGATCACGGGTCGATATGCATCATATCCACCTTGATGTCGCCTATGTAACTAGTATAGTACAAGGGGCGATCATGTAAGTTGGTCTTAATCAACATATCCTGCGGAGTAAATATGATGTTGGGCATTGCATCTGTGCTACCGCCGTCCTGTAGATCTGCTGGCGGGTCTTCCTCCGGTGGCTTGACCTGAGCTAAGTAGGCATCAGCATTCTGGAGTGCTTCGCTTAATGCAATACGAAGATCGTTGGAGAGCCTTAGGAGCTCGTATAGCGACAACTTTGCTGGCATATTAGCCAATTGTGCTAATATGTCAAAGTTGTAAGGTCTCTCCATTCCCTGAGGTATATCACTACGGAGTGGCCTGTCGAAGAGGGTCTTCCTTGTCTTGGGCTTATCCACCAGCGGAGGCTGAGATGGCCTTAGAACATCGGAGTGGGGCAACGTTGCTAGCTGAGGATCTTCGGCTGGACTATCCCGTACGGGCTGGACTTGTGCTCCAGACCGGGTAACAACATCTGTATCTTCTTCAGCTTCAGCTGAAATTGTATGGCAGGCTCTAGACTTCCTGTCCTTCTTCTTGTTGGTAGGAGATGACACCCCCTGGGTAACTTCGGGCACCAAGTCTGGATGCACCCACATGATCTCTCCTCAGGATGTGGTGAGAGATACCAATCCAGATGTTTAGCTCCGGACGGGTGGAAGATTAGTAACCTCCATCGTTACTCGAGGGACATGTATTACCTCGTCTGGAGTACTTATCGGAGGGAAGTCGACAAACTGAATAGATACCATGTTCGCCGCTACGGTAACCTCTTCAAAGTCTATTGACAGAGCTTTTGAGTCGATAAGACTCTGAATGTACCGCTTCAATTGGAAACAATCCTGGGTTGCATAATGGACATAGCGGTGGAAGTGACAATACTTTGGGTCCTCCATTTCTGCTGCTCGGGTCTCGCACCTTGGTAGAAGGAGCTGGATTCTACCCCTTGCAAGAGCATATCGAAGATAGGTTTGACATGACTATCTTCGAATGAGTAATTGATCTTGGGCCACTGACCTTCCGCATGTTTTTATTCAGGCTTCTGAGTCGCATCAGTGACCATGGCATGTTTGCCTTTATTGTCCCGGTTGGTGGTGGCGCCATTGTTGTTGTTACTGGAAGTGGGTCCATGACGTCTTTCCTTATCTTCTCCGTCTGGGATGTGTAACCCAAGCTGGCGAGCCTTCTTCAATTTTGCCTCAATGTTGGTAGCACTTATGATGAAGGTCGTCCAATCCCTAAACTGATCGTCACCCATCCAGAGGCTAATTGCAGGGAGCAGCTTCTTCTGGCAGATTTCAATCAGGAAGCTCTCGGGATTGCCCTGAGGCAATCTCATCGCGGTTTGGCAGAACCGCTCGATATAGTTCCTCGTCAGCTTCCTCTCTCCCTAAATGACGTCCATGAGAGATGACATCGTCATATCATGCCCCACCTCGTAGAATCTTACTAAGAACATGTGCTTGAAGCCGTCAAAAGAATGGATACAGTTGTCGGAGAGGTTGCAGTACCAGTCGAACGCGATCCCCTCCAATGCTCCGACGAATAATCGGGTGAGGATGGCGTCACTATACAGCAAGTGGTCGGTGGTGACTTCAAAGTAAGTCTTGTCCCGACTAGCAGTGGTCTTTCTATCATAAGAATCGATATGGAACGGCTTGTACCGTAGTGGAAAAGGTACGTCCATCCATGCGATAGGATATGGCTGCCGTATTCTGAGATCCTGAGAGGAGTCTCGGGCATTGAACATCGTTCGAAGCTCCTGGACTTCCCTCCTAGCCTCCTTGGCTTCATCTGTAGCTGCAGGAACGGATGGTGCTACGGGATCATCACCCAAAGGAGGGGCCGTCGTGTTGGACTCCGTATTGACTGTGGGTCCCAAGCTTGTTTGTACGGGCATCCTCGCTGGTTGAGCTGGCAAGGCGGCTTTGATCTCGTCCATCGACTTGACTAAGGATAGGAGCATGGCTTCGATCACTTCTAGCCGTTGTCGGTCAGAAGTTTCTTCATGATCGTTGTCAGTCATAAAGACTGTCCTCACGTGGATAGAGGTGGAACGGATTATGGCAGAGGTACTCTTGGTGTCATACCCTTGTATAGAGAAATCGTCAGGAAATGTCGGAATATCATCTTCGTCAGACTCGAAAGGGGGGCTCCCCCCTGTGCAGGAAGCTGCATCATCTTGGCGAGGGTTGTGGCCTTCAGGGAAATCTAATTCTGTTGTAGAGTTCTGGAGGATCTCTATCCCCTGCGTGTGCTCTTGGTACATCGGGTTGTCGCATACATTGAGGGGGCTGCTACCCCTAGCTTCATCTACTCTCAAGAAGGCTAAATACGCACCCCCAGGTGCCGGAATCTTCTTTTTGGATCGAGTGCCTAAATAGACACCCCCTGTGGTTGATGGAAACCCCCCAGATGAGGGTCTTCTTGCAATACTGGCCAAGATAGCCGGGCTGGAAGAGCCTATCTTCTTTCCTCCCTTGCCGGGAGGAACTTTTTGAGTATAATTACAGGAGGCGAAAGGAAACTCTTCGTCCCCTGGAATTTGCACCTGTCGGATAGGTGCTGGCTGCTGCAGTCGTTGGAAAACTGACTGTCGATCTTCAGGCGCTGCTGATTTGTTACAGCAATAGTTGATGATGACTTGAGTGCAACGACGCCCCGAAAAGGATATATTGCATGCTAACGTTGCCGTCTTGCGCTTGTGAGTAATCACGTCACGTAAGTCGGTAGGAAGCTTCTATACCTTTGCACCAACCTTGTGAACTCGGGGAACCCGAGCGCACGAGTGCTTAGGCATCATGTTTGCTCCCTGATCTGTGGCTAGTAGAAGCACTTGCTCTGGATCTTTAGAGGGAGACTTTAAAGACCTACCATGTCCGTTAGTGTCACGACCCGCACCCTGTGTAGGGGCACGAGAAGTGGGTACGTCCAGCCTACGCCGCAGTGTCGGCGGTAGAACGCTGTCCTAGGTTGCTAACTAATCTCATGCAGTATATATAATGTACTTGCCAAGATCTCAACTCCGAAGGGAGGACAAGTAAAAGATATGATATACTCAATCACAGTCTAAGCACGATAAGATAACACAGAAATCTAGATACCAACTAACAACAACAAAAATTAAACTACTAAAATAATAACAACAATATCTCAAACAAACTCTAATACAACTCAATATCTCAAGTTTAATACAAACAAGCTCAAAACATGAAAGCTAAGTAAGCCTACTAGCTAAACTCCTGAATCACTCCTGAGAGTCGGAACCAAAGGTAGCTAATCCCTCGCCAGGTCCATGGTAAGTAGGGCATATGTCGTCAGGAGTATCATCTGTAATATTTTCAACAGGTCCAATCAGGACAGGAACGAGCACATCTCATCTAGAAATCCCAAGTAAATGACAAAGACTATAAAGCAGTTTTTAGACAGTTATACAGATGAGCATGGCAGTTTTATACAGATAATGATGTAGAGAAACAGTGAGGGTACAAGGAAAGTAAAGTAACTAACAAGAGAAGAAAACATGGCAAAGAAGACTGTAGTAAACTAGCTGAACTAGAATAACATGGTATAAGTCCAGACAGTATAAAATATAATCCCAGTGTGAGTCCAGTCCATATAATCCAATACTAGATGATTCCAGTACAAGATGGGTCCAGTAAAAATGAGTCCAGAAGTGATCCATGATTCCAGGGTAAGTCCAGACTATACTCTAACAGTGTGTTTTAAAAAACTGAGATCAACATGTAAACGGCTAGGGATAATCAAGCACATCGCACACTCGGCCAAGTGTGGGATGGCTAGCATTCCAGAATAGTTCCAAGGGAGGTGGTTCCAGATTTTAGGTATGTTCACATGTCTACTCAAGTATTTCCCCGCCCACAAATGAATCCATAATCCAACACTACAACCAGTATGAGTCCAGCCAATGATTCCAGAAATGATTCCAGTAGGGTGATGCCAGTAGTGATTCCAGATATAGAGGCCAGACATGAATAAATGAGTGTCGCATGTAATAGATCCAGCAATACTAATCGTGTTTGTACAGAGAATCATATATAGCTAACTAGAACTGAAATACAGTAAATGACAAGTAATGAAAGAACTATCAGAGAATGTACTCGCCTGACACTCTAGAAAGAGTAGTGTAATATCAGATGTCTGTACCAGGGTCACAATGTCCTAAAATAGAGTAATACAGTTATGACATGTCCAAAATGAAGGTAAATAAAATCTACAATACAATCTATATGAATTCTAAGCCAATCTAGGTCAAAGTCAAACTGGGTCAACTCTACAGTCGAACTAAGTCAAATCAAGTCATATTAGGTCACAAGAAGTTAAACTAAGTCATTCAAGGTTAAACAAGTCAAGGTTAGTCAAATCTAGGTTAAAGTCAACTCTTGGTCAACATTCTAGTCAAATATTAGTCAACATGATCAATCTGGGTCAAGTCTAGGTCAAACTTAGACCAACTAAGGTTTTGGTCAAACAAAGACCAGTCAGTAAGGTAATTGGGTCAAACATGGTCAGACTAGTTAAACTAGTCATTTTAGGTTAGTCCTTGTCAAATCTAGGTCAGTTAGGTCAAGGTTTGACCAATAGTTGACTTTGGTCAACAATGGTCAACAAGGGTCAACTAGTTAGTGTTTTAGGCCATTAGGTCCAATAGGGTTAGCCCCAAAGCCACAGGCTAGTCACCTTGGCCATAGGCTAATGGTTATAGGTTTCTATAGGCTAGTGACTTATAGGTTTTCAACTCTATATAATATATATATATATATATATATATATATATATATATATATATATATATATATATATATATATTTTTTTTTTTTTTTTTTTTTTTTTTTTTTTTTTTTTATATATATATATATATATATATATATATATATATATATATATATATATACTCACATATATATATAACCTTATATATATATATATATATATATATACACAACAATCACATAGGCCTATGGCCTATGTAATACTCACATACCCTAGATATCTATATATATCAATATGTGAATACTATATATATAATACAAACACCCACATATATATATAATATATATACATATATAGATAGCTATCATATATACATACATATACATTTCATATATATATATATATTCACACATATGTATAACCTATATATATATGAAAAAAAAAATATAACCTATATATATATATACATATACACATATAACATGACCACATAGGCCTATAGGCTATGTGTCACTAGATACCATGTATAGGTATCTCATATAGGTGTCTAGCCATACATCTATACAATATATATCTAATACCCTTTTGGTCAAAAACCACTAATTTGATGTTCTAAGCCTATGGCTAAGCTCACATGGTCATGGCAACTTCTAGGTTAAGGAAAACTAGGATTTACACTAAGTTATACTAACCAAAATCACAAGTCATAAGTCATGACTTAGAAAATGGTTTAATCACACTAATAATCACTATAAACCATATCATGACTAAAATACCACTAATAAATAATAAAAATAATAAATTTTTAAAAATACCCCAATTTCAGAAAACTGGGTGTTACAAGTCTACCCACCTTAAAATAATTTCGTCCTCGAAATTAAGATGGTCGTACTCCTTCTAGGTCACACCCCCAGTCAATCAAAGTCAAAAGATAACATGCAATCATAGACCTACTGGTCATGATTCTACAGTCTCAAAAAAAAGGGTAACTATGCTATCTAGCATATCACAAGCATATCCTGACAGGTACTAATGGAATCACACAACAAGATGGAAAAGAAGGACAGAAAAGACAAACATGCTAACCCGTCACCTGCAGCGTTGGTCTCCTCGACCGTCATTGCAAAAGCTCCACCCCTCTGGTGCTGAGCTACAGGTGGCCTAGCACCCTCATAAGAAGGTGCAACTGGACAATCTATCATCTTGTGGGCACCAGACCCATAAAATAGACAAACCTTCAGCCTCCTCCTACAAGACTCCCAAATATGCCCTACCTTCTTGCAATACCCACAACTCTGCATCCTCTGATCCTGTCCTCGAGGCTGATGCTGAACCCTAACAGGTGCCTGCTGAATGTGAGGCCTCTTGGCCTGACCTCCACTGCTACTGGCTCCCTGAGCGTCGCGGCCCCTCTTGAGCTTCAGCTCAAGATCTTCCTCAGCTGCCATCGCTCCTGTCAGGATCTCCTCAAAGGTGGCATTCCTGTCACTCTTGGTCAAGGACTTGACCTCCTTGACCAAGCCCTTCCTGAATCTCCTCGTCTTTGCTGTCTCGCTAAGGCCCTCCACAAATCTGCTCAACCGGCAAAACTCACCAGAATACTCCTCTACAGTCTGGTTCCCCTGAACCAGGTTCTCGAACTGGGTCTCCAAAGCACCGACTGCCTGATCCGAGAAAAACTTCCTCTTGAAGAGCTCCTTGAAAACTCTCTATGTATGTCCTGGAGTGCCTACTCTCGGGTCCGTCTGATACCAGGTACGGGCAAGATCTCGCATCTGGCTGGCTGCTGCCTCTATCTGGAGTCCGGCTGGTATCTCCGCCAGTCGAAAGATCTCCTCAATGTGCTCAATCCAGTCATCAGCATAAAGAATCCTCTCTATCCCCAAGAAGTCCCTGGGGTTCATCTTCTTGAAGTCCTGAATGCCCGGAATCCTCTGCTGTCGTGGCTGTCCCAATACTTCCTGTGGCTGGACAGCCAACCTCTCCACCGTGGCTCTAGCCAGCTGATGGACCTCATCTATGCCCCTGGTAAACTCCGTCGTATGACGCTGCTGCTGGGCCTGCTGCGTCTCTAGAAAATGCTGGAAGTATAAAAACATCTGTGCAGCATCCACTAATCCAGATGGCATCGGCGGCTGGAACTGTTACTGGTGCTGCTGGTGCTGCTGGTGCTGCTGGTGCTGCTGAAACTGTGGCTGACGAAACTGTGGGGGAGGCATGTCTGGGGTAGCTGGGATGGTCCTCCGAATAAGTAGAGGTGCACCCACAAATATGGCAGAAGCTCCCACATGAGCTGGAGTAAGGGGAGCTGTGGTCCCCGGGTCCTGGTGAGCTGGACGAGAGGTGGCAGACCTCTCAGTGGTGTCACCTGGACCGAGACGCTGTGATCGTGTCTCCACCGTCCTGAAGACAGATCAATAAGGAAGTCAATAACGGTACAAGGATGATAGTATCAAGGACAATATGAAATAGATTATACAGATTTGAACAATAGTCAGTAGATTCAAATCCATGGAAATTTCCTAATTGTGATTGAGTATCCATTCTCTCTAAGCCTATTCCTTAAATCCTACCACAGGCTGTAGTGATATTCTAGTTCAAATACCACTACATAAACTCGAGACCTGCATAGGCCACCACTAAAAACGTGTCACGACCCGCACCCTGAGTAGGGGCACGAGAAGTGGGTACGTCCAGCCTACGCCGCAGTGTCGGCGGTAGAACGCTGTCCTAGGTTGCTAACTAATTTCATGTAGTGTATATAATGTACTTGCCAAGATCTCAACTCCGAAGGGAGGACAAGTAAAAGATATGATATACTCAATCACAGTCTAAGCACGATAAGATAACACAGAAATCTAGATACCAACTAACAACAACAGAAATTAAACTACTAAAATAATAACAACAATATCTCAAACAAACTCTAATACAACTCAATATCTCAAGTTTAATACAAACAAGCTCAAAACATGAAAGCTAAGTAAGCCTACTAGCTAAACTCCTGAATCGCTCCTGAGAGTCGGAACCAAAGGTAGCTAATCCCTCGCCAGGTCCATGGTAAGTAGGGCATGTGTCGTCAGGAGTATCATCTGTAATATTTTTAACAGGTCCAATCAGGACAGGAACGAGCACATCTCATCTAGAAATCCCAAGTAAATGATAAAGACTATAAAGCAGTTTTTAGACAGTTATACAGATGAGCATGGCAGTTTTATACAGATAATGATGTAGAGAAACAGTGAGGGTACAAGAAAAGTAAAGTAACTAACAAGAGAAGAAAACATGACAAAGAAGACTGTAGTAAACTAGCTGAACTAGAATAACATGGTATTAGTCCAGACAGTATAAAATGTAATCCCAGTGTGAGTCCAGTCCATATAATCCAATACTAGATGATTCCAGTACAAGATGGGTCCAGTAAAAATGAGTCCAGAAGTGATCCATGATTCCAGGGTAAGTCCAGACTATACTCTAACAGTGTGTTTTAAAATACTGAGATCAACATGTAAACGGCTAGGGGTAATCAGGCACATCGCACACTCGGCCAAGTGTGGGATGGCTAGCATTCCAGAATAGTTCCAAGGGAGGTGGTTCCAGATTTTAGGTATGTTCACATGTCTACTCAAGTATTTCCTCGCCCACAAATGAATCCATAATCCAACACTACAACCAGTATGAGTCCAGCCAATGATTCCAGAAATGATTCCAGTAGGGTGATGCCAGTAGTGATTCCAGATATAGAGGCCAGACATGAATAAATGAGTGTCGCATGTAATGGATCCAGCAATACTAATCGTGTTTGTACAGAGAATCATATATAGCTAACTAGAACTGAAATACAGTAAATGACAAGTAATAAAAGAACTATCAGAGAATGTACTCGCCTGACACTCTGGAAAGAGTAGTATAACATCAGATGTCTGTACCAGGGTCACAATGTCCTAAAATAGAGTAATACAGTTATGACATGTCCAAAATGAAGGTAAATAAAATCTACAATACAATCTATATGAATTCTAAGCCAATCTAGGTCAAAGTCAAACTGGGTCAACTCTACAGTCGAACTAAGTCAAATCAAGTCATATTAGGTCACAAGAAGTTAAACTAAGTCATTCAAGGTTAAACAAGTCAAGGTTAGTCAAATCTAGGTTAAAGTCAACTCTTGGTCAACATTCTAGTCAAATATTAGTCAACATGATCAATCTGGGTCAAGTCTAGGTCAAACTTAGACCAACTAAGGTTTTAGTCAAACAAAGACCAGTCAGTAAGGTAATTGGGTCAAACATGATCAGACTAGTTAAACTAGTCATTTTAGGTTAGTCCTTGTCAAATCTAGGTCAATTAGGTCAAGGTTTGACCAATAGTTGACTTTGGTCAACAATGGTCAACAAGGGTCAACTAGTTAGTGTTTTAGGCCATTAGGTCCAATAGGGTTAGTCCCAAAGCCACAGGCTAGTCACCTTGGCCATAGGCTAATGGTTATAGGTTTCTATAGGCTAGTGACTTATAGGTTTTCAACTCTATATAATATATATATATATATATATATATATATATATATATATATATATATATATATATATATATATATATATATATATATACTCACATATATATATAACCTTATATATATATATATATATACACAACAATCACATAGGCCTATGGCCTATGTAATACTCACATACCCTAGATATCTATATATATATATCAATATGTGAATACTATATATATAATACAAACACCCACATATATATATAATATATATACATATATAGATAGCTATCATATATACATACATATACATTTCATATATATATATATATATATATATATATATATATATATATATATATATATATATATATATATATATATATATATATATATATTCACACATATATATAACCTATATATATATATATATATATATATATATATATATATATATATATATATATATATATATATATACACATATACACATATAACATGACCACATAGGCCTATAGGCTATGTGTCACTAGATACCATGTATAGGTATCTCATATAGGTGTCTAGCCATACATCTATACAATATATATCTAATACCCTTTTGGTCAAAAACCACTAATTTGATGTTCTAAGCCTATGGCTAAGCTCACATGGTCATGGCAACTTCTAGGTTAAGGAAAACTAGGGTTTATACTAAGTTATACTAACCAAAATCACAAGTCATAAGTCATGACTTAGAAAATGGTTTAATCACACTAATAATCACTATAAACCATATCATGACTAAAATACCACTAATAAATAATAAAAATAATAAATTTTTAAAAATACCCCAATTTCAGAAAACTGGATATTACAGTTAGCCCTGGGGACTAGACGCGGGTGGTTCTGTACAATTTTCCATCAGGAGCCCGTATAACAGTTAACGGGGCCCACTGAGAGTCAGCAACTTGGACAGTTGACTGGGCTGGTTGAGCCCGTACTGCCCTAGACCTTTTTGACTTAGGACCCAAAGGCGTATAGTAAAAAGAGTCCAGACTGATACATCCCGTATCTTTAGTGGACCGCATGGCGTCGAACCTGCATGAGACGCATTCGAACGCAGAGCTTCTGACAGGGCCGCATGTGACGTCATGTCTGTGGGTAGGATTTGTCGTCGTATGGACCATCTTCTTGCGGCTAGAGCTGGCTGCTGCATGGATCAACTTCTTGCGGCAAGAGTTGGCTGCCGTATGAGTTGTCTGCCTGCGGCCAGAGTTGGCTGTTGCGTGGGCAGACTGCCCATCTCCTCTCTATGGCCTCCTCTTTGTCCGTATGGAGTTCCCTTGTGCCCCCAAAAACTCAGCATCGTAGTATTTTTCTCTGCTGGATTTGGGGACAGAGGGGTCCTCTGCGGTCGGAAATAAAGCCATAGGAGAGTTCTGGTCACCGTCTTGGACTGCAGAATGAGCTTCTTTGAGAACTTGGTCGGGGGCAACAGTTTTGTGCATCGACGCCTTGCGAGTCCTCTTCGGGTTTGCTCGCTTCTGAGACGGGCTGGCACTCCCTTCAGAGAGCAATTCTTCGAAGGCTTGTTGGTCGAAGCGGACCACAAGCATCTGCTCTGTAGAGCCGTGTCACCCTCATTTTCCGTATTTCTCGTATTTCGTATTTATACTCGTATCTGGATTTTGGCATGTATTTTATTTTTCTCAACTTGTGGAATTTCAGTATTTTTCGTATTTTGGATTTTGTCATGGCTCGGTTTTAATTGGATTGGATTGGTTTGGTTTGGTTTGGTTTATTATGTATTGGAACACCTTAGCCCATGCTCCACCCTCAACACACCACATCCCACCCTCTTTATAACTCCACCAACCTTTTCTCTCCTCATAAACCTCCATTAATTTTCTTCTTCTCCTTCCTCTACACAACTCTCTTCTCCTCCCTCTCCACAACACCCACCCATAGGCAAGTGCACCTTGCCACCACATGAGAACCTTCTTTTATTTGTCCATTTGCTAGTTTAGGACATGGTGATCAACATTAGAACATAGCATTTTGTGATTTGGAGTCTCCATTGTTCTAGATCTAGGTTTTTCCTATTTTCGGTTTTGTATGGTTTTGATCTACTTAAGTTGGATTTTTATGGGTTTTGATGTTTCCATGTGGAAGAGGGTTCAATTCCACCCTGGTTGGAACTTTGGAAATCTGGATTTGGAGTTCGGATGGCCAAGTTGTGATGCCTTGAAGTTTTGGAGCCATTGGAGCTTCTTCTCAGCCATGGAGAAGAAGATCCAGACCCTGCGTGCGTGTTTTTACGCGTACACAGCTCTCTGCTTGCGTGATTTTGTACGTACGCAGCTCTCTGGCGTGCGTGACTTTTCGCGTACGCAGCTCTCTGGCGTGCGTGACTTTTCGCGTACGCTGCTCTCTGGCGTGCGTGACTTTTCGCGTACGCTGCTCTCCTGCATGCGTGACTTTTCCTCTCCTACGTGCGTGACTTTTCACGTATGCAGCTCTCCTGCGTGCGTGACTTTTCACGTACGCAGCTCTCTTGCGTGCGTGACTTTTAACGTACGCTGCTCTCCTACGTGCGTGACTTTTCACGTACGCAGCTCTCTTACGTGCGTGACTTTTCCTCTCCTACGTGCGTGACTTTTCACGTATGCAGCTCTTCTGCGTGCGTGACTTTTCACGTATGCAGCTCTCCTGCGTGCGTGTCTTGTGCGTACGCTGCTCCCCTGACCCCTTGCTTAACCCATTGGCTCTTGGTGTTTTGGTCTTATTTCTTTAAGCTTGGCTTTTCTATAGCCCTGTATATTGATATTTTATTAGATATTTTATGTCCATTTTATATTCTTATGCCTTTTGTCATGAACTTGATTTTACTTAATATGTTTAGAATGACTATTGTACATGGCATGGTATGACAAGGAACTATCATAATACGACAGTGACCCGTAGTGGTGCACTCCTGACATGACCAACCTGACATGATAGTGGCCCGTCGTGGCGCACTCCTGACAAGTACCCTGACATGATTTATCTTGATAACTTAATGCTGTTGCGACGGCTAACTTAACTTGACTTGCCTTGACACCGTGGGTAGTTCTTTCTTGCTTGCTTGTTAAATCCACTTGTCCTGTCTTGTATCATGTCTAGGAGGGGACTCCTGAGTACCACGGTCAGGAGTACCTACTAAAATGGATTAAGGTTAATAACTAGAATAACACAGTAGTCATGAAGAGATTGACACAGCTACAGGCAATCCCGTTACCTGGGCGCTCTTGGGATCTGTAGCCTGCCGTCGAGTAGGGCACATTTCCAGCACACCGTCGCGTGTTGCACCCTCTAAGTCACCTAAGGGTACATTTGTCTTCTGGACGATGTATCCACCAGAATTTAACCCCTAATTTTTGACCTGGGTAACCTGGATGGTCTGCAGGGCTTGTGGCTGTGGAACAATCTCACTGCATCTTGTTAGTAATTATGCTTGTGATAACCCTAGTTAGTTAAAGTAGTAAGCCGTAGTATCTGCTTGGCCGTGATTGATTGAATGAGGTATAACCAGTTTAGCCATGTCTTGATCCAGTACAAGATTGCTCCCTGTCTTAATTTCTTACATTATCATCTTGCCGATAAATGGTGGGAAACCAAGTTCTGTTCAGATGAAGGGTTACAACCCCGGTCCTTGTTTGGTTTACGGGTTGTAACCTGGCTATCAGAATAGTTCCATGGTTATCTCGTCGTATATCATCCTGCCATATTTTTCGTAATTTCTAGTTTTAATATTAGAATTTTCTTGTGCTAATTGCTGGCTTTTGTTCTTATTTCGTGGCCCCCTTGTGGTACTTGCTCTTTCTGGGGTTGACCCAGCTGGTTTTGTGTGGCCAAATTTCGGAGCAGCTCCCGAGGATCTACCAAGCTTCCAGTCCAATGGTGGCCACTAGAAGGAACCTGGGCTACGAGTGGGTTTTCTATTTTGTTTTGCTCACTCTATTGTAAAGTTATTCTTTTGAGGCGTTTAGCTGACGAGCACCTGTTAGCTCGATGCACTTTACTTACTGTCTGCCTACGGCCTATAAACATGATTAACAAATCCTAGGGTTGATCATGTACGACTAAACTCTTGCTAGTCCTAACATTTTGTAACGACTAGCTTCATAATCAGCTGAATATGTAATATTTGGGACGCCTTATTATTGTATATTTAATGATCATACATCTTGCGACCTTACTTACTTGCTTGTGATTGAGACACTAGGCTTGTTCATGACCATAAGAGACTGTTGGCTTGTAGTAAACCCTCATATTTCTTGACAGCCGTGACCGTATATCGAGGTGGTCTCCATTTCAATATACGTAGCTGGCTATGTCTGTCCCCGCTCTCCAGTATTCTGGTTTTGGGGCGTGACAAGCCGAGCTTGGACGCGTCAGATTGCGTCACCAACTTCTCATCAGAAGGGAAGGAAGTCCCCAGCAGAGTCGCCATCGTATTTGCAATAAAAATCAACAACAGGTATTACAGAACACTGGAATTGATTGCAAACTCACTTGTACAAAGAATGGCCTAGAAAGAAAGCCTAAGAAACAATCTAAGTACAATTGTTTAGTTTTGATTCTGGGGGTGACGGTGGAGGCTCGGGAAAGTGCTATCAACTCTACCTTACTCCGTGGACTATCTGATGCAGTCTCTAGCACGTGAAGATATTACCTTTTTTTGATGGTTGCCAGCCTTTTGCAGGGGTGTGACATCCTGATATTTATAATATGATGGATTTTGAGCCGCATAGACGGCTTGTGGCCATGTGGCTGATTAGCACGCGAAGACCCGCTCTTGGGCCGCCATCTGTCGGTTTGTTAGGATTTTGTTGCAGAAAATTTGGGTAGTTAAAGAATTGGTCAGATTGCCACGTGTCCCGTTGCGTATAGCATTCTCAGTCTTCGATCATGTGGGGTCGCATGAGACTCATGAGTGCGGCCTAGATCACAATTAGTCCCGGCTGCATGTAGTTCTGGAAATTTTGGGGCCGCATAAGCTGGGCCGCATGAGGTTCATGCGGCTTGGATGACATTTTTTTGGCCGTATGGAGGCGTACGAACCCTACTTTTGGGCGACGTCTCACATCTTATCTTTCTTGTCGAAGTGTTAGAACTGTCATATTTTGCCAGGACTTGTCAGCTTTATCAGTCGAACTACTCCTCCTTGGTCGCATATTTTTCTTCTACAGTTGTTCGTCGATGGGCCGCATATGTCTTTGAACAGTCATACGGCTTTCCTTCATGCGGAACTGTTTGGCCCAAGGTACCTATACGACAATTTATAATCCGCATGAACTCCATATTTTTCATGTTTCTACAATTATCTCAACCTTCGCTGAATTCTTCATAGAACATATGCCTCAGCTATAAAACTTGGAGGCTGACGCTTTTGCTGGCCTCGCGGCCTCATTGGCAGTACCTGTCGGGACTCAACACTTCATCACAGTGGTGGGTCAGAATTTGGCTTGCCACAGAAATAATTTGTGCATGCGAACAAATCATGCCATGACTACTGACACCAGCATCAACGTCAGAGACTGGAGATTCCCGTTTATCGACTTTGCCGTCTACAGGATCCTCCCAAAAGACCCGAAGGAAGCAGTCTCAGTCAGAAGGCGCTCGCTCCAGTTCTATTACGATATGGCCACTAAAACGCTGAACCGACGCTCCTACGATGGACTTCTCCTCCGATGTCTATCAAACAAAGAAGCAGTCAAAGCTCTTCGAGAAGCCCATGACGGAACATACGAAGCTCACCAACCCAGTCCTAAGCTACATGACTGACTTCGACGCATGGGCTATTATTGGCCCACCATGATGGCCGATGCTGTCGAGTATGCAAAAAAATGTCGAGCTTGCTAGCTACACGCCGACTTCATCCACAGACCGTCAGAGCCTCTATATCGGTCGCCTCTTGGCTATTTAAAGCCTAGGGCATAGACATAGTCGGACCCATCACCCCTCCATCATCCAGGGGACACCGCTTCGTCCTAGCAATCACCGACTACTTCTCTAAGTAGACAAAAGCAGTACCACTGACAGAGGTGAAAAGCTCAAAGGTGATCAACTTCATCAAGTATCATGTCATCTACCATTTCGGGGTACCCCGAAGGATCATCCACGACAATGGTCCATAATTTATCAGCCATGTATTCAGTAGATTCTGCGACAAGAATCATATTCAAAATGTGGCATCAATCGCCTACAATCCGGCAGCAAACGGATTGGCTGAAGCTTTTAATAAAACCATCGTCAAGCTACTCAAAAAGGTCGTGTCATCCAATAAGCACGACTGGGACGAGAAGCTCGGTGAATGCCTTCGAGCCTATCGTACAACGGTACGGACCCCGATGGGTAACACACCATTCTTTTTGGTCTATAGAAGCGAGCAGTACTGCCTCTAGAGATCTAGATACCCTCACTCCGAGTGGCGATCACAAACTAGCTGACGGAAGAAGATAATCAACGTCGCCGTCTGCAAGAGTTGGAAGCGCTTGATGAAAAATGCCTCTTGGCTCAACAGCGTACAGAACTTTATCAAGCCCGCATTTCACAGGCTTTCAACAGAACAGTCAAACAAAGAACTTTTCAAGTAGGCAACCTAGTTCTGGCAGTCAGGAGATTGATGGTGATGACTCACAAGATACCGAAAAAGTTTGAACCCAAATGGGAAGGACCCTTCATCATAGAGACAGTATATTCAAACGGTGCTTACCATCTCGCTCAACCTAATGGGGACTTATTCATGATGCCCATCGACGACAAGTTCCTATAGAAGTTCTACTCCTGACATCCTTCAGAATGTACTTCCCTCTCTCCAGTGAGAAAATTTATGAACTTGACAAACCAAGTTCATGCCCCTCCTTTGACAATCACATGCTCCTAGAACCTAGTTGTTCCGTTGCATCCCCAGTACGAGAACAACCATGTCCACATCACCTCTGAGTTGCTTCTCTACTCCCCACAAAGCAGAACCTTACACTATGTAAGATCATGTTCATTAGTATGTTTACGACGTCCATATTACCTCTGAGTAAATATCCCGTGCAACTACCCTGCATTGTTGTACATTGATCATAGAACATCCACGTCCATATCACCTCTGAGTTGTTCTATACATCCCTACAGAGTTCACTCCTGCCGCATCTATATTACCTATGAGGAGGAAAGCTCTACCATTAACCCATATTTACTACGTCCATATCACCTTTGAGTAAATATGTCGGTTTCCTCCTTCTCAAACTTATTATCTATACCTAGAAACCAAGGTACACAAAAGATAATAGGTCCACCCAAAAAATCACAGATTCATCACAAGAATGAATAAAGCAAAAAGTTCTTTATTTCTTCAAAACAGGAAGTGGAAGGACTACATTTGTAAAAGAAACAAAAAAAGAGACAGCTACATCTCTAACTAAAAGCAACGAAATAAAGGATAAGGGTCAGCAGACAGCTCGTCAATATGATGCTTCAAACCTTCTGCCCTGATCTCTATAGTCGCCAAAACGCGATGCTCAACCTCGTGACGCATCGTCTGTCTGACCTCAAAGGCGAGGTCAACTGCATATTTGTTGTCCAACTCCTTCTTCTGACGAAGCAAGAAGGCCACATAGCGTGTGAAGTTTGTCATTTCTTCTTTAAGCTGGATGTGGTCAGCCTGTGCTCATTTAGAATTAGCCAAAAGCTAAGCCCGTTGCTCCTGAAGAAGGCGAATCTTCCCGTCAAATTTCGCTATGTTAGCATTCAGGGCTTCCCGCAGATTGACCTACTTTTTCATAGATAAAGACAATCTCTCCTCCTTGGCCTCAGCATCGGCCAGTTCCTGCTCCCAGATAGCCATGGTGTCAGAATAGGCTGACTCAACCTCAGCCACTAGCTTGTTCTGCTCCTCCTCTATGAAAGCGGAAAAATTATTCTGCCGAATGTTCTGGAGCTCAGTAAGGACATGATCAAGCTCAGCAACAGAAGCCTCCAAGATCTCTGCCATGTGGTTGTGACCCTGATGAGTTCTGATCAACCCGATATACGGGATCGCTATTGCCTTCGCAGTCATAAAGCTCCCGCCTTCTTCTAGTGTAGCCGACACCCCCCTCCTCAACATCTTGTATACCGCCTCAACGATGAAATTTACATATTTATCTGCATAGGCCAACACTTGAGGTGTCATAGCAGGAGTTGTCGGAGCTACTACATGGGCTGGGTGAACAATTGACCCTACAGAGGCTTTCACACCTGAGGCTGACGACGTGGCCACCGCTTGGCTCACAGGAGACTCAATCACCGTACCTTCAGGGTTCAAGGCCAGAGCCTCGGTATTCATAACCTCCGCGGTCTCAGCAACAATGTCGACGGAACCACCAACCACCGAAGTTGAGTCTCTGGAGGGACTCAACACTTTCCCCCAAGTAGAAGGAATGGAGGGGGTGTCTTCCACCATGGGGCCTTTACCTTTATCTGAGCCGACCCCAGAGGGCCCCACAACATTCGGGTCCGCCATAACAGACCCGGAAGCAACATCTGCAACTGGGACAAATTCCTCTACCCCTGACGAAGGGACAAGAGCAGCATCTGGAGGGAGAATGGACCCTCAAGTCTCTTTTTTAATCAAAACAGGAGTAGGACTCGGCAAATGAGGCACTTCCCCTTTATCGGCACCGGTTTCCAGAACAGGGGTAGGGATTGGCAGGCGAGTCATTCCCCCCCCCCCCCTCAGACCCCATCCTTGTGGCAGGGGTAGGACTCGGAAGTAAAATTTCCTGCAAAGCCGGTTCCCCCATATCCTGCAAGACCCTCATGTGAGAGGGCTCAGCCCCTAACTCCTCATTCTGTTCTTCTTCGCCCGTTACGGAGTTCTCTTCAACGTTCTCAACATCCTCTTAGGGGATGTCATCCGGAGAGGATAAATCCCATTCATTCCCCTCACCCGGAGGATCTTGCATGTAACTTCCTTTGGGGCTCCCATACCAGTCTTTGTGGCCCCCACAGTTATTTGCTTTACCGTCTGTGAAGACTCTGCTTCACCTCCCCAACCAGTTGTCGAAGAAGGTTCAATGTTCTCAAATGATAGAGCAGCATCTCCGGCCCGGTCCAAAGAGGTCGGAACCTCCACTGGAATGGCATCATTCAAAGTCTCCTCCACGGGAGATAACACAATCGGAGGGATACGCTCATCAGACGAGCTCGCCACCTCGTTCAGTTTATCCGAACCCGGCCCCGAAGACCGGGGTTTCTTCTTCAACACCTCCTACAAATAAGAGGTATATAAGCACAAGAGGAAAGACCGAGTCAGACAGATGCTAAATTACATACTACTACGGGAGGTAGTTCTGTTGGTGCCGTCGAAGGCGGTATTATGCCCCCATCCTTAGTGGCTAACATCTTCTTGGCCTTCTCGGGAGCCGATGAATCTGCCTCCGTCGAAGCACACCTCTTCAGCTGACTTGTCACGGGCTCCTCTCGAGAACCTCCCATTGGTACTACAGGGACAGCCCTGAAAGCTGCTACGTCAGGAGGACGATACGTCCGAGCCTTCGCCAGCATACTCTCCAACGCCTCAAGTTGTGTCCCGACAATGAAACTGGTCTCCCAATCATACCCAGGGGAAACAGTATTCATCGCACAATAGAGCTTCACGGCAGAAAACAAAATATACGGCCGAGGATTGTGAACCTGTAGCGTGAAACGCACTCTGGTACAACCAGCATTGTAATAATACCAACCCCGGGCCCCATCTAACAAACTTCTAACAAACCCCAAGCAATTACTGGATTTCTTATCATTAAATAGGTGTAGCCAAACTGGTGGGCAAAACAACTCGGAAGGTACGGTTCTAAGAAATAACGATTCTTGTTCCGATACACTAGGTGGAAAAGCTGAATGCTCTACAGCCAACAAAATCTCTACATTGGCAAAGTAATCACATCCTCGCCGGAGTCCTCCAGCTCTTTATCTACTTCCAAAACCCAGAAAAACTGGGCCAACCTTGGTGATCTCCCACCCTTGCAGGTAGGAATGAACTCTCCTACAAACTGGAACACCGATATGCAGCCACTTCCTTCTATAGTAGCGGCGGATAAAGGCGTCACCAGCAATATGCTCCTCTTCTGAGCTAGGGGTCATTGTAATTGGATGGTGAAAGATCAACCATCCCATCAAATAATGGAAAGGCAGCTCCACACGAAAGAAATTGCCTTTCTTACACGTCTCATGGACCATATTATCCATAAATTCTTTCAGGCCCCGTTTTATGTTGCACACTATAGCGGAAAGCAAGGCCAAAGGATGACCAAAGACCAGCTTCACAGTCCACAAAATAAGATTTTGGCCACCCTCTCCATGAAGCCAGATCCACCAACAAACACATGGTCTCGAAGCCATATCATCAGATAGGCCGCCAGCACTGACTTTGGAGACATTCTGTGAACACAATGCCAGAAGCAGCTGTAGATGTGGTCAGAGGGCTCCTGGTTCTCATTTTCACGAGGATTTTGTTCGCTGAGTCTAGTCATCTCAGCAAGTACCTCTGCATGGGTAAGCCCCTGAGGAGTAACAAATCGAACCTTCGAAGGGTCCGTCATGTCTTGTTTGAAGACATAATCCCTCCAAGCAGTCACATGAGGATGCGCTTTACCTTTGTCCCTCCGCTGGGCCAAGTAATGATGGCTAGCCAGCTCTTTAAAAACTGCCACCATCTCAGAATTCTTCTCTTCCAAAGCCAGGAGCTCCTTATTCGTAGGAAGTACTCCTCATAGGGCTCCAACCCCCAAGGAAGCTTCGAGACCTCATACATCTCATGTAGTGCCAAGCCTAACTCCTTCACGGGAGTGAAGAAGGTACCGGTATGAGTGTTGTACATCTCCAAAAGAGTAAGGAACATAAGCCGGTTTATATCTATGCTCGCCTGAGTAGCACGGAGAGCAGCAGTCAAACCAACTTCCTTGAGTTCAGTCTTAAACTTCGACAAAACCCAGAGTATCAACTCGTCCCTCTTCTGCACATAATGGCACCAGCCCTCGACCCAAAATTCCCCTTTTGGGTACGAAATCTTGGCCTCCAGCATACGGTTGACAAAGGTCGAGGCACTAAAGACGGAAGTGTTAGGAGGAACATCACTATATATACTCCAAGGATACAGATTTCGTAAATGATAAGAGGTTCCGGCTCACAAAGCGGCTAAGGTATCTTTCTGATTTGAGGTGGTGTCAATCTGGATGATTCCTACAACTGCCCCTCCTTAAGATGGAGTGAGCTCCCACTTCATCCTCCACTTGGAAGCAAGACTACGAAAAGCTGTCAAGGGCAATTGACGTTCCACTTGTTTGATGTACATGTTCATATCCCTCGCCTTAAAGAACCAGTCTTCTTTGACCTTCAACACCTTTGCTTCGATAGAGGTCAAACGGTCACCAAACAAGAACTCAGGCTTTAAGAAAGACACATTGTCAGAATCAACCGACTTGAGTTTGCCACTCTCCATCATGAGTTGAAGAAAAGTAAAATATTGATCTCGAATTTGAGTCATTCTCTCCGGAGGCTGGTCCAACATAATGGCAGCCTTGGCCGAGTTGATGACTTCTTCATTAAAGTCCAAACCTATTTGACTGAGCGCAGGGTCTAAAAAGACTTCATTCAGTAAAGGGATAGTCATTGACACTGTCATACAAACAAAGACAAAGTAGTCATCTAAGAAGACTAAAAGCCCTTCAAAAGTTAGACTTAGAAGCTCAAACAAAACATCTGAGGTGCATCAACAAATCTGACGCATCAAACTGGATCGAAACCCATGTGCACAGATAGAATCTTACCAAAGGCGCACACACAGGACCGAGGCCCATGCGCATTTGAAGAGAAGCTTCGACGCATCATCAGGACTTAAGTCCATGCGTGTCAGCAAAAGGAGCTTCGGCGCATCATCAGGACCTAAGTCCATGCGCGTAAGAAAAAGAAGCTTTGGCGCATTATCTGGACCTAAGTCCATGCGCATCAGCAAAAGGAGCTTCGGCGCATCATCAAGACAAAGTCCATGCGAGTCAGCAATGGAAAGCCTAGGCATGTCAATGGAGATGTGTTACGCCCCACTCCCGCAGGAGCGATCGTCCTCACTAAGGCATGATGCCGCACGTGCCTAGGTTGCGCCCGTACAAAGCTAAGTCCAGAAACGGTCGATTTGAGCTAGGCCATAGAGTCGCACAGAGTGTCCCCATTTGCAGCGGAAAGTAAATTAACACAAATTGAAGCAAATTCAAACTCTTTATTGATTTTCAAGAAGTTTACAAGTGGCGCTAGGTCGAGATTACAAGTCGCTCAAGCTATCTCTCTCTGAAACATATAAAGCGTGCCAAGTAGCTTACAAGATGGAATGATTCATGGTGATGTTCCGATACAATATGTCCTGTATATGGTGCTTCAGCTCCTTGCAACGCCCCAAGGCTCCAGAGTTAGCTCCGCACCTTAGCACGTTCGAGGGAAGCTCCGCACCCACTGACGTCTCCTGCTTCCTGCAAGCAATCTGTGGGGTTATCAGTACATTGTTATGCCCTGGTGGGGAGGCTAGCTCGCCCACAATGCTATCATTACCAAACACGTTCAATTTACTTCTATGTACCGTCTATCATTCATTGTCTTTCTAATCTTTCCTTAGGGTCGGTTTCATGGCATATTTTATAACCGTTTCGTGTTGTCGAATTCAAGTATTTGCATGGAAATATATGCACGACTTACCCATACTTACCGTCCGGCCTTCCCTGTCCAAATTAAACCAAGTTAGTCAACAATTCATATGAACTTTCAATGTCAAGTGCGTGTCCCTGCCTCATGTCCTAGCGCAACGTAGGCGTGTTTTCTAACTCAATTTTATGAAGTACTCTCAATTATTTGGTGTGTTTTATTCAAGCCTGTTCAGAAGGCGCTTCATTCAGTTAACTTAGACTACTTTGTTTCAATGCAAGAACTTGCACGTGGATTGCCACCAGCAAAGCCTACTTAAATTTATATGCACCGGTCGCTGGCATCACAAGCCATTTTTGACCCTTTCTCCCTTGGTAATTTCTCACCTATCATGGCGTGCGGCTTGGTACACCCTGATAGTCTCTTGAAATACCCGGCCTTACATCTTCCTGGGTGGCCAAGCCCGTCCCAAGGCCATGGATAGTAAGCCATTTGATTTCCGTCCGGACCGGCACGTCCCCCCTTTGACCGTGCCACTGGAAATCCCTTATTTCTTCCACCTCCCGTATACGAGAGGATTGTCCACAACCATTTCGTATTATTTATCATTTTAACTTAACGGCTATCTCCGAGCCGTAGGCTAACCCTTAGCCATAATGCGTTATCAACCAGGTTGGCGTCCTTGCAGCTCGGGTAGCGAGCCCCGTTGCACGTGCCCGTTATACCTGTCGCTAACCATTCCTTTCTTTCTTATCTTTTATTCATTCTTTTTTTTCTTTCTTTCACTTGTCCGTTTATTCATTGATTCATTCATTCATTCGTTGATTCATTCATTCACTTATTCGTTCATTCTTTCATTCATACATTCTGTAACTCCCCTTGTGGGAGTCGCCTTGGCGACCCATCGGTCCCGAAGTCTTTTATTGTTGCTATACTCTACTCGGAACGACTATGTCGATAGTCTTCCGTTTCATTATTATAAACCATTTATTGTTTTATTGTCGTACGCATAGGGAACTCGAAACGCAAGTTTGTGCCTTAGCACGAGCGTGGAGTGCGGTGCGAGAGTTCTCATATTTTCTATGTTCTTTTCTATATTCTATACAAGCATACAAGATGGGATTATTCCCTTAGCTAGGTGTGTTGAGTCATTTATTAGCATACGCGTGTTATCGCCTAGCGATTCTAGCAGTAGTGTCTGTATTGTTATGTGTCTAGGCTAAGCAAAGACGGGTTCATCGGAGCCACCCACCTTAGTGATGTTCGCATCGGCCGAGTGATACTCTGAGTGCGCCTTTGAAAGTCTAAGTCTGGATTCATCTTTGACGGACCAATGTAAGCCTTGTATCGATTCTTCATCAGGTTGATGCCAACTCTTCGGGTAGACGGCTCGTTTGAGTCGTTACACTTGCCGTTTGAATCGGTGTTCCGCTAGGGCGGAGCGGGTCATTACATAATACACCATTCAAAACAAGTCTCGTCCTCGAGACTTCCCGAGTGTAGGTTATCCTACCGTTACCTAACTCATGTCGTGTGCATATCTTAGACAATCCCTATCGAATGACTTTGTCACTCGATGGTATTGAACTATGCTCGGTTATCCTTCTAAGTTTTATGTTGCATTCGTTTGGTGAATTTTATTGAATGACTGTTAACTCATTTTAGACTTGGTGATACTTATTCGATTGTCGTATTTCTTTGACTTGGTTGCTATTTCTTCGTGTCATGGGACTGAAATGGTCGCACGAGGTGCGTTGTAAAACACGAGAGTCGTAGGCTGAGGCAAACTCACTTATTCGTTCATGCGCATCGCAACACCCACTTGCAGTTGCATTCTTTCTAATCTTTCCTTAGGGTCAGTTTTATGGCATATTTCATAACCTATCTCGTGTTGTCGAATTCAAGTGTTTGCATGGAAATACATGCACGACTTACCCATACTTACCGTTCGGCCTTCCCTGTCCAAAGTAAACCAAGTTAGTTAACAATTCATATGAACTTTCAATGTCAAGTGCGTGTCCCTGCCTCAGGTCCTAGCGTGACATAGGCGTGTTTTCTAACTCAATTTCATGAAGTACTCTCAATCATTTGGTGTATTTTATTCAAGCCTGTTCAGAAGGCGCTTCATTCAGTTAACTTAGACTACTTTGTTTCAATGTAAGGACTTGCACATGGATTGCCACCAGCAAAGCCCACTTAAATCTATATGCACCGATCGCTGGCATCACAAGCCATTTTGGACCCTTTCTCCCTTGGTAATTTCTTATCTATCATGGCGTGCGGCTTGGTACACCCTGATAGTCTCTTGAAATAGCCAACCTTACGTCTTCCTGGGTGGCCAAGCCCGTCCCCAAGCCATGGATAGTAAGCCATTTGATTTCCGTCCGAACCGGCACGTCCCCCCTTTGACCGTGCCGCTGGAAATCCCTTATTTCTTCCACCTTCCGTATACGAGGGGATTGCCCACGACTATTTCGTATTATTTATCATTTTAACTTAGCAGCTGTCTCCAAGCCGTGGGCTAACCCTTAGCCATAATGCGTTATCGACCAGGTTGGCGTCCGTGCAGCGCGGGTAGCGAGCCCCGTTGCACGTGCCTGTCATACCTGTCGCTAACTATTTATTTCTTTCTTATCTTTTATTCATTCTTTCTTTTCTTTCTTTTACTTGTCCGTTCATTCATTGATTCATTCACACATTCATTCATTCATTCGTTGATTCATTTATTCACTTATTCGTTCATTCTTTCATTCATACATTCAGCAACTCCCCGTGCTGGAGTCGCCTTGGCTACCCATCGGTCCCGAAGTCTTTTAATGTTACTATACTCTACTCGGAATGACTATGTCGATAGTCTTCTGTTTCATTGTGTCACGACCCGTACCCTAGAGTTAGGACACGAGACGTGGGTACGTCCAGCCTATGTCGCAGTGTCGGTGGTAGAACGCTGTCCTAGGTTAATCATCTAACAATATAAAGGTACTTGTACAGTATATACTCTCTGAATGGAGGTGACATAGCAGATACAGTCTCAATCACATCTAAGGTAGAGCATGATACAGATAGATAAAACATAAAATCCAAAAGAGATACAGCAGATAGAAATCTAAGTGTCTAAGATACACAAACCCAGAAATACATCTCAAAGCTCAAATACAGTAATCCATAAATACAACTCAAGACAACTAAAAATAAACTATGAGCAAAACCCTAGCTATCTATACAACCTCTACTGTGTCTCCTCTAGGCTAGCAAGAAAACTCCAGGCTATCTGTAAAATTTATCAACAGGTCCAGTCAGGAAAGGAGCGAGCACAATACATCTCACGCAGATCATAATAGGTTAGAGAATATAAACATGCAAGAGAGTATGATACATGAAACTGAAAGAAAGTACATGATGTAAACAGAGAGAGAACTGTAATAGAAATATCTACTATAAGTAGAGAGCTACCAGTGACTAGTGATTTAGAGTACAAAGTCGACATGTGAACGACTGGATTTGCACATGACTATACTAAAGAGGCGCACATGGCAATACTACTTTGGAATTGTTTACATAGCTATTTATACTCCCCCATACCCCAATCAATACACAAGGATCCAAACAAGTTATGTTACGTACATGGTTTTTACATGAAGCCCATAAATGGGTGCACATGAAGTATACATGATAGATCATACATGAGTGCACATGAAGTTCACATGGAGGGCCCATAAATGGGTGTACATGAAATTCACATGAAGGCTCATAAATGAGTGCACATGCAATATAGGTTATACATGAGATACATGGAAAACATGACCAATTCATGAGAGCACATGAGAGTAAACGAGCATGTATGAACGAGCATGAAGCACATGAGAAACATGAATAACATGAGAGCGAGGAATACATGATGTACACGAAACACATGACATAATGTATCTGATGCTCCCGAGGGGGATAACATCTCAATGTAGGGATCCATATAGTACCAATCCGTGATAATATCGTGATAGCATCAAATAAGGTAAACTAGAGCAGGAATATAATTCTAAACAAGTTATGAAATGATCAGAGAATGTACTCGTCTGCTATCTGAATGTCCAAAGAAAATGTATTGTCCGAGGAGAGGTGTCTGGCTCCTATTTAGAACAACACAAGTCACAATAAGTCCAAAATGGTAAAATAAAGCTCTACTATGCATTCTACATGATTCTAGGTCAAAGTCAACTCTTGGTCAACTCTGATCAACCGTACTAGTCAAACTAGATTAACTAAGCCGTACTAGGTCTAAATCTAGACTAACAAGTCTCATTAGGCCTAACCAAGCCTAGTCTAACACTCACACAAAATCACAAAGCTACACAAGTTATCAAACACACATTACATATATATTCATATATATTTTTATTACAAGCAAGGTACATAAAGACAAGGAGTGAGTGATACATGAATGTGGATATGGCAATGTGTACATAGCAGTACAATGTGTTCAAGTGTGAGGGGGTTATATTAGAAGGATAACATTTAGCAAGGGTTCATTGTGTCACATAGAAGAAATAACATGTAAAGCATAGGTTTAGCATGTGTGTGTGTGGGTGGGTGTTAATCATAGCAAAAAGGTTTATTTATACATCAAAGGGTTTACTCATAACAGTAAGTAGGTTTTATGTGTATTCATGCTTGGGGTTACTGTCAACATGTAGAAGGGGGTTTTAACATATGAACATGGTGCTAAGTGCTAATATGGCATCATACATTCCTATCATGTTGGCATTCATATATAGCATACATTCATACTTGATTACGTTACATATATACTTACATATGGATACTTGTATACATGTTTCAATACCTTGCATTACCCATATGCTTGCATTTCATCCATTCATGCACCTATACATACATATTTGAATACATTATATACTTTCATATATTTATCATTTATGCATACTTTATATTATATTACATTCTCTTAACACACACACACACATATATATATACACATGCATACATACATATTTGTACATACAAGGATATACAAAATGCATATGTCGTATAGTAATCTTCTACTTAAAATCAATACTATACAAATTAAGCATTCATTAAATTCTAGGATTAAAGTATGTTATAGATCTTTGTGTTAGATTTCCAAAAATTTAAACGGATCGCATTTTCGTGTCCGGAAGCTCCCGGAATCGCAAAAATACCGAAACGCGTTCGTCTTTCGTACAGCTGACACTCAAATAATTTTACAGAAAGTTTCAGAACGAATTTGGCTTATTAAAATATATATTTGGAAAGCTAACTTTGATACGGTTCTTTTAAAAAAAAAGGGAGATAAATTGGAGTTTTAAGCTAAAAGTTATGACATTTCTAAGTTGCTATTGCTACTAAAAACGTGGATAAATATTATGACGAATTTAGGTAGTTTGAGACAAAAGAAACACAAGTATATAACATAATATATCAAGAACTCACTCTCTACACTAATATATATATGAGACACTATAGAACACATCTCTAGTACAAAAATATGAGATTAAACATGTAATAATTCATTCATACATAACAACAACACATAGTATGTCCAAATTTGTGGTTTTCCCATATGAACATAACCACAACACAAAGGACACTCCTATGACCTCCAAATGGACACAAAATGGACACAAATGGAGATACTACCATGGGAGTCATTCCTATGGGTTCAAAATATTCCTATATGCATGTAGGGATGGATTAGAGGAGAGATTATACCTTCCCGAAGAGAGATTCAAAGGAAAATCCTTCCGACACGACACCGACACGTAGAGATTCTAAAAGGACACGAACGAGCTCCGAATCCTTCCAAACTTGGCTAGCACCCTCTAACCATGGAATAGAGGAGAAATAAAGAAGATTTGGTGGAAGAAGGGGTTGATTTGGAGATAAAATCAATGGAGGTTCATCTCTAAATTAATTTGGGGAAGAACAAGAGAGAGAAAGTGGATGAAAACAAATGAACGAAGGAGTGACTCACTCCTTATCCCCCATAGGTGGCTGCCCAAAAATGGTGAGGTATCCCCTATTTGAATGTCCAAAATGCCCTCCACTAATCTATTTGATTTAAATTAGGAATGGGTTAAAGGTTGAGGTCAATTTAGTCTAGTTTTAAGTCTCTAATTAAACTAAACCTATCCATAAATAATTAGTCTAACTACTAACTAAAATTAATATCATGTGGACTAAAATTAATATCATGTGGGCCATGCCTAGCTAGTGTATGGGTCCCACTAGAGTCAAACTACCTCCCGGGTCCCCGTTTCAAGTCGAATTGAGTTGAAATTCGAACCCGACTCAAATAACCCCAAAACAATATCATAAATAATAAAATAAATTTCAACCCCAAAATAATATCATAAATAATAAAATAAATTTTAAAAATATTCAAAAATGTAAAATGACAAAAATATCCCTGTTTCTGAAAACTGGGGGTGACAAATCTATCCACCTTAAAAAAATTTCGTCCTCGAAATTAAAACAAAGCAATCACAAGAAACACATACAGAAAACAATCTCATTCAAATACTTTTCAAAAAAAATCAGCAATAAAAAAATCTCTTTGAGGCACATCAAACATTTGTAAATAAAAACTGATACGTGTCCGATACGTACACAAAACCATCACAAAATCACACCTATCAAAGGTCAAAATCAACAATCACCAACGCAATAAATATCAAAATAATTCAAAGAGGTCAAATGCAAATACTCTTAGGCCAGAAATGACATTAAAATATCCTAATCACATGGTTAGGCTCTAGGTCAAACAGTCTCTAGGGTTTCACTAGCAAAACATCAAAATCACAAGTCATGATTTTAAATAGTTTTAAAATAATTTAAAAATTACCAAAAATCATATCATGATTTAAATGTCAAATCAATAAATGATTAAAATTACAAAATTTCAAAATTACCCTCATTTTAGAAAACTGGGTGTTACACATTGTTGTAATCCATTCATTGTTTCATTGTCGTACGCATAGGGAACTCGAAACGCAAGCTTGTGCCTTAGCACGAGCATAGAGTACGGTACGAGAGTTCTCACATTTTCTATGTTCTTTTCCATATTCTATACAAGTATACAAGATGGGATTATTCCCTTAGCTAGGTGCATTGAGTCATTTATTAGCATACGCATGTTATCGCCTAGCGATTCTAGCAATAGTGTTTGTATTGTTATGTGTCTAGGCTAAGCAAAGACGGGTTCATCGGAGCCACCCACCTTAGCGATGTTCGCATCGGCCGAGCGATACTCCGAGCGCGTCTTTGAAAGTCTAAGTCTGGATTTATCTTTGACGGGCCAATGTAAGCTTTGTATCGATTCTTCATCAGGTCGATGCCAACTCTTCGGGTCGACGGCTCGTTTGAGTCGTTACACTTGCCGTTTGAATCGACGTTCCGCTAGGGCGGAGCGGGTCATTACATAATACACCACTCAAAGCAAGTCTCGTCCTTAAGACTTCCCGAGTGTAGGTCATCCTACCGTTCCCTAACTCATGTCGTGTGCATATCTTAGACAATCTCTATCAAATGACTTTGTCGCTCGATGGTATTGAACTATGCTCGGTTATCCTTCCAAGTTTTATGTTGCATTCGTTTGGTGAATTTTATTGAATGACTATTCACTCATTTTAGACTTGGTGATACTTATTCGATCGTCGAGTTTCTTCGACTTGGTTGCTATTTCTTCGTGTCATGGGACTGAAATGGTCGCACGAGGTGCGTTGTAGAACTCGAGAGTCGTAGGCTGAGGCAAACTCACTTATTCGTTCATGCGCATCGCAACACCCACTTGCAGTTGCATTCGAGTTCATCATATCGCTGAGTTTGGATCGTGCACATATTTAAGGCGTCCCCCGAATACGTACATTTCAACCAAGCTTAGCGATTAGCGAAGTCGGACAAGCTACTCGTGATAGTTTTGATTTGCCGATCGTTTTGCTAACTTTGATTTAAAACCGAACTCGTGTGCATCTCGTTATCGTTTATCTCGGTCATCGAGACGATCTGATTCGTTTCTCAAGCGTTCTTGTCTACGAAATTAATACGATTTCTTTTTCTTAGCGGAGTCGACCAAGTCTTAAGTACTTTCCGTCCGATTCAGAACCAAGTATTGCACTATCATCGAGTACGTCTTCCTATCAATGATTTAATTCATTTTCTTTAGCTTTACTTGCGCATCATCCATTCCTATCATTCACTTTGTTTGAGGTCAATCTCATCGTCGTTCATGCACACTCCCTGTTCCCCGTCCTACTCTAAGTCTTGCTGCCCCAAGTCTATCGTCCTGTCCAGACGATACTGTAAGGTCAATCGCACAACTTCAATCACTCGACATAGGGTCGTCTGCCTATCCGCTAGGTTATCTCACAAGGTCATAGGTACAAGTCAAGTTCTCGGTTCATCGTACAAACTCATTGCACTACGCTCGCCCCAATCCTATGGTCAAACCATTTTGTTCGTTTGTACATGAGTTTCTACCCAAGTTCGCTTCACTCAAATTTCTAAACATCAAGCAGCGTTCACCCTATTCGCCGCAACACATTCTTCGTTCCAAGTCCGAGTTCGTATAGGAAAGTCATCCTACGATAGGTTGTCCTCAACCGAATCCTCGACATGTTAATATCGTATGTCCATACTAGCAACTGTCGTAGTCTATCTCTTCAAGTACGTTTTGATTCAATTTACCTATCCATCATATCCAATTCGTGTGGTCGATCACGAGGTCGTCTAGCCTTGCAATATGTCGTGCCCCGATCTCACGCAAGTCTGATTATCCACGGCGGACATGAATCACCATGTCAACATTCCCGCGGAATAATCGTACTCATCAGGACGTAACTCTTGCGTTACGTCTAGACATACTCATTTTTGATATGCGGATTGGGCATATTCAATCTCTCAACTTTACTTCGTCGTCCATCATAAGTCCGATCAATCCTCCAATTCGTCTTCGCTTCAAACCACAAGTCTGTAACGCCCCAGTCCCAAAATACGTAGGACTAGGAACGTAGACATGCCAGTCGTATAATAAATATACGTAAGCTGTACAATGTAGTAGAACCATAACTAATCTCATCCACACAAAATAAATAAATGAAAGATATTATATAATCTATGAATTATCATTGATACATGTAGTTGGGCGGAGACAAATCTACTACCAACAATGAAAAGAAATACATGATATACAAAAGAATGATTTTGACGAGCGAAGCGAAGACGATCAAAGTGCAATCACCCTCGAAGAAATGGAGATAGTCACGGCTAGAACTAGAGCACCTGCGAAAGACAAGAGCACACACCTGGGAAGATAACCAGGTCCTCAGAGGGACGTAACAAGACACATAATATCATGCCAATAACTGAATAATAAAAGCTCAATAGAAAAGTATATACGACTAAACATATAAAGGTCCTTAACCATTCTATGTGAGAATGCATTTTGAAGACAACGTTCCACACAAGGGCTCTCGAGACTAGAAACACGGCACGTTAGCGTTTCAACCAAGGCACTAGTGGCGTCTAGAGAAAAGTAAATGCACGGCCCATTAGCACTCGAGTGAGAGCTAAGGGGCATCTAGAGAAAAATAAATGAACGGCCACTAGCTCTTGGGTGAGTCACTAACGGCAGCTAGAGGAAAGTAAATGCACGGCACATTTGTGTTTCAACCGAGGCACTAGTGGCATCTAGAGGAAAGTAAATAAATGCACGGCACACTAGCTCTTGGCTGAGTCACAAATGGCAGCTAGAGAAAAGTAAATGTGTGAAAGCCCCTGCGCCTAATAACTGTCTTCACCCTCCCCTTGTACTACACGTGCTGTATCCACATCACGACATTCCTAATAACTGCTAAGACTTCTAGACAACTATAACTATTTAACAGTTATTTCCTATCGCACGACATGTGCGCACCGATGGCCAGTCTATACGTACGTCCGAGATCTATATGAGACTCGTGACTCGTGATACACAAGTGTCAGGGCCAACGAATGCGGCACAAACAAAGGTAGTCCCTTAACTCTAGGCCAAATGCATAACGAAAACTAAGTATAGTAATTTGCAACTACATAAAGTTTTGAAATAACAATTTATATTTGCTAGAAATAAATAATTATAAAGCATGCATGATAATGAGCAAGAAATTTAAACAGTAAAGGCAAGGTGTCTTGCCTGGTAGAGCGCCTGGTGTACTGCAATGCTCAAGGTGGCACGAACTGCGACTTCGATGCAACAACTAATACAAGGTGATCTCGGGTGGTGGCATAGACAGTTCCATTGGGTCCAGAAGGGTTAAAATTAGCTAGGGACGATAAGGGGAAGTACGGTATTAGCAAGGAATAAAAATAATGGGCTAATCACGAGATGGAGAAAAATAGAAGGAGGTCAAATAATATATAAATTTTAGAAAATTATTTATAACCTTAAAAACTGTATTTTTTATTACCAAATTATTAAGTAGTAAAAATCGTTTTAGGTCGAAAACTATAGTTTACTCAGTAACAATATTTTATATAAATACCTGAAAATATATTTTTATTTAGTCAAAATCATTTTGGATAAATACTTGAAAAGTATTAAAAATCGTTTTAGGTAAACTCTAATTTTAAAAATATCGTTTTGAGATAGAAAACTATATTAGTTAAAAATAAAATTTTGAAAAAAAACTAAAATTTTATTTGATACTCGTGAAATATTTATAAAATATTGCAAAATATCTTTTTACTAGTTAAGATATATAAAAAGAAATATACAAAAATTAATATAAGTAAAAATGCATTCATAATCACTTAGGAATATATAATCATATATTTTAGGGCTAAATTAACTAGATTTGTAAATATTAAATTATGGTATTGGTAGTCCAATATGAAAATAGTATTAGGCTATCTATAACAGTAGTAATGATAGTAAAAATAATCAATAATAATAATAATAATAATAATAAAATAATAATACTGATAATAATGAATAAAAACAAAACAAAACAACAAATAAAAATAAAATAAAATAATAAAATAAAATAATAATAAAAAAACCCAATGGTTCTCCTCTTTCGAGGAGAACAACCTGCGGCTTAATCATGTAAGAAACAAAAAAAAAGATTCAGAGAGGGAAGAGAGAGAGAGATCGCGTGAGCGAGGGAGAAGAGGATCTAAGCGAGGGGGAGAGGCTGGGCGACGATGGGAGATGGTCGGAGAAGGTGGAGCTCAGGCGGGGTTCGGCGGACGGCACGGCGAGGGTGCAGGCGGCGCGAGGGTGCAGACGGAAGCTCGACGCGGAGGGGCATTGCTCCGGCGGTATTCTCCACACGTGGTGAGTCGGAAGAGCCCCTCGCGCGGCGGTGGAGTTGCGCCGGAGGAGGCGGAGGGATCAGAGATGATGGGAGCAGTGGCTGCGGCCTAGAAAGGCGGAGAGAAGTATGGCGGAGGCTAGATGCGAACGCCGTGGCGTGCGCGTGCCGACGAGGCCAGGCGATGGCGGATCTATGGATGCACGACCTCCTGGACGACACTGCAAGGAGGGTTCGACCGAGAGTTGGCCGGCGGCGGATCAGGAACCCGCTGGCCAAGGGGTGGTCGTGCGACGCAGGCGATGGTTCGGCTGGCGGCGATCGCACGATTCCGATAAGAGGTATTTTTGGTGGTAATGGTGTGTTTTAATTTAGTTTGGGTTTTGGTGGGTTTTGCTGGTGGCTCCGACGAAGACCGTGGTGGCAGTGGTGATTTGTGTGGTGACGGATAGGGAGGAAGGCGGGTGGTGTTGGTTTGGTTGGTGGTGGCGAAGGGGGTTATCGCAAGGCTGGTGATGGAGTCGGCTGGTGTCAGCAGGTGGGGGTTCTGGTGGTGCGTGCGAAGGTGGTGTTACGCCGACGGGGAGGTTCGGGTGGCGGCAGCGGTGGTTGTGGAGGTGGGCGGCCACAGTGGTGGCGGCTGCTAGCCGGACATATGGCAGAGTTTAGGATTAGGGCTAGGGATTGGATGTTTGCCATGTCGGATTGTCGACGCAGAGGAGAGGGAAGAATCTGTATTTGTAAAAAAAGAATAACTTATTGGAAAGACACCGGGGTCGGACCCGAGGCCGTCACGGCTGACACGGAAGAGATGGACACCGACACGATGCACGTACACTTTGTGGAAATTTTGTGGAGGAATTTGTGGAGGATAAAAGTTATGGAGGAGTACCTGCCTATTTATAGGATGTGGGAATTTCCATTTGGATAGGATTAGGAATATTTAAAACCCAATTAGATAATTCTCTACTTAATTTAAATTTATTCAATAAATCCAATTTCAAATCAAAATCCAATTTAAATCTAATTAAATTCTATCTTTTATTTTAAAATCAATTAAGATAAATCAATTTTCAAATATAGATATTAATTTACTATTTAAAACATATCCATAAATCAAATCAAGTTTTAAATTGCTACAATAATTTTAAAATATGTTTTCTAAAATTACTAAAATAATAATTTTGAAAATACATTATTATTTAAAAGTAAACTTAATAAAATATTTATGAATTATATATGTAAGCACAAATAATGCATACATGATTATGCTTTTCCTAGTATACAATAAAATATTATTTATGATTAATAACTGCTAAAAACAAAAGGCTTTTTATAGCAAGAATAATAATTATATATAATATTTTGAAAGTGTATAATAAAATAGAAAAAATGTTTTTCTAAAATATGTACGCTCGCACATATTCGCACTCGACGAGCAACTACGAAAAATAAAATTTCGTGCGCGACGTACAATACGACTATGCGACGTACAATACAAAATTTCTAAATCAGTACCAAATTTAAAAAAATAGTAGAAATTTAGGGGTTTTACATCCTACCCAACTTAAAAGAATTTCGTCCTCGAAATTAAGAATTCGTAGGGGGTGAGAAGGCACAACGGTAGATAGAAGGGTTCCTTAAAGAAGTTTATATGGTCGTAGTCTAGGTTGAGGCTATGATTAAGAGACGATTGTAATCACTCTTAAATTCAAGTGATTAGAAAGTCAAGATTGTAGATTTTGGGTCGAGGAAAAGGTCGAGTAGTTTAAGACAAAGATATAGTTACATAGGGTGGTAATGGTGATAGGACAGTTAGATAAGTTCTAGTATAACACCTTCGTCCTTCTAAAATAGGTGAAGGCAAAAGCAATAAGGAGTTCAAAAGATGTTATTATCGAGTACGAACATGTGGTTCAAGGACGATCGAAAAAATTTTAAAAGGGGTTGCCAAGGCAGTCGCGGATGGGACTCTAGAGGATAAGTTTAGTTATGTCCCCATCCACGTAAAACAATATATATACGCGAACCAAAATGTACTTGGTTGATCAGACCATTATACACCGGTTCTGATTAGACGATACGTTAGTGGGAGCTCTTCCAATAACATATGTCGTGAACAAGCTCGACAAATCAATGAACTTGTAAATCTAGGTTATAGTAGCAACATTTGTTAAGAGAGTGAAATTATAGGCACGGGAGTTTAAAATTTGAGAGGGAGTATAGTCGAACTTCTACAGGAGCTAAGTCATATCCTGTGATGGTCTTTATACAGTCATCCTATAGTCTTCTTATCCAAGTCCTTGGTTGGCTAGACGGGTTAGTTCCTCTAGATTCTAGGATCTAAAAAAGCTTACTAATATAGGTCACTAGGTCAAAGGGGTTGCTAGTTCATAAGATATTCTACCCAACTTAAAGAATTAAACTAATGGTGTTTTGGGACAACTAACTAGTAGGGTCAATCTCTAGCGAGCACGAAGGGAAGATAAGAATAGGGATGGAAGGAATCAAGCAAGATGCAATTGATGAGTCAAACGGTAGGTAAAATCTAGGAAAGATGTCAAGTATGTGGATGAGATCCTAGACTCTAATCCTATATGTAGGCTTGCTTGGTACGGTAAAGTAACCAAACAATTTATCTTGACCTGCATGGGCCACCACAAAAATATGTAACGCCCCAGTCCCAAAATACGTAGGACTAGGAACGTAGACATGCCAGCCGTATAATAAATATACGTAAGCTGTAAAATGTAGTAGAACCATAACTAATCTCATCCACACAAAATAAATAAATGAAAGATATCATATAATCTATGAATTGTCATTGATACATGTAGTTGGGCGGAGACAAATCTACTACCAACAATGAAAAGATATACATGATATACAAAAGAATGATTTTGACGAACGAAGCGAAGACGATCAAAGTGCAATCACCCTCGAAGAAATGGAGATAGTCACGGCTAGAACTAGAGCACCTGTGAAAGACAAGAGCACACATATGGGGAGAAAACCAGGTCCTCAGAGGGACGTAACAAGACACATAATATCATGCCAATAACTGAATAATAAAAGCTCAATAGAAAAGTATATACGACTAAACATATAAAGGTCCTTAACTATTCTATGTGAGAATGCATTTTGAAGACAACGTTCCACACAAGGGCTCTCGAGTCTAGAAACACGGCACGTTAGCGTTTCAACTACGGCACTAGTGGCGTCTAGAGAAAAGTAAATGCATGGCCCATTAGCATTCGAGTAAGAGCTAAGGGGCATCTAGAGAAAAATAAATGAACGGCCACTAGCCCTTGGGTGAGTCACTAACAGCAGCTAGAGGAAAGTAAATGCACGGCACATTTGTGTTTCAACCGAGACACTAGTGGCATCTAGAGAAAAGTAAATAAATGCACGACACACTAGCTCTTGGCTGAGTCACAAATGGCAGCTAGAGAAAAGTAAATGTGTGAAAGCCCCTACGCCTAATAACTGTCTTCACCCTCCCCTTGTACTACACGTGTTGTATCCACATCACGACATTCCTAATAACTGCTAAGTCTTCTAGACAACCATAACTATTTAACAGTTATTGTCTATCGCACGGCATGTGTGCACCGATGGCCAGTCGATACGTACGTCCGAGATCTATATGAGACTTGTGACTCGTGGTACACAAGTGTCAGGGCCAATGAATGCGGCACAAACAAAGGTAGTCCCTTAACTCTAGGCCAAATGCATAACGAAAACTAAGTATAGTAATTTGCAACTACATAAAGTTTTGAAATAACAATTTATATTTGCTAGAAATAAATAATTATAAAGCATGCATGATATTGAGCAAAAAATTTAAACAGTAAAGACAAGGTGTCTTGCCTGGTAGAGCGCCTAGTGTACTGCAATGCTCAAGGTGGCACGAACTGCGAATTCGGTGCAACAACTATACAAGGTGATCTCGGGTGGTGGCACAGACAGTTCCATTGGGTCCAGAAGGGTTAAAATTAGCTAGGGACGATAAGGGAAAGTACGGTATTGGCAAGTAATAGAAATAATGGGCTAATCACGAGATGGAAAAAAAATCGAAGGAGGTCAAATAATATATAAATTTTAGAAAATTGTTTATAACCTTGAAAACTGTATTTTTTATTACCAAATTATTAAGTAGTAAAAATTGTTTTAGGTCAAAAACTATAGTTTACTCAGTAACAATATTTTATATAAATACCTGAAAATATATTTTTATTTAGTCAAAATCATTTTGGATAAATACTTGAAAAGTATTAAAAATCGTTTTAGGTAAACTCTAATTTTAAAAATATCGTTTTGAGATAGAAAACTACATTAGTTAAAAATAAAATTTTGGAAAAAAAACTAAAATTTTATTTGATACTCGTAAAATATTTATAAAATATTATAAAATATCTTTTTACTAGTTAAGATATATAAAAAGAAATATAAAAAAATTAATTTAAGTAAAAATGCGTTCATAATCACTTAGGAATATATAATCATAAATTTTAGGTTAAAATTAACTAGATTTATAAATATTAAATTATGGTATTGGTAGTCCAATATGAAAATAGTATTAGGCTATCTATAACAGTAGTAATGATAGTGAAAATAATCAATAATAATAATAATAAAATAATAATACTGATAATAATGAATAAAAACAAAACAAAACAACAAATAAAAATAAAATAAAATAATAAAATGAAATAATAATTAAAAAAACCAATGGTTCTCCTCTATCGAGGAGAACAACCAGCGGCTTAATATGTAAGAAACAAAAAAAAAGACTCAGAGAGGGAAGAGAGAGAGATCGCGTGAGCGAGGGAGAAGAGGATCTGAGAGAGGGGGAGAGGCTGGGTGGCGATGGGAGATGGTTGAAGAAGGTGGAGCTCAGGCGGGGTTTGGCGGACGGCGCGGCGAGGGTGCAGGCGGCGCGAGGAAGCAGACGGAGGCTCGACGCGGAGGGGCGTTGCTCCGGCGGTATTCTCCGCACGTGGTGAGGCGGAGGAGCCCCTGGCGCGGCGGTGGAGCTGCGCTGGAGGAGGCGGAGGGATCAGAGATGATGGGAGCGGTGGCCGCGGCCTTGGAAGGCGGAGGAAAGTAGGGCGGAGGCTAGATGCGGACGCCGTGGCGCGCGCGTGCCGGCGAGCACAGGCGGTAGTGGATCTATGGATGCACGACCTCGGGACGACACTGCAAGGAGGGTTCGACCGGGAGTTGGCCGGCGGCGGATCGGGAACCCGCTGGCCAAGGGGTGGTCGTGCGACGCATGTGATGGTTCGGCTGGCGACGATCGCAAGATTCCGGTAAGAGGTGATTTTGTTGGTAATGGTGTGTTTTAATTTAGTTTGGGTTTTGGTGGGTTTTGCTGGTGGCTCCGGCGAAGACCGTGGTGGCGGTGGTTATTTGTGTGGTGACGGATAGGGAGGAAGGCGGGTGGTATTGGTTTGGTTGGTGGTGGCGAAGGGGGTTGTCGCAAGGCTGGTGATGGAGTCGACTGGTGTTGGCAGGTAGGGGTTCCGGTGGGGCGTACGGAGGTGGTGTTAGGCCGACGGGGTGGTTCGGGTGGCGGCAACGACGGTTGTGGAGGTGGGCGGCCACAGTGGTGGCGGGTGCTAGCCGAACATATGGCAGAGTTTAGGATTAGGGCTAGGGAGTGGATGTTTGCCATGTCAGGTTGTCGTTACAGAGGAGAGGGAAGAATCTGTATACGTAAAAAAAGAATAACTTATTGGAAAGACACCGGGATCGGACCCGAGGCCGTCACGGCTGACAGGGAAGAGATGGACACGGACACGATACACGTACACTTTGTTGAAATTTTGTGGAGAAATTTTTGGAGGATAAAAGTTATGGAGGAGTACCTGCCGATTTATAGGATGTGGGAATTCCCACTTGGATAGGATTAGGAATATTTAAAACCCAATTAGATAATTTTCTACTTAATTTAAATTTATTCAATAAATCCAATTCCAAATCAAAATCCAATTTAAATCTAATTAAATTCTATCTTTTATTTTAAAATCAATTAAGATAAATCAAATTCCAAATATAGATATTAATTTACTATTTAAAACATATCCATAAATCAAATCAAGTTTTAAATTGCTACAATAATTTTAAAATACATTTTCTAAAAATACTAAAATAATAATTTCAAAAATACATTATTATTTAAAAGTAAACTTAATAAAATATTTATAAATTATATATGTAAGCACAAATAATACATACATGATTATGCTTTTCCTAGTATACAATAAAATATTATTTATGATTAATAACTGCTAAAAACAAAATGCTTTTTATAGCAAGAATAATAATTATATATAATATTTTGAAAGTGTATAATAAAATAAAAAAATATTTTTCTAAAATATGTATGCTCGCACATATTCGTACTCGACGAGCAACTACGAAAAATAAAATTTCATGCGCGACGTACAATACGACTATGCGACGTACAATACAAAAATTTTAAATCAGTACCAAATTTAAAAAAAATAGTAGAAATTTAGGGGTTTTACAAAGTCGTAGCAACCAAAATTGCCATGTCAAGGTATTTCGAGTTCGATCATTCCCGCTGGACATGAATCACCCTGCCAACACTCACGCAGAACGATCGTCCCAAATCCGACATGATGCATGTGCGAGGCTGGAGTTGCGCTCGCGCAAGAAAAGATCGTTGTTATTGTAGTTATCACCAAACAATCAAGTCGCTTCCCTTCTTCATCCAAACGTTCATTTCTATCAAAATCTCCAATATAGCATCCTTCAAAACAATAACTTCTAACACGATCGTCATTCATCGAATCAGAGTACCCCCGAGTTATCGTACATTGATCTTTGATACGTCTCAATACCATCGATGATGTACATAACCTGACGATCTTCCATTTTGCAACGAATTCCGAGTCGTACAACTTAATTCCTCAATTCACATTGTCTCGTGCTAACTCTTCATTGAGCAACATCCATTCCAAATCCTTTGTCATTCTCGTATCTCCAAACCAACGTTTTCCATGCACGCTATCTTTCGATCATGCTATCTTCGATCTCGTCCATGGGTATTTCACCTCAACTCAAGTTTCAATCCCTTCGACTAAATTCAAAATCGTATGCACGATCTTCTATATTTCCTCGACCAAGACCTCCATTCGTTTTGTAATTCTCACTACGCATTCTTAATTCGTCCGAACGATATCTCGTTTGAGCCTATCGAAGTCAAAACCAACTTAGCGTTACTCGTGCTAAGGCTTTGTGCGATATCATCGCTTGCCGACATACTCGCTCCATCCGTAAATTATTTAGTCTCGCTCAAAAAATTTCTATAACGTCCATACACCACTCAGGGTTCGAGCCACTCGATTAGTTGTCGACACTCACTCTTATTCTTTTTTGAACCTATCACATACACCACTCGGAGTCAAGTTATTCTACGAATCCTCAAAAGATCATTCGATTCCCAATCGATGTGTTCAATCGCGCGTTCGCCCATTCCTCAAAGTCTAAGAACCATCTCTCGTTCGAACTATACTTCGGTCTTGTGTACTCGTTCGCTATCGTCAGCGTAAGGTTATTCAAGCATGCACTGCATTTGCTAACTCTTAGCATTAGTTTCCTCTCAACTCAAGTCCGTCGTGGTTTTGCACAAAGGCCTTCGCCTATCGATCCCGTTCAACCGAGTACTTGTATGAGCTTTTGAAAATATTAGACTTATTGTATGGAATATCCCAAGGCACAACGAGAGAGAGCGAATACTTCTTTTGTTTCAAAACGAGCTTTCAAAACGGAGAGAATCGAAATGAAGTCCAAGGATGTAAAGTCGTGCTCTGATACCAATCTGTCACGCCCCGCTCCCGCAGAAGCGATCATCCTGGCTAAGGCATAATGCCGCACGGGCCTAGGTTGAGCCCGTGCAAGGCTAAGTCCAGAAACGGCCGATTTGAGCTAGGCCACAGAGTCGCACAAAGTGTCCCCATTTGCAACGGAAAGTAAATGAACATAAATTGAAGCGAATTCAAACTCTTTATTGATTTTCAAGAAGTTTACAAGCGGCGCTAGGCCGTGATTACAAGTCGCTCAAGCTCTCTCTCTCTCTCTGAAACATAAAAGGCGTGCCAAGTGGCTTATAAGATGGAATGATTCATGGCGATATTCCGATACATTATGTCCTGTATATGGTGCTTCAGCTCCTTGCAACGCCCTAAGGCTCCAGAGTTAGCTCCGCGCCTTAGCACGTTCGAGGGAAGCTCCGCACCCGCTGACGTCTCCTGCTTCCTGCAAGTAATTTGTGGGGTTATCAGTACATTGTTATGCAATGGTGGGGAGGCTAGCTCGCCCACAATGCTATCATTACCAAACACGTTCGATTTACTTCTGTGCACCGTCTATCATTCATTGTCTTTCTAATCTTTCCTTAGGGTCAGTTTCATGGCATATTTCATAACCTATCTCATGTTGTCGAATTCAAGTATTTGCATGAAAATACATGCACGACTTACCCATACTTACCGTCCGGCCTTCCCTGTCCAAAGTAAACCAAGTTAGTCAACAATTCATATGAACTTTCAATGTCAAGTGCGTGTCCCTGCCTCAGGTCCTAGCACGACGTAGGCGTGTTTTCTGACTCAATTTCATAAAGTACTCTCAATCATTTGGTGTGTTTTATTCAAGCCTGTTCAGAAGGCGCTTCATTTAGTTAACTTAGACTACTTTGTTTCAATGCAAGGACTTGCACGTAGATTGCCATCAGCAAAGCCTACTTAAATCTATATGCACCGGTCGCTGGCATCACAAGCCATTTTGGACCCTTTCTCCCTTGGTAATTTCTCACCTATCATGGCGTGTGGCTTGGTATACCCTGATAGTCATTTGAAATACCCGGCCTTACATCTTCCTCGGTGGCCAAGCCCGCCCCCAGGCCATGGATAGTAAGCTATTTGATTTTCGTCCGGACTGGCACGTCCCCCCTTTGACCGTGACGCTGGAAATCCCTTATTTCTTCCACCTCCCGTATACGAGGGGATTGTCCACGACCATTTCGTATTATTTATCATTTTAACTTAACGGCTGTCTCCGAGCCGTAGGCTAACCCTTAGCCATAATGCGTTATCGACCAGGTTAGCGTCCATGCAGCACGGGTAGCGAGCCCCGTTGTACGTGCCCGTCATACCTATCGCTAACCATTCCTTTCTTTCTTATCTTTTATTCATTCTTTCTTTTCTTTCTTTCACTTGTCCGTTCATTCATTGATTCATTCACACATTCATTCATTCATTCGTTGATACATTCATTCACTTATTCGTTCATTCTTTCATTTATACACTCTGCAACTCCCTGTGCGGGAGTCACCTTGGTGACCCACCGGTCCCGAAGTCTTTCAATGTTGCTATACTCTACTCGGAATGACTATGTCGATAGTCTTCCGTTTTATTGTTGTAAACCATTTATTATTTTATTATCGTACGCATAGGGAACTTAAAACGCAAGCTTGTGCCTTAGCACGAGCGTGGAGTGCGGTACGAGAGTTTTCACATTTTCTATATTCTTTTCCATATTCTATACAAGCATACATGATGGGATTTTTCCCTTAGCTAGGTGGTTGAGTCATTTATTAGCATGTGCGTGTTATTGCCTAGCGATTCTAGCAATAGTGTCCGTATTGTTATGTGTCTAGGCTAAGCAAAGACGGGTTCATCGGAGCCACCCACCTTAGCGATGTTCACATCGACCGAGCGATACTCCGCGCGTGCCTTTGAAAGTCTAAGTCTGGATTCATCTTTGACGGGCCAATGTAAGCCTTGCATCGATTCTTCATCAGGTCGATGCCAACTCTTCGGGTCGATGGCTCGTTTGAGTCGTTACACTTGTCGTTTGAATCGGCGTTCCGCTGGGCGGAGCGGGTCATTACAGGATGCAATTTATTTTAGTCACATCCACATCCCCAACAGTGTTGCAACAAAGTGAAGGATCACCCACCAAATCACCGCCAACCGAACGTCGATGTGCGTCGCTGTGACGATGGGAGTGTCCTCCACGTCGACCTCCACGGGCTCCTTGTTCTTGCCCCTTCCTCGGCCAGTACCGCCACGGGGAGTCTTAGGAGCCATCTCTCTAAAGAAGCTAGGGTTTTCGAAGACTTTAGAGGAAGAAGAATAAGGAGAAAACAAAAGTAGAAGACCCTCTCTCTCTCTCTCTTATAGATACCTATTTATAGGCATGAGCCACGCGCAAGAACCGATAAAAGCTGACATCAGCAAAAATTCTTTGGGACTCGTGAAACTGACGGCTGTATATCTTCCAAAAGATTATCATTAATCTTCCAAAATTCGAGACGTTATCTTCTTACATAAGATCAAGAAGAACATGCGCCCCCATAGCAATGTGCGAAGCGGTCATGCGCCCAGAAGAGCCATGCGCCCAGACGAGGACATGCGCCCAGAACAACGACTACACATGCTTCTTGTTCAAAGTATTCCAAAACTTGGCAGAAAGTTTTAAAAACTTTGAAGGGGGTCTTGTAGAAGCATAGAATTTTAGGCACATCTAAGGTCGGAGCTCCTATGTGCCCTAACTCTCATGTGCCAGAAATTAACATACACCAGGAACAGAAAACTTGGCACAACAGAAAATAATAAAGAAGCAGAGACATATAAATGGGACTTTTATTTCTTATACAAGTCTATTACATGTCTTTTACAAAGGAGAATTATTTTACAAAAAGAAAGAAAATCCTAAAAGCTACAGTCAGGCGCAGAGCTACAGCCAGGCGCATCACTTCAACGTAAAGCCAGGCACATCACTTAAGTGTTACAGCCAGGCACATCATTCTAGCATCTTAACGTATGCGCATACCCATGCATAGTCAGAGCGAATCACTTCCTCGTCATCATACGAGCACTCTAGCAGGAGGAGTGGCCCTTCTAGCCCAACCAAATTGGGGCACGATAGCCCCGACCAGCGGCTCTTCCAACATAACAAAAATCGGGGTACGACCGCCCCGATCTTTGGATGCAACATGCACCTTCAGCCTGTGTCGGGACACGACGATCTAGATATTTGGATACAAAAGTTACTTTCACAGGGCCGATGGTACATCTTCGTCTTCAGAAGGACTTCATCGTCAACTCGCCAAGACAGGGGACCGATCGAGTTAGTCTCCATGAAGGAAAGCTAAGTGAAATAAAAAACAAAACTCTTCACAAAGCTATTTATAGGCCGGGGCAACCCTCGCCCATATGTCAAGTGGTAGTCTCCTCGTATTCTGTGCAATAAATTTGTATTTATGATAATAATCTGTCTTTTCATATTCAACAATGTCAAATCAGCCATTAACGCCTCGAAGAACTCAACAGACGGGCCAATAAGGATGCGCTACGCGGCAGATGCGCCGTCAGCAACATGTACTCCATATCGATGCGCCTAATAAGACATAGACCCATGCGGCTAGTGGGACACAAACTGCGCCCACTTTAACTCGTCACCCATCAAGCATTTAATACTATATGACAAAGTCGGCAACACGCTTCCCGAAGACTGAACAGTTGACAGCTTTTTACAGAAAATGAAGAGCCGCCAATGTCATCTTCATCATTATATTTTGTCGGCTACAGCTGTCATTGCCACGTGGCCAACCGATCACTTGCATGTGCCTCCACAGCTATGTGCCCAGAAATCTACATGTGCCTCAAAAGCCATGCACCCCCGACTTACTCCAGATCCTAAAAAAAGAAGCCAAATCTTTACATGCGCCTCCATAGAGCCATGCACGTAGACTTGTCTGTGACCACTAAAAGTCAAAGATCGAGTCTCTCTATGCGCCAGATCCTAGGCGCATCCTGATAGATCATTCCCCACACAAAATTCGAGATCTTTGAGCCACAGACATGCACCATGTGTCTTTTGACTCAGTTCTGCTCAAGAATGGATGCTAACCACCCAAGATCTTAGCAACTGATGAATCTTTGTGACTGCCATGTGTCAGCTCCACCGCAGCCCAATATAGCAGTTCAGCAGATTCAACTCCGACTCAAGGCGCATCGTACATACACCCCACAACATCAGCCATATGGCGTTTCTATGTACAGGCACATCCTACATATGTGCGCATCAGCAGGCCAGTCTGCTGCCTATAAATAGAAGGACCATTCATTTATCCACACAGGCATAGAGAAAAAAGAAAAGATCATATCTACAGACAGAAACGAGAAGAGAGACACTTAACATCTCTTTTCCTCAAAATGCTCTGGCATCCAGAGAAACCCAGACCTTCAGAGAGTCCAAGGTCGTCGTCAGATCGTCAACGAAGTCAACGCTTTACCACTCACTCTACCGATACAGTTCCCAGATAAAAACAAAAATGTACTCCTAGGACTACGTCTAAGTCCTACCTTGTATATTATTCTGTTTATAATTGAAATACCAAGGTTTATCAATTAAAAATGTATTGTCGCATTTTTGATGACGAACACATACTTCATATTCTTATCTATTACTTATGTCTATCACAGATATGCAATAAGTAATGAAACTATTAAAAGATCATTAAATTTTTATTTCAATGATGTTCAAAATATCAAAAGAGTACATCATGTGAAAGATAATAAAAACACAAAGTTGTCATGAACAGCTTTATTATGGAGGTTGGGTACTGAGATCAATGATCAGTCTCTTCAGATTCTCAGTTCTTTCTGTTCTGGAGTCTAGCACCTTTTGCCTAGCTAGAGCTCTCCCAGACTCTGGATCAAACGGTTGTAGCGAGTCAGCTCGGCGTTCCAGTTTTGAACCTTCAGTTCCGATAAGTTCATCATGTTGCCTCCTCAGATCATCTAGTTGACTTGCGACAATTTGATGCATTTCTAATACTTCCTCTTCACGTCGTCGAACTGCTTTGAGTACTTCTTGGAGCCGAGCTATCTCGGTTTCTAAATCCCGGAGGCAAGCTTGGCATTCAGTAGCTTCTTTCTCTTCCTCTACAGCTTCAGCCTTATGATGCTCAACAGAAGAATTTATCTCAACAATGCGAGATTCCAACTCTGCAAAGCACCGTGCGAAAGCAACCACAGAAGCTTCAAAGTCAGCCTTTCGTGTTGCAGTCTCACGAGCCATTGCTTCGTACTCGGCATCTACAAGCTTCTGGATATTTCCTTTTATTAGATCTTTATAAGACTTGATAGATTCTTCAAGCTCATCCAAGATATTCTCCAAATAGTTGACTCTATGCTGATCGCTGATTTTGCGGATAGCTTCAATAATAAAAGAGGAAGACCCCCTTACTGACTCATAAGGTTGGTTATTTTCTATGACCATCTGAACAAAAAGCCCCAGAGAGATAAAGAAAGCATTGGTATAAGCTTCAACGATGACCCTGTTCATCGCTGAGATACCAGGAGTGGCCACTTCTGCCTGAATCCCTTCTTCTGCAGCATCTAGAGGAATCATAAATTGTGCATCAGGAGATCCGTGCACTGGCATCATAGAGGAGCTTCCTTCTCCAGTCAGAGTCACTATATCCAAAGGAGCCAGGGTTAAGCTAAAGCTGAAGGCGGTCGATGAAGCAATTGCAATTGTCCCTACAGGACCATCTATAATCAAGGTACACAATCATCATACATCATCAAAGGAATAGGGTAAATAAAAGTCAAAAAATTACATGATCCTGGCAGTATATATGGGGTCTCAAGAGGAAAGACTAAATTTGTGCGAAGCCTCGTCATAGTAGTCTCAGACACAGCTGCTTGACTACTTCCAGCTTCTAAGTCGCCTGATAGAAAATAGCTGCTTTCGGCCCCCGACTCTGTTTGGCTAGTTAGGGCAATCACTTCTGTTTCTTTAGTTTCAACAACTTGTTTTTTAGGGGTTTGGGTCCCCTCAGCATTAGTTTTGGGATTTTCGTCAATCCCCATGTCTTCAAGAGCTACAGCCTGATTTTTACCCACTTTTTGATGATCATCAGGATTGTCATTGTCCTTCTGATCATCAGTTCTTGAGCTTGGATGCCCCTTATCATCAGTAGGGTGAACTTCACCTTCACCAGTGGTACGGCCTTCTTTGATTGGTAATTCTTGATTCGGCGGGACTTCTACTGAAGCTTGCTCTTATTCAATGGCGCTTGTAGAATTATCTTCGATTAATGCATCATCGTAGTCACAGCCTTCTAGAGCCGTTATCATTTCTTGATCCTCTTGAGAGCGAGTAGGAGTTTGGGCTGTGGAAGGAGCTGCAACATTGGGACTGGATTCTGGCAACACTTTCTCAAGAAGTATAGTTTCTGGGACCGAGGGAGTCAAGGATGACATCATTATTCCTGCTGCAGCTAGTGCAGTTAAAGGAATGGTCGTCTGCAAGATTTGGTATCCTGAGGGATCTTCCATAATGACTGCAGCCGGAGCACTGGTTACTGTAGCCTCTGCAAATGAGAAAGAATAAGTCGATATTTTATTCAATCATGATTATACTAAAAGGTATAGATATTACCTTTTTGAGGTGGCAGATCCTTTTGCAAAGGTAATGATGTATCCGATCGACTCGAGGACTCTTTTGCTATGGAAGGAGTGAGTGAAGCGTCAATTTCTCGAAGATCTGTTTGACTCACCATCAATCTCCTTTTAGTCTTTCGCAGAAGAGGTGTCTCAGGTTCTTCTTCAACGTCGTCTTGCACGTTAGGCTCCCTGATGACCTCTTTACGGACGACTCTACTATCTCTTGGAACTGAAGAAGGAGTTGCCTCTCCTCCTCCAGTGGATGCTTCCATCTGCATCTGCTTTGTCTAGGACCATGTTGTTCTGGTAGTGGGCTGCTCAATAATGACCAATATGGTCTTCTTCTTCTTTCTGGGAGCCTTAGGAGAAGAAGGAAGATTGTCAGGGTGTGATGGAGCAGACAATTCTCCAGTCTTTCTTTTCTTACTAAGCCCCTTTGCATGAGACTTTTCGTATCTTTAGTGACACATCAAGTGGGTCGTTGACTTTATTATGGAAGCCCACGAGAGAAGCCTCCAAAGGTTCATCATCGGGATTATGATCCTCTTCATCTCTGTAAACCCAAAAAAAAAATTAGATTTTATAGTATTTTATTTGCTTTGATTTTTAATTTTAGAAATGTCTATCTATTCTGGTAGCAAGTTTAAGTGCTACACTCTATGTCTAAATAGGTAAATTTTTACAACGTGATCTACTAAATAGTTCCGAAAAAATTTTATGCTATTTTGAAATTTTATTTGAAAATTTTACTATATTTATTTTTACTTTTACAAGATTTACTGATCACTAAAATAGTGTATATTTAATAAATAATTTTTACTAATATTAATACTAGGATATAAATACTTCATTATATGCAGTTAATAGAATCTATTATGAAAATGTTATCAAAATTACTTGTACATAAATTTTATTGAATTTTACAAATTTTATAAATTTATTGGTTTCCTTGTATGTGTAATTATAAATATTATTAGCTATATGTAAATAAAATAAAATAAAATAATAATAATAATAATCTTTGAAATAATATTAAAGATTTTTGGTAGATTTAATTTGATTATTAGAGGGTATATATATATGTATTTACACACACACACACACACACACACACACACACACACACACACACACACACACGCATATATATATATATATATATATATATACACTAAAAAAAATATCTCAGCCAATTTCTCGCGAGATGGGTTCCATCTCGCGAGTTGGCAAAGCAGCTAAACCCGCGACCCAGCTAGCTTAGCGGCAACAGCAGTATATATACTGCTACTATAAACCCTAAAATCCGATCAGATTCTCTTCCTCTCATGCACTCAGCCACCACCCCGAGCGCCGTGTGACGTCCCCGAGTATCCCCATCAGCCACACCTGGCCGCGCGACGCCGGAGCGCCGTTGTGGCTTCTGCCGACGAGGCCGGAGTCGACCGAAAACAGAGAAGAACTCTGTTCTCCCCGCAACAAGGTACTTCCCTTCGCGAACATATTTTGACCTGGGTACTCGAGGATTTTTGATTACGTAAACTATTTTGGAAACCCAACATAACCCTCTAGATGTACCCATAGTTAGAATTCAATGGAGACAAGCCATCGATTTTGAAATTTGACCCCAAGTTGTCGATAAACTGATCCACGAACAGAACATATAACCAGTCCCCAACCCGATTTAGAAGGTGAATATCTGCCAATTCTTTGACAGTTTCACAAAACCAACTGAAAGTTTATAGACAACCTTTAGGAGATAGAAACCCCACTTTTAGTTTTATTTACGATCAATTAATTTGTGATTAAAACAGTTTTGAACTTTTTGGAAAAACTAGTTTTCAAACTATAGATTTCATAAAAAAAACTCTCCGATATGGCGTACGTCCCGACAAACCGGGCGACGTGGTCATGCACTATACACATCGAAAGGTGCGTATGGATGTTGTCGTCGTATGGGAACTGACGGAACTCGATTTTGTTGCGTGTGCGCGATGAAATCAGTGCGTATCCGTCAAGATACCCTCGTATTGACCTTTTGCAAACATGGCCATAACTTCGTGTACATTCGTCGTATCGAGACAAAAGTTGCACCAACATGACCGTATCAAAATTTTGGTCATGTGTGCCAAGTTTGGTTCGATTCTGAGAAGGTCGACCGGAACGCATATTTGGCGAGCCCGCGACCTGCTCTGACGGACGAATTTGTGCGCGGCCCACCGGAATCCAACTTTGGACATACGGTTGGGTTCGTCTCCTCAAACCAGACTCGTAGACATATAGTTTGACGACTTTGGAGACAGTAGGTTCTGGCATGCGTTTCGGTGCAAAACGGATCCAACGACGTACATCGTTTTGACCCAAAATTATGATTTTGCCCCTGTTCTAGAATTGGACTTTTGGACAGGCGTTTCCTAGACATATCTTATATTCCAAACACGTTTGTGGTGTCTATTTCAGCATCCGTGGACGTATGCGGGATTTGGCTTTCATCGCTTCACTATTTTAACGGTTCGAGCTATTGGACGTCGTTCTTTTGCACACAACCTCAGGCAAGATACCTTGCCAAATTTACTGCTTACATTTAGCTACATTTTGTTTCAGTTACAGTATCTATATCTCCTGTTTATTATTTTTTTCTTGCATGTGGACTTAGAGTTAAGGGACTATCATTTGTAGTGTATAACATAAACCTTGACATAGTTGTACCACGAGGTATGTGTGAGATAAGTAGCATGTAGAGGTACTTGCGTGATGGCTGATCACCTGTGCACATGCATTAGGTCTAACTGCTAATAGAGGCATGTTAGGAGACTTGGCAGTTAGTAGTGGTATAGGAGTCATGGATGTGACTCTACTAGGCATTGGATGGGAAGAACAGTTCCTTAACGTATGGGCCACGTATGCACTTTCCTATTATTGTCGGTTATCTCCACTGGAGATACGGTCCTGGATCCTGATACCTGATTTCCTGCTGGCCTCTGACATTCGAGGAATGTGATTCTTTGAGGTCCCTGGTATCCTGATGGGACCATACCTGAGTTCCTGCTCTTGAAACCAGAGCGCCCAAACATTGAAGGTTTGTTCTTACTACATAAATACATTAGATGGTTAGGTAACCCTCGTCAATGTCATATCACCCCGTTCCATTAGTAGCTTGGGGCAATGTCATATCGCGGTATAGTGTACTACCCCTTGTCCTTGTTTAGTTGTAGGGATAGTCCACTGTTTCGATGATGAGGTATTGGATCTTGTTACGATTAGGATTATTTATCTTACTTGTGATTTATGACATAGTATATATATTCAGTTATGTTGCATGTTCTTTATTTATTTTGTTACGTCCCTTTGAGGACCTGGTTATCTCTCCATGTGTGTGCTTTGTGACTTTTCGCAGGTGTTCTAGCCAAGGCCGTGATCTTCTCCAGTCCTTCGAAGATGATTGCCCTTGGTTCGTCTTGTCATTTTCATCTATCCTTTCCTTGTATATTTCTCTCTTTTAAAATAGTTGGTAGTGGATTGTCTCTGCCCAACTACATGTATAAATGACAAACTCTTGAGTTGATTTATATTATTATTCTTCTAATTTTATGGATGAGATTTAGTTGTCATGGTTTTACTGTATTTTACAGCTTATGTATACCTATGGGGGTTCCATACATTGGAGTATACTTCGTATGTATACAGCTGGCATATCTACGCAATTCGTCCTAAGTATTTTGGGACGAAGGCGTTACATGTTTTTATGGTGGCCCATGCAGGTCAAGTTTGTTACTTCGGTTACGTTACTGTACCGATGTGAGCCTGCATATATAGGATTAGAGTCTAGAATCTCATCCACATGTTTGAACTCCTCCTTTGATTCCAATTTTGAACTCTCTTCCGACTACATTGATTTCCTTCTGCTTGATTACCTTCCACTTTAAACTTATCTTTTCCCATCATGCTTGATAGAGAAGTCAGAAAGATGACTTGTACTAGTTATACATGTTTTATTGCTCAATCACTCTAGTAGTTGACTTTTATAAGTTGGGTAGTATGCCTCACGGCCTATCACCTCGTGTTCTTATAATCCATTAATTAAATATAACTAAGTGGTACTAAATATGTCTAGTGTAGGAAGATATATTAAGCTAGAATATAGAGATTTTGTAGGCCATACTCCATTGGTCAACCAAGGTCTGATACAAGAGACAGTAGAACGACTGTATAAACAGGAACACCAGACACGACGTAGATTATTGTAAAACCTGAACTATTTATAACTACTTTCGTCATTCTCTCTCGTACTTATACTGTGGACTACCATGAATAATATTGCTATTTATATCCTAGTTTTGCAAGCTTATTCTTTATCGAGCTTGTTCAGGATATATGTATACTGGAGATGCCCACAAGCATATTGTCTAATTAGAATCAATGTGCTATGGTCTGATCAACCATAGTGCACTTGGTTCGCTCTTCATATGATTGTCCCATGTCGATTAAGATATAGAGGTATCTAGGATCTCATCCACGACTGCCTTGACAATTCCTCTTGAATTATATATTCGCCTTTGAATCATGAAATTGTATTCAATGACATCCTTTTTTGAACTCTTTATTGTTATCGTCTTTTACAAATGTAGAAAGACAAAATGCTCATATTTGGTAGATAGATACAGATTATCCCCAATAGCCGTGATAGCTGTATACACAAGTATAGCTAACACCGACCGGCCATGTGACTACAACCTTGCCTTGAGCTACTTATCTTCCCCTCGACCCTAAAACTAATATCATGATCCACTAGTCATTAAAATTTGAGAATGATTAGGATCTTGCCCCTGATCAAAACACCAACCTAAGAGACTACCTATTCTCCAAGAACCAATTACTGCATGCCTCTAATCATTATTCTTGATCCTAGCTTGAACCAGCAACCCTTATGTCTTAACCCGACCCTTACTCGACAGGGCCTACAGTGTAGACATGAGGGGAGTAGACCGAAACAAAGACAAGAATATACCATGACTATGATAGATACCCATCTCGAGATTGGTGTCCAACAGATATTATTCTAGTTATTCAAATTTATTATTAAGACTTGACTTAGCATTGGAGCATCACAAACACTAGCTTAGCCAACACCATAGCATAATACCCTGTCATAGTATGAAATACTAGTTATCAACAGCAGTGCCTGAGCACTATATTCGATACCACTAGAACCCTTGTGACCATAGTTGGCAGGCTTGACACAAATAGAAATTTATGACTTAGTCGTCGAAGATCTTTCCTATGACATGCTTTAGAGTTCGTTACCGCATCAATAGACTTAGTAATTAGCGACTCATGAACTCCCACTTTTTAATTAGATCTTTTGATGTTCCTTACCGTGACTTTGATATTCGGAGCACGAGACCAGCTGTTACCCTACAATAAACTTCACATACAAGACATAGATGACCCCATCTTCTTGTAGACATATCATGTCCCACTAAAATACGTCTCCTTGTACTCTATTTTTATGATACGACCTTCAGGTCAAAAGGGACTAGTGATAACCCTTACCATAACATCGATGTACTTTCCGACTGCAGTTAGAGATCCAACCTTGACTCAATTCTTTTGGCCTAATATATGGTTGTGATCTACTCAAAGCCCTCTACGCGCATGCCACTAGTGTGCCACTTAATAGAGGCCTCTTGTGCTACTTAAACACAAAAGTCATGGAAGGCGCATCTCATGACTTACAGAACCTATTCCACCCACCCAACGAGAAATTTGCCAAACCACTTGTGTTGGAACCTAATCTACGATTTCCATAAACTTAATAGGAATGGTCTAGATGGGTTTTATGGATCTTGTCCAGCCAATATAGATTCAAACCAAAGTTTCGTGCAGTAAAAGATCGATGACCCGTTTGGGAATCCATTAAGACTGGTTAAACCCATCCATGCCTATCACCATATTTGGGCTATAAAACCAAACTTGATGTAATAGGCCCTTACCCCTATTTTTTAGGTCTCACCTCTTGGCTTCCTAATTCTCCTTCCATAAATTTCGTACCATATATCTTGGTATCCCATGTTATATAATGAATTGAACCCCCTTGTACTAACCTGTTTCCGGCTGTACGTGACTAAGACCTCCTCTATTGCCTGGATGAAACACGGGAAATATGTGAGCAAGGTTAAATGAGCAATACTAGGGCTTCCCATAAAGTCCATGACTACAACCAGAAGTACCTCGTATCCTCGTACACCACTAGGAAGTTGCCACTTGGAAGTCCTATTACTTCGCTTCCCCGATTAACCAATTTTCATAAGTTGCGTGGGACCTTGAACTTAGTGTACACCACCTCTTTAAATAGGGTGCCTTCGTAGACTGTTCTTCCATCTAATGGGAATTATGATACCAACTTCGTACTGCCCCTTATCCCTTGCTCGTGCATTTAGGTAACCATGGTAGAAGATCGCAACCTTGGTTTTCAAGGTCATCCCATCTTAAATGGCATCCTTGATTGAATCTCGATAACAAAAATTATTGGAGTATATGCAAGCCTCCCAAAGAAATATAGGATTCTTGAATTAGCCAAAGATTGTGATAGATTGGTTCCCATTTAAAATGAGTTAAATCAGTGGATCATAATATCCACATCTATCCATGCCATCTGATAACCCTACCGTGACATAGATAAGTAGAGCACAACAGTAGTCATTCCCTTCCAATAACTTTCACACGAACTAGACTAGTCAAGCTACTTGTATGACATACACGTCCCACACAAGCATAGCATCTTGATCTCTATTTCAATTACACCGCACGTATGACGCTTTTTCCCTTTAGAACAAACCATAGGTGTCTATTTTTGTTCTTTTGATCTTAAACTTGGAAATATGGACTCATCAACATAAATTAAACTAAGTACCCATGACCATGCAAGATACGTCACACCTACGACATATTCATCCCGCTCAAGTAGGCACATGCTTCCTACACAACACCAAAGACCAACCCGCACATATTAGTCGTTATGACCTAAAAATTTAAACACTTACCTAATCAAGTCTTATAGAAAGGTTTTATGCATTTATTTTAGGCTCTCACCTCTTGGCCCATTTATTTTTCTTTCCCTAAATCCTTCGATCTTATCTCTTAGTTGTCAATGTTAGATGGAGAGTAAATTCCTTTGGACCGACGTGTTCTATTTATGATTGAATAAGGGTTTTATACCATCTTATTAAAAGTGTGACCCCTAGAGGAACAACGTTAATGGCATAACTATCCTATAGAAGTTAGTGACCCGGAACGCCATAACAATATCGAGCCTCCCTTAGGATCCAAGGTGGTGTTAGTCATAAGTGTCCACTATTCTCGTGTATCTTTCAAAAAAAATTGTCCTCCTCGGAAGTCTTGTAACTTCGATTTTCACGATTAGCCAACTTCAATAAGTTAGGTAGGGCCTTGAACCAAGAATACATTCTCTTATAAGATATGATGACAATTTGGGGTTTATGTGATACCCACTACCACCCCCCTTCGGGAATCGAGCCATGATTCGAAGTATATGCTCTCTTTTTGAATGAAATCTATTAATCTTGTTATTAAGAAAATTTTAATTTTGAGGACGAAATTTTTATAAGTTGGGTAGGATGTAAACCCCCTAAAATTTTTTTTTAGATCTTATAGTATTTTATTTGCTTTGATTTTTAATTTTAGAAATTTTTATCTATTCTGGTAGCAAGTTTAAGTGCTACACTCTATGTCTACATAGGTAAATTTTTACAAGGTGATGTACTAATAGTTTCGAAAACATTTTATGCTATTTTGAAATTTTATTTGAAAATTTTACTATATTTATTTTTACTTTTACAAGATTTACTGATCACTAAAATAGTGCATATTTAATAAATAATTTTTACTAATATTAATACTAGGAGATAAATACTTAATTATATGCAGTTAGCAGAATCTATTATGAAAACGTTATCAAAATTACTTGTACATAAATTTTATTGAATTTTATAAATTTTATAAATTTATTGGTTTCCTTGTATGTGTAATTATAAATATTATTGGCTATATATACACAAAAAAAAGTAATAATAATAATAATAATAATATTTGAAATAATATTAAAGATTTTTGGTAGATTTAATTTGATTATTAGAGGGTATATATATATTATATATAATATATATATATATATATATATATATATATATATATATATATATATTATATATATATATATATATAATATATATATATATATATATATATATATATATAATTTCTCGCGAGATGGGTTCCATCTCGCGAGTTGGCAAAGCAACTAAACCCGCGACCCAGCTAGCTTAGCGGCAATAGCAGTATATACTGCTACTATAAACCCTAAAATTCGATCGGATTCTCTCCCTCTCACGCACTCAGCCACCACCCTGAGCATCGTACGACGTCCCCGAGTATCCCCATCAGCCTCACCAGTCCGTACGACGTCGGAGCGCCGTTGTGGCATCGCCGGCGAGGCCGGAGTAGACCGAAAACAGAGAAGAACTTTGTTCTCCCCGCAACAAGGTACTCCCCTTCGCGAACAGATTTCAACCTGGGTACTCGAGGATTTTTTTATTTCGTAAACTATTTTGGAAACCCAACATAACCCTTTAGATGTACCCATAGTTAGAATTCGAAGGAGACAAACCATCGGTTTTGAAATTTGACCCCAAGTTGTCGAGAAACTGTTCCACGAACAGAACATATAACCAGTCCCCAACCCGATTTAGAAGGCGAATATCTGCCAATTCTTCAACAGTTTCACAAAACCAACTGAAGAGGTTTATAGACAACCTGTAGGAGATAGAAACGCCACTTTTAGTTTTATTGACCATCGATTAATTTGTGATTAAAATAGTTTTGAACTTTTTGGAAAAACTAGTTTTCAAACTACAAATTTCATAAAAAAAACTCCCCGATACGGCATACGCCCCGAGAAATCGGACGACGTGGTCATACATTATATGCATCGAAAGGCGTATATGGATGTTGTCGACGTGTGGGAACTGACGGAACTCGATTTTGTTGCATGTGCACGACGAAATCAGTGCGTATCCGTCAAGATACCCCCGTATTGACCTTTTGCAAACTTGGTCATAACTTCGTATACATTTGTCGTATCGAGACGAAACTTGCGCCAACAGGACCGTATCAAAATTTTGGTCCTGTGTGCCAAGTTTGGTCCGATTCTGAGGAGGTCGACCGGAACGCATATTTGGCGGACCATTGACCTGCTCTGACGGGCGAATTTGTGCACGGGCTGCAGGAATCCAAATTTGGACAGACGGTTGGGTTTGTCTCCTCAAATCAGACTCATAGACATATAGTTTGACGACTTTAGAGATCGTAGGTTTTGGCACGTGTTTCGGTGCAAAATGGATCCAACGACGGATATCGTTTTGACCCAAAATTAAGATTTTGCCCCCGTTCCAGAATTAGACTTTTGGACAGGCATTTCCTAGACATATCTTATATTCCAAACATGTTTGTGGTGTCTATTTCAGCATCCGAGGACGTATGCAGGATTTGGCTTTCATCGCTTTACTATTCTGACTGTTCGAGCTATTGGACGTCGCTCTTTTGCACACAACCTCAGGCAAGATACCTTGCCATATTTACTGCTTACATTTAGTTGTATTTTATTTCAGTTATTGTATATATATTTCTTGTTTATTATTTTCTTCTTGCATGTGTACTTAGAGTTAAGGGACTACCATTTGTAGTGTATAACATAAACCTTGACACAGTTGTACCACGAGGTATGTGTGAGATGAGTAGCATGTAGAGGTACTTGCGTGATGGCTGATCACCTGTGTGCATGCATTAGGACTAACTGCTAATAAAGGCATGTTAGGAGACATGGCAGTTAGTAGTAGTATAGGAGTCATGGATGTGACTCTACTAGGCATTGGGTGGGAAGAACAGTTCCTTAACGTATGGGCCACGTATGTACTTTCCTATTATTGTCGGTTATCTCCACTGGAGATACGATCCTAGAACCTGATACCTGATTTTTTGCTGGCCTCTGACATTCGAGGAATGTGATGCTTTGAGGTCCCTGGTATCCTGATGGGACCATACCTGATTTCCTGCTCCTGAACCCAGAGTGCCCATGCATTGAAGGTTTGTTCTTACTGCATAAACACATTAGATGGTTAGGTAACCCTCGTCAATGTTATATCACCCCGTTCCATTAGTAGCTTGGGGCAATGTTGCATCGCGGTATAGTGTACCACCCCTTGTCCTTGTTTGGTTGTAGGGGTAGTCCATTGTTTCGATGATGAGGTATTGGATCTTGTTACGATTGGGACTATTTATCTTACTTATGATTTATGACATAGTATATATATTCAGTTATGTGGCATATTCTTTATGTATCTTGTGACGTCCCTTTGTGGACCTGGTTATCTCTCCAGGTGTGTGCTTTGTGACTTTTCGCAGGTGTTCTAGCCAAGGCCGTGATCTTCTCTAGTCCTTCGAAGATGATTACCCTTGGTTCGTCTTGTCATTTTCATCTATCCTTTCCTTGTATATTTTTCTCTTTTAAAATAGTTGGTAGTGGATTGTCTCTGCCCAACTACATGTATAAATGACAAACTCTTGAGTTGATTTATATTATTATTCTTCTGATTTTGTGAATGAGATTTAGTTATTATGGTTTTACTGTATTTATAGCTTATGTATACCTACAGGGGTTCCATACATTGGAGTATACTTCGTACGTATACAGCTGGCATGTCTACGCACTTTATCCTAAGTATTTTGGGACGAGGGCGTTATAATCTCTAAAGGATTGTGCAGTGTGAACCCCAGCTCTCGATCGTCTATTACTGGCAAAACTGTCGGCTAGGTTGAAGTTTTCGGTGAAAGTGTTGGCCAAAGTATAAAAATTTGCGTATTTATATAACATACACGGGCCCATTTGAGAAATATTGGGCATGGAGAACACGACCTTGGTGCCTCTTGCAGTATAATATCTCCAAGCTCTGGCAGCATCTATTAGGTGACCCTTAGCCTGCAAGTAGGTGGTGGCGTTACCCACATGCATTTGATCATAGCTAAACTGCCGAACAAATTGGCTTGGTAGATATGGTTCCAGAAAACACTCGCCCTCAAACTAGTACACCAAGTGGGATGGCCGGATTGTCTTCAACCATGTAAAATTAGCCGAAGACAGACGGAGAGACACCGTTTCTAAATACATGAGCTATGGGGGAAGATTCTCATATCCTGGAGGGAAAAGGACACATTGAAATCTCCATCCAGACCCTCGGTTCAAAGCTCTTCTGCATTCTGAAAGTGCGTTTATATTCCATCGAGCATTGGAATAACGCCTGATAAAGTCACCTCCAACTTCACCCATATCAGGGTCCATTAAGCTGGGGTGGTACAACAGCAACCACCCAAATAAATAGGTGTAAGGCATTTCACTATGAGGAAAGTCGTCCCGAGCATCGCTGTCATACACCATGGTATTAATAAAAGAATGCAAGCCTGCGTTCAAGCGGCAAGTCATCATCGAAAGAAGATCCATCTCGTAGTCGAATATTAGACGCATGGCGATGAATAGTACACCTCGATGGAATCGGTAAACGGCACTGGCTCCAGGTACCATGAACTGCCATAGCCATAACGAGAGAAAACCCGCCAACTGGCTTCTCAAGACATGGGTCTGTAACCCTGCCTAAGTTAACTTTCGATGGGAGCACCTACAGTGAAGGGGTGCCAATCCATATTCAAAATATCATCAACATGCTTGGATTTTCTATCAACTTCTCTATGTCACTGCGGCCGAGCGATTTGAAGAAGCAAGGGTCATAAGCCTGACTCTCGACGATCTTACCTTCATGGATATGGCCCAGAAATAAGTATGACAGCCATTTGGTCGTGTAGCAAGTCCCTTTTGAAGCACTCTTGTAATAAAAGGAACAGACCATGTAGTGGCATAGATGCTCTTCAAATACAGCAACCATCTGAGGGTTCTCCGCTGACAGGATATCCAGCTCTTCATTCGTGGGCACGTCTTCATCTCATGAAGCACGAAGCCAATTTCTCCGTGAGGAGTCATGAAGGTGTTGGTCCTATCATTGTATCTTTCTACCAAAGCCAAAAACATATGGGCATTTGGACGAAAGCCATGAGCAGTAGCCCAGATCGGATCATAGAGCTCTAATTTGAGGTGTTTATCCTTGAATTGATCCAAAACCCAAACTACAACGCTATTCCAGCACTTCATATCGGGGTTCACCAAGCCAATTAATTACATGGTTTGATTTGGATACCTTCCCTCAGCCTTCGCAAATATGTTCGCAAAGATGGGCACCCTTACGGAAAGTAGCAGCGATGAATCTTCGGGAGGCACACAGCTTGGCTTCAAACCTCTCAGATGAGAGCTGTATTTCTCTGAAGTGCTATAAACTAAATCCTTGTTCTAGGGACCCGGCTTGTAGCATAGTTTTCCATCTCTGGCCTGTTGAATTGGGGTCATATCGCATGCCATCCGACAGGGGTAACTGGAGAATTCATATCGTGATAGGGACATGTGCCTCGACATTTTTGTGAGATACATAATTCTATTTCCATATTGGTAAATCCTGTCTTCTTTCTTCGCTTTAGGCTGGGACATCTTCTTGATTGCATCCCCAAACAAGAAAGCTGGTTTCTTATGTACGACCTTGTCCAGAATTTCCAAAGGTTCGTCGCTCATCAGGCATAACAAAGTGGTATTTTCCTGCAGGCATGGTCCATCTGGACTAAGGAAGCTCGTATTAAGAATACAATACCAGGGATAAGTCTTCTCGATACTTCGACACTCTGAAAGCTGAAGCTAATCTCTCGGCATCGGGGTCTTCTCTAAGATCTACTACAAAAAAAGGGAGAGCAAAGATCAATTACAAGGTCTATGCAACAATCCCTAAAATTAAAGCAGGGTGCGCGAGGTCATAGGTTGCGCGAGCTTCTAAAATATATTACAGATTGCAGCAGATCTATGTTGTGCGAGTTTACAAATACACCTAATGTAAGTTCGAATGAACATGAACTCAAGTTCAGCATGAATTTAAGTTCTACATTGTACAAATTCATAAGTTATGCCTACTGCAAATTTGAAGTGTGCATGTTCGAAGTGTGTGATCGCGCAAGTTCAGAAGGCGCAATTTTGAAACTTGCACATCATAGTTTTTAAAATCAAACAGTGTGTTTTGATACAGCCAACACTCTAGAAAGAGAAGGCGCAAGTGATAAAGTGCACGTATGCACTCTAAAAATAGGATGTGCACGTTACAGAGTGCTCAGGTCAATCAAAGCTCTAAAAAGAGATCATCGACTCTGGCATGTTGGGCTATTGTTCGCTGGCGCCTAAGAAATGATCGATTTGCTCTCCAAAGATCATCTTCGAGCGGCGGGTTGGCTCTTTCAGCTCTCCACGAGGCATCCTCATTGATGATATGCGCGACGAAGGTCCGACAGGGGCTTGCCTTTGTCAGCAATGGATTTTTTTAGCACCATTTGATGGTCAGAAAAGCTCAAGAAGAAGAAGACAAGAGAGTGAAAAAAATAACTTTTTAGTAAAAGTGTATTTTTCTCTCTCCTCGTAGATATTTATAGCCTAAAGTAATTTCTTGACTGTTGTGCAACTTGCACTCGGAAATCGGAGTCGGTTACACTGTTGACAGGTGCAACTTGTGTCGATCGTTTCTAAGAGTATTTCAAATTTTAAAATCTTTCAAACTTTGAAAACTTTGAAGGGGGTCTTGTAGAAGCTCAAAAATGAATGGGCGCCACTCACAAGAAGGCACCAGCATCAAGTAGCACCTAGACACTGACTTGCGCGAGACTCAAGTTACACCCATATCAAGGTACACGGGTCCCACGTGGCAAGCGTCTTCGAAAAGCTGTAACGGTTGCCATCATTACTGACAGCACAATAGTCGAAGAATATCTCTTCGAATCCCGAGCAACGTAGCACTCGAGACGATTTTGTCAATATTAAATATTGACAGCTAGCTCGCACAAGCTATCAAAGGACGCGAGAAATTTTTACACCACAGAAGACTGAGTCTGAGGTGCCTGTTATCAAGTTATACCGGCACAACCTGGCTAGTTGGTGCCACCTAATTAATTTTTTGTCCAGAAGCTAGATGACGTGGTGCACATGCTACTAATTTCGAAGAATGTATCTATTATACTGCCCATAACCACGTGCATCTCACCCACAAGATGCCATGCATCACCAGTTGTTAAAGTAACCGTTCATGCAACTGGATAGGAGGTGCACAACACAGAGTACGTGCAACTCAGAAAACAGTTATTTCAAAACTCTATAAATAAAGTTTCAAATCAGTTTTAAAGCATCACTAATGATCATAATCTTCTGACAAAGCATTGTTGCATTCTCCAGAGGCTCGTGTCTTCAATATCGCATAGTCCAAGGGATATGATCGTCTTCTGATCACATTCCTATAGTTGTACTTCCCCAGAAATTATTGTAATCTTGTACTTTCATTCTTTCTATGTTTATAGAAATCAAACTTTTGTTTTTACAAACAATGTATTTCTCTTGAACTGTGAGGGAATGGAAGGGAAGTTGGAGAAAATGTTGGTAGATGTATTAACAGTAGGTATGTAAATGTAGGTGTATGCTAGGATAGGAACCTCTCTTCGTATAAAGGCATCCTAGTTATGTGAGTGTGATAGGGAGAAAACATATAAGTATATGCATATGAAGGTCTGTGTTTGCATGGGAGCACGTATGACAGTAGTGAGAAAATCTTAATGTCCATCCTCCTTTGAGGAATCAAATATGCTTATCATGGAGTAGCTGGTGTACAGTTGGAATATTTGTGACTACTTTCTAATTACATCTGAACCATCTCTTTTGTTGTTGTCTATGAGTATACATGGATATAAGGAAGAGAAAGTTGTGTATTATGCTCACTGTTGTGCTTGTATTAATTTTTTTAACAAAAAGAAAAGAAAGAAAGGGATTAACTGTATTGAGGAGTACTGCCACATAGAATAAATAGGAAGGAATTTGATAAAGAGAACCAATTGGAGCATAACATTTATATATGAGCCCCCAAATTTGACATATATTGAAAGTGTGAGACAATTTCCTCCATGGTAGAATAGAGGAAACCAAGAGTCGTGCTTGTGAACGAACCAGGTTGATTAGCAATAGAGTGGCTTAAGTGGAGACAAGGGGCAGCAAGGTCATCATCTCCAAAATTATAGGATTGTTTTATACATATAATTTTTATGCAGTCAAGTAGACATAAAACCAATAATTAAATATTTTCTTAAAAATATTCCCAGGTCCTTTTGACTATTCGGACTTGGGCGTGGGACCAGATACTTCTCATCAGCACCCGGAGCCAGGCATGTGTACCTTGCCATTTTTGTATTTCAATTTCATATTTAATTCTTTAATAATTATTCTGTTTATGATAAACGTACAGACATAGGACCGTTGATCGATACCTTGTGCCGACACATATTCGAGTACACGCGTATGTTAGTAACATTTAGTATAGGTTATTAGAAATAGCTCTTGATGTCGTGGTTGTACCAACCTGGATACACCTGTACCAAAGGATACTATTATACACTACCATTTTCAGACTTCCTATATTCCTGGTGCTGTCAGGAAGACCAGAACCTGTGTTGAGTTTATGATCCCGATTAGTGCGTATTTACTTTTTTATGTATGACCTGACTGTTACTATTAGAGGATCAGATCAATCGCGTCATGGATTCGACTCGTACGGTCTCATGGGGAGGGGAGGACAGCTACTAGATGCTTGGGCTACTACGTACATATTATGTATTCTTATCCTCCGGGAGACTCTATTCTCGAAGCTACGGCCCTGCATCCCGAAGACTCTTAATCGGAGCTACGTATTTTTTTTTAAGAAAGCCCACATATTGAACATTGTCCTCAACATTGCATATCACATAGAATGGATGTTATTAGATTCACCCTACTTTGACTGCAGTTTACGTACACATGTTTATGGCATTGTTTTATTTTTTGGCTTGCATATTATGTACCTTGTTACGTCCCGCTGCGGACCCGGTTTCCTTCCAGGTTAGCCGCGTGATCTACAGAGAACTTTGCTGGGTTGTTGATGAGTTTCCATCGTACTTCATATATGTACTCATGTCGGTATTCACTCTTTTGTAGTTTATATGTGTCATTTCTTGCTGTTGTATCTGCTTAGTAGTCTAGTATTTTATAGACTCTTATTATTCCTTTCGAGTCTATTCGGACAGATATGATTATTAAGCTGCAGACTGGTTCTTATATTTCTCATTCTTTATGTATTTGTTCCATGGATTGAGCTATAAACATGTTATAGAGGTAGTTACACAAATCTAGGACAGCTTTGCGTATTCAGTTTTGGACTGGAGTCTACTTGGATACGTAGTTGGCCATTACCACGTGGCCTAGTTTCGTGAATTTTGGGACTAGGGCATGACATGGTTTTGTGGTGGCCGATGTTGGTCTGATTAATTGCTTCAGTTATGTTATTTTACTGAGCAAGCATGCAACAATGATTAACATTGAATAGGATATCAATCCACAGCTGATTTGAAAACTTCCCTTACGTTTGGTTATCACCATTGAACTTCAAATTGTATTCTTTCATTCTCCTTCAAAAATTGTTATTTTTGTTTCTCGCCTCCTCCTACAACTTTGGGGAGATGGATGCTCGTGCACGGTGATTATCTCCAGATGCATGTCCTCGACAAGGCAAAGAAGGCATACTTGATTGAATATTTTATAAGAAAATAGTTATCCGTAGTAAGAAGGGTTAGACTAGATATTTTTCAGATGTCGAGCTAGAAAGAATTGACGGTCTAAGGTTTATTGTAAGATTTGAACCTAGCAACCTGGGCCTAGAACTAGAAAAAAAATCTACCCATTGCCTGAATTAGAAATGATTTAGAAGTATTTGTGGCTAGAAGGATTTATTGAGTGATAGAAGTTCAAGTACTATGTGATGATTTATGGTAATGCGTAATTAGATGTTAGGGTTAGCTATAGTTCAAGATGGTATGAGGAAATGTGTCAAGGACTTAAAAAAATAAAAGGTTGTGGCTCTAAGCTTGGAGAATATTTTCTGATATTAGGGTTTCGAGTAAACTCATGTTGGATTGTACCAATTCTTATATTGACTCGAGATGATAACAATTGAAAGAAACAAACTTAGGAATAAGAATTGATATATGACATAGGTTAAGATAAGAATTAGGAGGAGGATCAACTCGGACGACATAGTTGGTGACATATACCTAGGATAAAAATTTGTAAAACCCCTAAATTTCTACTATTTTTTTTTTAAATTTGGTACCGATTTAAAATTTTGTATTTTACGTCGCGTAGTCGTATTGTACGTCGCGCACGAAATTTCATTTTTCGTAATTGCTCGACGAGTGCGAATATGTGCGAACGTACATATTTTTAGAAAAACATGTTTCTTATTTTTATAGTTTCAAAATAATATATGTAATATTTAATTTAACTATCAAAATTTTCTAAATTTATGATTTTAATTATGAAAAGCCTTTTATTTAGAATAAATAATATTCTTAGTGCATACATATATTTCATAAATATTTTGCTAGTTATTTTAAATAAAAATATAATTTTCGAGATTTATAAATATTAATATTTTATTATTCAAAAAGATATTTAAAAATATTAATGTAATTTTTGAAATTATTATTATTAGTATTTTTGGAAAATATATTTCGAAATTATTGTGAAGATTTAAATCTTGATTTAAATTTGTGGATTTATTTAAATAGTTAATATTTGAAATTTGATTTATCCCATTTGATTTTGAACAAAAATTTAATTAGATTTAAATTGGATTTGTATTTGGATTTGGATTTAAATTGATTTAAATTAAATTATGGATTATCTATTTTTGGGTTTAAACTATTCCTAGTTCATATCCAATTGGGAATTCCCACATCCTATAAATAGGCAGGAACCCCTCCAATATTTTTTATCATCCACATTATTCCTCCATAAATATTTCTCTATGAAGTGCGTGCACCGTGTCCGTGTTCTACCATCCACAATCTTATTCCATATATTTTACGAGTACAACAAATCCCGTATCGGACACATCCCGACACAAATCAAATCCTAAGACCTACGACCTCTCCTCTCGACCACGACCACCATCATCCTTCCCTCGTCGTTCCTTCACCAACACCATCAGCCCGCCACTACGTGATCTGTCGCCTAACCGATCCACCGACCTATATCCGACCACATCCAGGGCCCTGCCACCAAATTCTATATCGACCACCGCCCGCCGTAGACAACCACCCCCGGTCACCACGACCATCACTGCCACCACCACCTCCAACATCACGCCATCACCGTTCCTTCTTCACCACCGTCACCACAACAGTCGTCATCGACACCACCACAGACCCGCCACCATTACAGCACACCTAAACTCCACGACCACCAAGCCCCGACCACCAAGCCCGACCACGACCACCAGCGACAACGCCAACCACCATCACCACCAAAAAAAAGAAGAGAAATAAAACCCAAAAAAAACTAAACTCACCTTCGCCCAGAGCCTCGCCAGAGCTCCGCCGGCCAAGACCGCACCCGCCGTCGCGTCTTCTCCATCTCGCGCGTGAGACCCCATCCTCTCCTCCGCACCTTCGACGAGCCTCGCCTGGCCGTCAAACTCCTCGCCTCACCCCAAACCTGAGCGCCACCACCGATCCGCACCCTCTTTCCCGCGAGCGGCCCTGACCTCCGCTGCGAGCCGCCAGCGGCCTCCCATTCGCCGTGCCGCCAACGAACTCCACGCGTGCTCGAAAACCCACGCAGCCGCCCGACTCCGGCGCCACCACCATCCGCCGCCATCGAACCACTCTTCCCGTCGAGAATACGACCGCCCTCCGTCGTGCATCCGGCGACCGCCCCTAGCCCAGATCGACCGCCGCCTCCTTCCTAGGCCGGCGCGCCACCGCCCCCTCTCCGACCTCCTCTCTCAGCCACCCTCTCAGCCTCTCCCTCTCCCTCTCCCTCCTCTTGCTCGAACTCTCTCTCTCCCATGTCTTTTTATTTTTTTCTTTGTTTTGATTCCCCAAAAAGAAGAACAGTTGGCTCTGTACTGATATTAGTTTATTATTATTATTATTATTATTATTATTATTATTATTATTATTATTATAATTAATATTAGTACTATTATTATTATCTTGATAAGTATTATTTTACTTTATCATTATTATTTTATTATCATTATTAATTTATTATCATTAAAATTATTATTTTTTTATGTTTAATGTTAGTATATTGGTAGACATATGTAGAAAAATAACATATTTTTAGTATTAGTATTCTTATCATTTATTATTATAGCAGTATCATTATAGTTATTAAATTATTATTGTGCCTTAAAAATCAATATATGTTATTAAAATTTATTTAGTTGAATATCTAAATTATATAATTATATATTTTCGTTAAAAATTTATTTACAAACTATCATAGAATTACAGTGTTACCTAAAGATTATTTTTATTTATAAATATAGTTCAAAAATATAGGACTGTAATACCTTCTAAAATTTGGGTTTTAACCCCGTAATAATTTTCAAGGTTTTCATAATAATTTATTAAAAATTATTAAAGTTTTAGTTTACAAATTTACTTGATATTTTGACTATGTAACATATATTTTCAAGTATTTATCAAACATTATTTTTACTAATAAAATATAGTTTCCAATATTAAAAATAGTTTTCTAAAATCGTATAGATATTTTTATCTAATTTCTTTGATTATTTCTCCCTGTCCGTGACCAGTCCTATTCTCTCTATCCTCTCACCAATTTCGTACAACCTTATGTCGACCCTAACTAACTTGACCGTTCCAGACCCGATGGTACAGACCGTACCTTCATCAGACGTCGTCTTGCGTAGTTGTCGCACCGAAGTCGCAGTTCATGCCAGCTTGATCATTGCAGCACACTAGGCAAGACACCTTGCCTTTACTGTTTAATTTTTTGCTCAATATCATGCATGTTTTTTTACTTATTCTAGAAAATATAAATTGTACTTGCAAATTATTATATTTTAGTTGTATTTGGCCTAGAGTTAAGGGACTACCTTTGTTTGTGTCGCATTCATTGGCCCTGACACTTGTGTATCACGAGTCACGAGTCTCATATAGATCTCGGACGTACGTATCGACTGGCCATCGGTGCGCACATGCCGTGCGATAGGCCATAACTGCTAAATAGTTATGGTTGTCTAGAAGACATAGCAGTTATTAAGAAAGTCGTGATGTGGATACAGCACGTGTAGTGCATGGGGAGGATGAAGACAGTTATTAGGCGCAGGGGCTTTCACACCTTTACCTTTGTCTAGCTGCCATTTGTGACTCAATCGAGAGCTAGTGGCCGTGCATTTATTTGTTACTTTTCTCTAGATGCCACTAGTGTCTCGGTTGAAACACAAATGTGCCGTACATTTACCTTCGTCTAGCTGCCGTTAGTGACTCACCCAAGAGTTAGTGGCCGTGCATTTATTTTTCTCTAGCTGCCCCTTAGTTCTCGCTCGAGTGCTAATGGGCCGTGCATTTACTTTTCTCTAGACGCCACTAGTGCCTTGGTTGAAACGCTAACGTGCCGTATTTCTAGCTTCGGGAGCCCTTGTGTGGAACGTTGTCTTCAAATTTCATGATCACATAGAATGGTTAAGGACCTTTATTTTAGTAGTCACATATACTTTTCTGTTGAGCTTTATTTATTCAGTTATTGGCATGATATTATGTGTCTTGTTACGTCCCTCTGAGGACCTGGTTATCTCGCAAAGTGTGTGTTCTTGTCTTTCGCAGGTGCTCTAGTTCTAGCCGTGACTATCTCCATCTCTTCGAGGGTAATTGTACTTTGATCGTCTTCGCTTCGCTCGTCAAATTCATTTCATTTTTTTATACATTTTCTGGATTTGTCTCCGCCCAACATATTGTATCAAGACAATTCATAATCATTATTTGAAATCTTTTATTCTTTTACTTTGTGTGGATAAGATTAGTCATGGTTTTTACTGTATTTACAGCTTATGTATCCCTACGAGTCCCATGTACTTCGTATGAATACAGCTGGCATGTCTACATTCCTAGTCCTACGTATTTTGGGACTGGGGCGTTACATGTTTTTGTGGTGGCCCATGCAGGTCAAGATAAATTGTTTGGTTACTTCACCGTTGTCACGACTCGCACCCTAGAGTTAGGGCACAAGAACGTAACAACGCCCAGCCTACGCCGCAGTGTCGGCGGTAGAACGCTGTCCTAGGTCTCAATGCATCTAACAGTATGAGACTAAACAGTTTATACTCCCTGAATGGGGGTAACATAGCAGAATGTAAACTCAATCACATCTAAGGTAGAGCATAAAAAAAGATAGATAAAACATAAAATTGAAAAGAGATACAACAGATAGAAGTCTAAGTGTCTAAGATACAAACTCAGAATACATCTCAAAACTCAAATACAGTAATCCATAAATACAACTCAAGATGACTAAAAATAAACTATAAGCAAAAACCCTAGCTATCTATGCAACCTCTACTGTCTCCTCTAGGCTAGCAGGCAACCTCCAGGCTATCTGTAAAATTTATCAACGGGTCCAGTCAGGACTCGAGCGAGCACAGTACATCTCAACAGATCATAGCAAGTTAGAAAATATAATCATGCAGTAAAGTAAGATACAGGATCTGAAGGAAATATAGTATGTAAACAGAGAAAGAGAACTGTAATAGAAATATCTACTATACATAGAGAACTAACAGTGACTAGTGAGTCAGAGTAAAATATAAACATGTGAATGGCATAGGAGATTCATGACTACAGCTAAGAGAGTGATTCATGACTACAGCTACTTGGATAATATTCACATGTCTATTTCTACTCCCCCATCCCCAATCAATACACAAGGATCTGTTCAATTTATGTTAAGATTCATGAAACTTCACATGGCTCATAAAATAAGTGATACGTGAAGGTGATTCATGATGGCTCTGTGAACATGAGAGTACATGTGTCACAAGCGATTCGTGAATCAGAGGAAGCATAGAGATACGTGATGATTCGTGAAACGCACAAAACATGCAGTATCCGATGCTCCCGAGGGGGATAACATCTTATGAAAATATCCATATAGTACCAATCCGTGTGACCAACGTGACAGTATCAAGTAAAGTAATTTAAAGCAGGAAAATAATTCTAAACAGGATATGAAATGGTCAAAGAATGTACTCGCCTGATATCTGAATGTCCAAGGTAAAGATACTGTCCGAGGAGAGGTGTCTGGCTCCTAATTAGAACAGCACAAGTCACAACATGTCCAGAAGGGTAATATAAAGCACTACAATGCATTATACATGAATCTAGGTCAAACTAGGCCAAAGTCAACCCTTGGTCAACTCTGGTCAACTGCACTAGTCAAACTAGGTCAAACTAGGTCATATCCTAACCCAGCAAGTCTTACTAGGCCTAACCAAGACTATCCTAGCAAGCACACATCAATACAAGGCTATACAAGCCAACATACACCCAACTCTATATAGCATGCAATTATTCAATACTCAAATAGGCAAGAATTCATATTGGATATACGCTAGGTAATCTATTACTTTAAGCTATATATGTCTACACATATATACACATGCATATATTGGTATTCAACATTAGGTCTATAATCATGGCATTTCAAATGGTTATATAAACTTATATATTACAACACAATATACTAACATATATATATTATACATACATAGCTAAGTCAACTGTATTCATAAATACTTATTTAAGAGGCTATGTGTGTGTATGTGAACATGGCAAAGGGGCAAGTGAGGGTTAAATGGGCATACATAGTGTATACATATCAAAGAGTGTCAAAGTGTAAGTGAACAATGTGTCAAGTGTGATAGTGTCAACATAGTGTAAGGGGGTACATGAGATAATATAGGATTTGTGTTAACATAGAACATTACATCTCATTAACTTGTATATTGCATACATTACATCTACTATTACATTACATTCATGCTTGCATTCATTCATCATTCATTTATTCTCTTGCACCACTATATGTACCATACATTACATACTATGGAACCTACATATTCATTGCAAGCCATACTTATACATGCTTACATTAGATATGATACTTACACCTCATACATCATTTATTTAAACATTTACTTATGCTTGTATTCTCTATTTAATTACATAATGTATATATATTAACATGGGTTAAAATCAAATAGAATATTATATTACACATATGGGTGCACAAAATGCATATGCCGAATAGTAACTCCTACTAATAATCAATACTGTACCATCTCAGTATGAATTAAAATCTAGGATTAAAGTATGTTATAGATCTATGTGTTAGCTTTCCGAAACTTCAAACGGATCGCGTTTTCGTTTCCGGAAACTCCCGGAATCGCGAAAACACCGAGAACGCGTTTGTCTTTCGTACAGCTGACACTCAAATAATTCTCCAGAAAGTTACAGAAAGAATTAGACCTACTAATACATGTTATTTGAAAGCTAACTTCAATACGCTTCTTTTAAAAAAAATGGGAGATTAAACCGAGCTTTGAGCTAGAAGTTATGACATTTCTAAGTTATGGCTGAAATTAAAAACGTGGATAAAAATTATGACGGATTTGGGTAGTTTGAGACAAAAGAACACAAGTATATAACATAATATATCAAGAACTCACTCTCTACACTAATATATATATATGAGACACTATAGAATACATCTCCAATACAAAAATATGAGATTAAACATGTAATAATTCATTCATACATAACAACAACACATAGTGTGTCCAAATTTGGGATTTTTCCACATGGACACAACCACAACACAAAGGACACTCCTATGACCTCCAAATGGACACAAATGGAGATACAACCATGGGGGTCATTCCTATGGGTTCAAAATAGACCTATATGCATGAGGAAATGAAAACGAGAAGGGATTTATACCTCCCTGTAGATCGAATCAAAGAAAAGCCTTCCCGGAGCGAAACCGACACGTAGAGATTCCAAAAGGACACGAACGAGCTCCGAATCCTCCCAAACTTGGGTAGCTTCCTCCTTGGCTAGAATGGAGAAGGAAGAAAGAAGATTTGGTGGCAAAATGGAAGGATTTGGTGGAGAAATTGCTAGGGATTGCTCTCTAGGAATTTGGGGAAGAACAAGAGAGAGAGTGTGGATGAGAATAATGAAATGAACTTGAGCCTATCCTCTCCCAAAGTGGCTGGCCATATGGGGCTATTTTTCCTATTATGGTAAGGTCCAAAATGCCCCCACTAACCTATTCTATGAGTATTAGGAAAGGGCTAATTGGTTGGGGCTAAATTAGTCATTCTAAAGTCTCTAATCACACTAACCTTATCCATAATAATTAGTTTAACCTCTAACTAAAATATTTCTATCATGTGGACTAAAATTAATTTAATGTGTCCATGCCTAACTAGTGTGTGGGTCCCACTAGAGTCAAACTACCTCCGGTCCCCGTTTCAAGTCGGATTGAGGTGAAATTCGAACCCGACTCAAATAACCCCAAAACAATATCATAAATAATAAAATAATATCAAAATAATTCAAAGAGGTCAAATGCAAAAATATCCTTAGGCCAAAAATGACATTAAAATATCATAATCACATGGTTAGGCTCTAGGTCAAACAGTCTCTAGGGTTTCACTAGCAAAACGTCAAAACCACAAGTCATTGATTTAAATAATTTTAAAATAATTTAAAATCACCAAAAAATCATATCATGAATTAAATATCATTATTAAAATAATTATAAACATGAAATTTTAAAATTACCCTCATTTGGGAAACTGGGTGCTACAACTCTATCCACCTTAGAAAAATTTCGTCCTCGAAATTTAAGATCGATAGTACTCCTTCTAGAGCCTCTAACCTACCCAATATCTAAGGTAACACTTCCTAACACTGGAATAATAAACGAACATCTAAATAGTATCAATCTAGGAATACCTCCAACACTGCTCTGCTGTACGGTGGTAATGGAACTTCAATAAAATATGGACTGGAACCTATATCCAAGGGACTGGACATATTTTAAAGTGGTCTTAACTAAGGATGAAAAGGAACTGATCATAGGCTATAGGTATGCTCAAACTATTATCTTCCTATTAACCATCTATTAATACATTCTATTACCATAGGAACGATGCATTACTAAGACATATAGGCCCTTATCTCTCATAACACATTTATACTCACCAAAAGACTAGTACATCCTATCAAGGCTGATACTATAATCTCTCATAAATCTCATAAGCTACATGTTTATAGACACACATCCCCACATCAAGGACTAACCTATATATATCTACAACTGATACTAATGGGGTGACGTCCCTATTTCCCAACAATCAAGGTCTAAATTTTTTTTATCTAAATCATGCAATTTGAAGGAATAGTATACAAGGTCAGGGTATACCGTAGCAGTTGGAAGTCTCACCTAGGTACACTAATCATTCTAGGTCAAAACAGTACTATGGTATCAACACACAAACAATCTAGGATGTCCTAATTGGGAAGGTAAGGGAACAACAATCATTAAGGTTGTAGGGCTGTCTACCATCCTATATAAAAATTGGTCATTAACAAGCAACTAAGAAATTATTAAAAGGTTACTATTCCATAAAATGGCAAAAATTGATAATTTAGGCACAACAAATCACAAATAGATTTTTGTCTTGACACGATCTAAGTTGATCAATTTCGGAATAAAACGAGATTTGGACAAGAAGAAAAATCAATAAAATCAAAGTATGAGCACGAGCATCCAATGATGGCGGTTCAGGTCATGATTAAATTTAATTCGACTGAGTATGAATACGAGGTTCATAAGCGATGAAACGATTTCAAGAAGAATTATCAAGGCTGTCGCGAATGAGACTCTAGGGTCAAGTTTAACTATGTCTCCATTCTCGTAGATTGATACATGAAAAAGCGAACCAAAGTGCAATAGGTTGATCAGACCATCATGTACCGGTTCTGATTAGACAATATGTTAGTGGGTGGCCACCCAATAAAATATGTCATGACCAAGCTCGAAAATAGATAAGCTTGCAAAACTAAGGCTAATTTAGTAGCACAAGATATAAGGGTGGTAATGATGAAAGGAATTACATAGTCCAAGTTTCTTAACCAACGGGTCAAGTAATCAGATAAGGTACAAGGTTAAGCATCTAAGGAAACAAGCAGAACACCATCACATGTCGGGTCGAAAGAATTGAGTCAATGCTGGATTTCTAATTGAAATAAGAAGAAATTTAGTATAATGGTAGAGGTTATAGTTTAGCCAGTTGACCAGAAAATCATATCAAGAAAATAGAGTACAAGAAGACGGGTTTTAGTGGGATATGATATACCTACACGAAGGTGAGCTCGTCTAGGTCTTGCATATAAGATTTGTTGGAGGGTAACAGCTAGTATTATATTCCGAATATCAAAGTCACGATAAGGAACGTCAAGGATCTCAATTAGAAAGTGGGAGTTCAAGAGGTGGTAATTAATGCACAAAAATAATGAAGATCGAGTTAGTCATCTGCTTCTGATACTCTTAAGTTCATCTGGTCATAACTTGCCAATCATATCTTTACCTCACCAGTCTCCATATGAAAATTTAACATTTACTTAAACCCTTACCATGACTACCGTAGGCAATTCCCAATTTCCAAACATCACTCTTGAAGCACAGCCCTCACATTTAGGAATCAACATTAACCATTTATTTAAATTTCCAAGTTCTTTCACCTTGTCTTAAATTTGACCCAAAACCTCTAAATCCTGTTTACGAATTCCTTGAACTTGTTCAAATTGTTCTCCTCGTATCATTTAATTTAAATCTCTAGGCCTTACAAAACTTATCTTCCATCATAAAATCAACTTCCGTATTTTCTTCGACATACACCCTTGAATATTATTCTCCTAAAAAATATTTCACAACAATCTCTAAACTTCCATAACTTTGTGTTCTCTCTATCCCTAGTCATTTTTTCGCAACATCTTGTTTAATATCCTTATTAAACACAATTAACTTCTCTTTTCCATTACTAACCTTCTACATAGCCTCAGAGTAAAAGTTTTCTCCAGAATCAATAACCAAGATTTTCTAAGTTCTCAAAACTAGGTTGACCTCTGATATCCTCATTAGTTTTGAATACACCTATAAACTATCTTATAACCCCAAAATTTCTCTAAATATAATTGTTTCCAGATTGGCAGTATACATCTCCTTATTCTATTCGAGACCTTTACCATATATCTATCTCAAGTTTCCATATGGAACACTCCACATTTGATTTCCTTTAGATCATCATAAAATAACCAGTTACGTCTTCTCTGAGCTACATAATTTACGTCACTTCCTTAGCCTTCCCCATGCAAAAGATATGAAGATTCAAGGGTTTCGAAGTACATCTGGTAGGGACGACAAGATATGGGTAATTAATGTAATGAGACAGAGTTTAAGATAAGAGGTAAATAAGAATGCAAGGGAATAATGGCGAGAAAGAATAATGAAGATATGTTACTTCTCATCGGTTCAAACGAGAGGAACCCATCAAGCTTAAATTCAATAGCAAGGAATGAGGGTGAATCCAAACAAGAGGAAAAGGAATTCCAATTGAAGTTCAAAATGAGTTTCTCAGGGGTCGTCCCAGAAATCTCTCAAAGAATCCTAAGTGTGATTGAGTACCTTGGATTTAAAAATATTAATCTAAATACAAAATTAAATCAACAACTACAAAATTTTATCAAAATCATCAACTAATACCAGAATTCAAAGTTCTACAATGAATCCACAAAATCAAATTCAAATCAAGGAAAAAGGTGAATCAAAACAAGGAAAAGGAGTTTAAATCGGAATTCAAAATAAGATTCTCAAGGGTCATCCCAGGAATCTCTCAAGAAATCCTAACAGTGATTGAGTATCCTCTCATCCTAACACCTTAATTTATATATCCTATAGCAGGCTCGTAGTAGTACAACTAAGTCGTTGCGCTACTACGAAATTGCACTAATGCGAATCTCGACCTGCAGGCCACCACTAAAAACGTGTCACGACCCGCACCCTAGAGTTAGGGCACGAGAACGTAACAACGCCCAGCATACGCCGCAGTGTCGACGGTAGAACGCTGTCCTAGGTCTCAATGCATCTAACAGTATAAGACTAAACAGTTTATACTCCCCGAATGGGGGTAACATAGCAGAATGTAAACTCAATTACATCTAAGGTAGAGCATAAAGAAAGATAGATAAAACATGAAATCGAAAAAAGATACAACAGATAGAAGTCTAAGTGTCTAAGATACAAACTCAGAATACATCTCAAAACTCAAATACAGAAATCCATAAATACAACTCAAGATGACTAAAAATAAACTATAAGCAAAAACCCTAGCTATCTATGCAACCTCTATTGTCTCCTCTAGGCTAGCAGGCAACCTCCAAGCTATCTGTAAAATTTATCAACGGGTCCAGTCAGGACTGGAGCGAGCACAGTACATCTCAATAGATCATAGCAGGTTAGAAAATATAATCATGCAGTAAAGTAAGATACAAGATCTGAAGGAAATATAGTATGTAAACAGAGAAAGAGAACTGTAATAGAAATATCTACTATACATAGAGAACTAACAGTGACTAGTGAGTCAGAGTAAAATATAAACATGTGAATGGCATAGGAGATTCATGACTACAGCTAAGAGAGTGATTTATGACTACAACTACTTGGATAATATTCACATGTCTATTTCTACTCTCCCATCCCCAATCAATACACAAGGATCTATTCAAGTTATGTTAAGATTCGTGAAACTTCACATGGCTCATAAAATGAGTGATACGTGAAGGTGATTCATGATGGCTCTGTGAACATGAGAGTACATGTGTCACAAGCGATTCGTGAATCAGAGGAAGCATAGAGATACGTGATGATTCGTGAAACGCACAAAACATGCAGTATCCGATGCTCCCGAGGGGGATAACATCTCATAAAAAGATTCATATAGTACCAATCCGTGTGACCAACGTGACAGTATCAAGTAAAGTAATTTAAAGCAGAAAAATAATTCTAACCAGGATATAAAATGGTCAGAGAATGTACTCGCCTGATATCTGAATGTCCAAGGTAAAGATACTATCCGAAGAGAGGTATCTGGCTCCTAATTAGAACAGCACAAGTCACAACATGTCTAGAAGGGTAATATAAAGCACTACAATGCATTATACATGAATCTAGGTCAAACTAGGCCAAAGTCAAACCTTGGTCAACTCTGGTCAACTGTACTAGTCAAACTAGGTCAAACTAGGTCATGTCCTAACCCAGCAAGTCTTACTAGGCCTAACCAAGACTATCCTAGTAAGCACACATCAATACAAGGCTATACAAGCCAACATACACCCAACTCTATATAGCATGCAATTATTCAATACTCAAATAGGCAAGAATTCACATTGGATATACACTAGGTAATCTATTACTTTAAGCTATATATGTCTACACATATATACACATGCATATATTGGTATTCAACATTAGGTCTATAATCATGGCATTTCAAATAGTTATATAAACTTATATATTACAACACAATATGCTAACATATATATATTATACATACATAGCTAAGTCAACTGTATTCATAAATACTTATTTAAGAGGCTATATGTGTGTATGTGAATATGGCAAAGGGGCAAGTGAGGGTTAAATGGGCATACATAGTGTATACATATCAAAGAGTATCAAAGTGTAAGTGAATAATGTGTCAAGTGTCATAGTGTCAACATAGTATAAGGGGGTACATGAGGTAATATAGGATTTGTGTTAACATAGAATATTACATCTTATTAACTTGTATATTGCATACATTACATCTATTATTATATTACATTCATGCTTGCATTCATCCATCATTCATTTATTCTCTTGTACCACTATATGCACCATACATTACATACTATGGAACCTACATATTCATTACAAGCCATACTTATACATGCTTACATTAGATAGGATACTTACACCTCATACATCATTTATTTAAACATTTACTCATGCTTGTATTCTCTATTTAATTACATAATGTATATATATTAACATGGGTTAAAATTAAATAGAACATTATATTACACACATGGGTGCACAAAATGCATATGCCGAATAGTAACTCCTACTAATAATCAATACTGTACCATCTCAGTATGAATTAAAATCTAGGATTAAAGTATGTTATAGATCTATGTGTTAGCTTTCCGAAACTTCAAACAGATCGCGTTTTCGTTTCCGAAAACTCCCGGAATCGCAAAAACACCGAGAACGCGTTTGTCTTTCGTATAGCTGACACTCAAATAATTCTCCAGAAAGTTACAGAAAGAATTAGGCCTATTAAGACATGTTTTTGGAAAGCTAACTTCAATACGCTTCTTTTAAAAAAATAGGAGATTAAACCGAGCTTTGAGCTAGAAGTTATGACATTTCTAAGTTAGGGCTGAAATTAAAAACGTGGATAAAAATTATGACGGATTTGGTAGTTTGAGACAAAAGAACACAAGTATATAACATAATATATCAAGAACTCACTCTCTACACTAATATATATATGAGACACTATAGAACACATCTCCAATACAAAAATATGAGATTAAACATGTAATAATTCATTCATACATAACAACAACACATAGTGTGTCCAAATTTGGGATTTTCCCATATGGACACAACCACAACACAAAGGACACTCCTATGACCTCCAAATGAACACGAAATGGACACAAATGGAGATACAACCATGGAGGTCATTCCTATGGGTTCAAAATAGACAATATGCATGAGGAAATAAAAAGGAGAAGGGATTTATACCTTCCGGTAGATCGAATCGAAGAAAAGCCTTCCCGAAGTGACACCGACACGTAGAGATTCCAAAAGGACACGAACGAGCTCCGAATCCTCCCAAACTTGGATAGCTTCCTCCTTGGCTAGAATGGAGAAGGAAGGAAGAAGATTTGGTGGCGAAATGGAAGGATTTGGTGGAGAAATTGCTAGGGATTGCTCTCTAGGAATTTAGGGAAGAATAAGAGAGAGAGTGTGGATGAGAATAATGAAATAAACTTGAGCCTATCCTCTCCCAAAGTGGCTAGCCATATGGGGCTATTTGTCCTATTATGGTAAGGTCCAAAATGCCCCCACTAACCTATTCTATGAGTATTAGGAAAGGGCTAATTGGTTGGGGCTAAATTAGTCATTCTAAAGTCTCTAATCACACTAACCTTATCCATAATAATTAGTCTAATCTCTAACTAAAATATTTCTATCATCTGGACTAAAATTAATATCATGTGGGCCATGCCTAACTAGTGTGTGGGTCCCACTAGAGTCAAACTACCCCGGGTCCCCGTTTCAAGTCGGATTGAGTTGAAATTCGAACCTGACTCAAATAATCCCAAAACAATATCATAAATAATAAAATAATATCAAAATAATTCAAAGAGGTCAAATGCAAAAATATCCTTAGGCCAAAAATGACATTAAAATATCATAATCACATGGTTAGGCTCTAGGTCAAACAGTCTCTAAGATTTCACTAGCAAAACGTCAAAACCACAAGTCATTGATTTAAATAATTTTAAAATGATTTAAAATCACCAAAAAATCATATCATGAATTAAATATCATTATTAAAATAATCATAAACATAAAATTTCAAAATTACCCTCATTTGGGAAACTGGGTGCTACAACCGTACCAAGCAAGTCTGCGTATAGTATTAGAAGTCTAGAATCTCATCCACATACTTGACCTCTTCCCTCAATTCCATATTCGAACTACAGTTCGACTCATCGATTGCATCTTGCTTGATTCCTCCTATCATTATTCTTATCTCCCCTTCGTGCTTGCTAGAGATTGACCCTACTAGTTAGATGTTCCAAACACCCTTAGCTTAATTTTTTAAGTTGGGTAGAATATCCCATGATCCGATACACCCTTGACTATTAAGGATAATATAAATAGGATTATCTATACCATAGAGACTAGAGAAATTTAACCCATTTGGTCAACCAAGTCTTGGCCAATAAAACCGTAGAATGATGGTATAGGAATAAACAAGACTTAGATCCTTATGACTCTTAGACTATTCACATTTGTTTTTATTTCATATACCCTCGTGCGTATGTTCTATTATCTAGACTAATGATGCTAATGTGGCCTAGTTTTTGCAAGCTTATTCCTTAATCGAGCTTGTTCAAGACATATGTTATTTGGGTCGCTCCTACTAACATATTGTCTAATCAGAACCGGTGCATGATGGTCTGATCAACCGAGTGCACTTTGGTTCGCTTTTATCTACCGTCATACGTGGATGGAGACATAGCTAAACTTGTCCTTTAGAGTCATCCGCGACTGCCTTGGCAACTCCTTTTTGAAATTTTTCGGTCGTCTTTGAATCACGTATTCGTACTCAATAATCTCGTCTTTGAACCCCTTAATGCTTTCGCCTTCACCTATTTTAGAAGGACGAAGGCGTTGTACTAGAACCTTCTTTATTCTTCATATCAATTATGATTATTATCACTCGATAATGCTATATCTTCATCCTAACTACTCGACCTTTCCCTCAACCCTAAATCTACAAACTTGACTTTCTAAATCACTTGAATTTAAGAAGTGATTACAATCGTCTCTTAATCATATCCTCAACCTAGACTACGACCAAGGAACCCTTCTACCGTTGTGCCTTCTCACCCCCCTACGAATTCTTAATTTCGAGGACGAATTTTTTTTAAGTTGGGTAGGATGTAAAACCCCTAAATTTCTACTATTTTTTTTAAATTTGTTACCGATTTAAAATTTTGTATTGTACGTCGCATAGTCGTATTGTACGTCGCGCACGAAATTTTATTTTTCGTAATTTCTCGACGAGTGCGAATATGTGCGAGCGTATTAGAAAAAACATTGTTCTTATTTTTATGGTTTCAAAATAATATATGTAATATTTAATTTAGCTATCAAAATTTTCTAAATTTATGATTTTAATTATGAAAAGCCTTTTATTTAGAGTAAATAATATTCTTAGTGCATACATATATTTCATAAATATTTTGCTATTTATTTTAAATAAAAATATAATTTTCGAGATTTATAAATATTAACATTTTATTATTCAAAAAGATATTTAAAAATATTAATATAATTTTTGAAATTATTATTATTATTATTTTTGGAAAATATATTTCAAAATTATTGTGAAGATTTAAATCTTGATTTAAATTTGTGGATTTATTTAAATAGTTAATATTTGAAATTTGATTTATCCCATTTGATTTTGAACAAAAATTTAATTAGATTTAAATTGGATTTGTATTTGGATTTGGATTTAAATTGATTTAAATTAAATTACGGATTATCTATTTTTGGGTTTAAACTATTCCTAGTTCCTATCCAATTGAGAATTCCCACATCCTATAAATAGGCAGGTACTCCTCCAATATTTTTTATCATCCACATTATTCCTCCATAACTATTTCTCCATGAAGTGCGTGCACCGTGTCCGTGTTCCACCATCCACAATCTTATTCCATATATTTTACGAGTACAGCAAATCACGTGTCGGACACATCCCAACACAAATCAAATCCTAAGACCTACGACCTCTCCTCTCGACCACGACCACCATCATCCTTCCCTCGTCGTTCCTTCACCAACACCATCAGCCCGCCACCACGTGATCTGTCGCCTAACCGATCCACCGACCTATATCCGACCACATCCATGGCCCTGCCACCAAATTCCATATCGACCACCGCCCGCCGTTGACAACCACCCCCGGTCACCACGACCATCACTGCCACCACCACCTCCAACATCACGCCACCACCGTTCCCTCTTCACCACCGTCACCACAACAGTCGTCATCGACACCACCACAGACTCGCCACCATTACAGCACACCTAAACTCCACGACCACCAAGCCCCGACCATCAAGCCCGACCACGACCACCAGCGACAATGCCAACCACCATTACCACCAAAAAGAAGAAGAGAAATAAAACCCTAAAAAAACTAAACTCACCTTCACCCAGAGCCTTGCCGGAGCTCCGTCGGCCAAGACCACACCCGCCGCCGCGTCTTCTCCATCTCGCGCATGAGACCCCATCATCTCCTTCGCACCTTCGACGAGCCTCGCCTGGCCGTCGAACTCCTCGCCTCACCCCAAACCTGAGCGCCACTACCGATCCACCCCCTCTTTTTTCCGAGCGGCCCTGACCTCCAGTGCGAGCCGTCGGCGGCCTCTCCTTCGCCGCGCCGCCGACGAACTCCACGTGCGCTCGAAAACCCACGCAGCCGCCCGACTCCGGCGCCACCACCATCCGCCGCCATCGAACCACTCTTCCCGTCGAGAAGACGACCGCCCTCCGCCGTGCATCCGACGACCGCCCCTAGCCCAGATCGATCGCCGCCTCCTTCCTAGGCCGGTGCGCCACCGCCCCTCTCCGACCTCCTCTCTCAGCCACCCTCTCAGCCTCTCCCTCTCGCTCCTCTTGCTCGAACTCTCTCTCTCCCATGTCTTTTTATTTTTTTCTTTGTTTTGATTCCCCAAAAAGGAGAACAGTTAGCTCTGTACTGATATTAGTTTTTTATTATTATTATTTATTATTATTATTATTATTATTATTATTATTATCATCATCATGATTATAATTAATATTAGTACTATTATTATTATCTTGATAAGTATTATTTTACTTTATCATTATTATTTTATTATCATTATTAATTTATTATCTTTAAATTTATTATTTTTGTTATGTTTAATGTTAGTATATTGGTAGACATATGTAGAAAAATACCATATTTTTAGTATTATTATTCTTATTATTTATTATTATAGCAGTATCATTATAGTTATTAAAATTATTATTGTGCCTTAAAAATCAATATACGTTATTAAAATTTATTTAGTTGAATATCTAAATTATATAATTATATATTTTCGTTAAAAATTTATTTACAAACTATCATAGAATTACAGTGTTACCTAAAGATTACTTTTATTTATAAATATAGTTCAAAAATATAGGACTGTAATACCTTCTAAAATTTGGGTTTTAACCCCGTAATAATTTTCAAGTTTTCATAATAATTTATTAAAAATTATTAAAGTTTTAGTTTACAAATTTACTTGATATTTTGACTATGTAACATATATTTTCAAGTATTTATCAAACATTATTTTTACTAATAAAATATAGTTTCCAATATTAAAAATAGTTTTCTAAAATCGTATAGATATTTTTATCTAATTTCTTCGATTATTTCTTCCTGTCCGTGACCAGTCCTATTCTCTCTATCCTCTCACCAATTTCGTACAACCTTATGTCGACCCTAACTAACTTGACCGTTCCGGACCCGATGGTACAGACCGTACCTTCATTAGATGTCGTCTTGCGTAGTTGTCGCACCGAAGTCATAGTTCATGCCAGCTTGATCATTGCAGCACACCAGGCGTCCTACCAGGCAAGACACCTTGCCTTTACTGTTTAATTTCTTGCTCAATATCATACATATTTTTTTACTTATTCTAGAAAATATAAATTATACATTCAAATTATTATATTTTAGTTGCATTTGGCCTAGAGTTAAGGGACTACCTTTGTTTGTGTCACATTCATTGGCCCTGACACTTGTGTATCACGAGTCACAAGTCTCATATAGATCTCGGACGTACGTATCGACTGGCCATCGGTGCGCACATGCCGTGAGATAGGCCATAACTGCTAAATAGTTATGGTTGTCTAGAAGACTTAGCAGTTATTAAGAAAGTCGTGATGTGGATACAGCACGTGCACTGGAGGGTGAAGACAGTTATTAGGCGCAGGGGCTTTCACACCTTTACCTTCGTCTAGCTGCCATTTTTGACTCAGTCGAGAGCTAGTGACCGTGCATTTATTTGATACTTTTCTCTAGATGCCACTAGTACCTCGGTTGAAACACAAATGTGTCGTACATTTACCTTCGTCTAGCTGTCGTTAGTGACTCACCCAAGAGTTAGTGGTCGTGCATTTATTTTTCTCTAGCTGCCCCTTAGTTCTCGCTCGAGTGCTAATGGGCCGTGCATTTACTTTTCTCTAGACGCCACTAGTGCCTTGGTTGAAACGCTAACGTACCATGTTTCTAGCTTCGGGAGCCCTTGTGTGGAACGTTGTCTTCAAATTTCATGATCACATATAATGGTTAAGGACCTTTATTTTAGTAGTCACATATACTTTTCTGTTGAGCTTTATTTATTCAGTTATTGGCATGATATTATGTGTCTTGTTACGTCCCTCTGAGGACCTGGTTATCTCGGCAGGTGTGTGTTCTTGTCTTTCGCAGGTGCTCTAGTTCTAGCCGTGACTATCTCCATCTCTTCGAGGATGATTGTACTTTGATCGTCTTTGCTTCGCTCGTCAAATTCATTTCATTTTTTATGTATTTTCTCTTACTTGTTGGTAGTAGATTTGTCTCCGCCCAACATATTGTATCAAGACAATTCATAATCATTATTTGAAATCTTTTATTCTTTTACTTTGTGTGGATGAGATTAGTCATGGTTTTTACTGCATTTACAGCTTATGTATCCATACGAGTCCCATGTACATCGTATGAATACAGCAGGCATGTCTACGTTCCTAGTCCTACGTATTTTAGGACTGGGGCGTTACAAAATTCTAAAACATTATTGAGTTTGAACATTCATAAGACAACTACAGATTACGACTGTAATTGAAGGATATATAAGAATAATGGATAGCAGTATTTAAGGATATAAATTAAAGGGCTAAGTAAGAAATAGATTGAGGATTAAGAATGTCGATAAAAGCTTGAGTGATCATTTGAGAGGAGATTAATTATACGATAAAGAAAGAAATCATGACAAGGAAATAATAATGAAAAGTGCAGACAAGATGATAATTATAAATTAAGTATGGGGAGCTCTATAATGGAGTTTGAACCTATGGCTATGCTTAACATAAGAAAATATGATGAACAAAAGATGTAGGGAAGAGCTACAAGATCAAGAGAGATAAATGGATGACATAAGGCTTAAACAGATGCTGAAGAAAACCTATGGGAGAATTGAATTATAAACTTAAGAACCGTAGACATAGAATATATCAGATGTAGAGGAAAGGGGTGCTAGAAATCAGGTTGTTCAAGATGATATCTTAAAAAAACTAGGATAGGGATGGCCAGACTCAAGGAGGAGTAGGATCATGAGATTGTATGAACTGAAGGACCGGTTAGCAGAACCAGAGAAACAAATTTTTAACCGGTTGAATGTTTCACCATGGGAATCTTTAGATTTATTCATGACAAAAAAGAAAAGATTGATATGTTTGTGCATCGACTACAAGAATTGAATACAGTGACAACGAAGAACAAGCAACCCCTAGCCACGTATATATGATTTGTTTGACCAGTTGAGCGATGCATGTGCGTTCTTGAAGATTGATCTCGGGTCTAGCTACCACCAGATCAAGGTTTAGAAGAAGGACATTCAGAAGTCGGCCTTTCGGATGAAGTATGGGTGCTATGAGTTCTTTGTGATGACGTTTGGTTTAACCAACATATCTATGGTGTTCATGAGCCTGATGAACAAGGTATTCCACCAGTACTTGAATAAGTTCATGGTGGTATTTATTGATGATATTTTGGTGTACATTATGAGCCATGAGGAGCATCTCAAGATTGTGTTGGATATTTTGAGGAGGGAAAGACTCTACGCCAAGCTCAGTAAGTGTGAATTTTGCCTGAGCAAGGTATATTTTCTTGGGCACATAATTATTGAGATGGATTAGTAGTAGATCCAGAGAAGATTGTAGCAGAGAAAACTTGGCTTATCCCTACATCAGTTACAGAGATTAGGATTTTCTCGGACTTGTTGGCTATTATCGAAGGTTTATAGAAAACTTTTTGAGGATTGTGGAGCCTATGACATGTTTGACACGTAAGGATTAGGAGTTCATATGGACTAAGAAGTGTCAGACTGCTTTTGATGAGTTAAATAAGCGTCTGACATCAGCACCTATCTTGACTCTACCTTCGGGATCTGAAAGTTTTTGGTATACAGCGATGCGTCTGGGAGCATATTAGGATGTGTTCTGATGCAACATGGCAAGGTTGTGGCATATACATCGAGATAATTGAGGATCCATGAGAAGAACTATCCGACGCATGATTTAAAGCTAGCAGTAGTGATATTCTTTTGAAGCTATGGAGACACTATCTTTATAGAGAGTGGATAGAGATATTTATTGATCATAAGAGCCTGAATTACGTCTTCACTCAGAAGGAGCTGAACATGAGACAGATGTTGGCTGGAGTTGATGAACGACTTTGAGATTGAGCTGCAGTACCATCCTGGCAAGGCGATGTTGTAGCTGATGCTTTGAACAGAAAACCCATGGCATACTTCTTGATGACTCAGTGTCATTTGTTAGAGGATCTCCAGGATATGGGGATAAAGGTCGAATTATCGAGTATGGATGGAAGTTATCTAGCTTTAGGGTACAGTATTTCTTGGTTGAGAGGATCAAGGCTGCTCTACCTATAGATGAAGGTTCGGGAGACTCTGAGAGAGGACGGAGGCCAGCATGCAGGCATAACTATGGATTCACGAGGACGGGATATTGAGGTATAGAGATTGCCTATGCATTTCGAGTAGAGAGCTATATACGCTAGAAGCTGATGGCTGAGGCACATAGCTCGATATACTTTATTCATCCTTGAGGTACGACGATATACAGAGATTTGCAATAGCATTACTGGTGGCATGGGATGAAGAGGGAGATCGATCGATCTGTAGCGAGATGCTTCGTCTATCAACAGTTTAAGGCCGAGCACCAGAGGTCTGCAGGACTATTGCAGCCACTTCCCATTCCTGAGTAAAAATGGAAACATATTACGATGGACTTTGTCACTGGATTTCCGAGGGACCCCAGCGGAAAGGACGCGGTTTGGGTCATTGTGGATCGACTCACCAAGTCGGCTCATTTTTTACCCTTTAAAGTTGGACAATCTATAGAAGTTCTTGCTAATTTGTAAATGAGACAGATAGTGCGTCTGCATGGAGTACCAGTCAGCATTGTGTCGGATCGAGATTCCATATTTATATCTTATTTTTGGAGGAGTATACAGTAGAGCTTGGGGACTCGCCTAAAGTTCAGCACTACTTACCACCTGCAGACCGACAGACTGTTAGAGCGCACGATCCAGACACTGTACGACAAGAAGTACAGGTCTCTAGTATGTTGGATTGACCTAATAGAGCGTCAGATACTTGGTTCAGAGTTAGTGACCCAGAGAGTGGAGGAAGTGAAACAGATCCAGAGTTACCTCAGAACGGCACAGGATAGGCAGAAGCATTGGGCCGATACGTACCGCCGACCTTTGGAGTTCAAGGAAGGCGATCACATATTTTTGAGGATATCACCAACTCGAAGGACAATTAGATTTGGGAGCAAAGGCAAGTTGAGTCCAAGGTACATCGGACCCTTCGATATTCTGGAGCGAGTTGGTGAGGTGGCATATCCTCTAGCATTACCCCCGTCACTTGAGGGTGTGCATGACCTTTTTCACTTATCGCAATTGAGGAGATACGTGGCAGACCCTAGTCATATGATCGATCATTCAGAGATCACAGTCGGATCGAGCCTGTCGTATGTGGAGCAACCTATCAAAATTCTTGACCGCAGCGAGAAGGTATTAAGAGGGCAGACTATTCGACCTGTCTAGATTGCATGAAAGCATCATTCTTCGGGCGAGTCCACTTGGGAGCATGAGGATTACGTTCGGGAGCTTTTTCCTCACTTGTTCGAGGATCGAGATACGTGTTTACGTACTGTTTTTCAATACCGTAATATTTCTTTAGAACTCGTTTTCCTAATCATGCCTTTATCCTTAATTTCGGGGACAAAATTTCCTAAGGGAGAAGGATGTAAACCCCTATATTTTTTATATATAAATTTTTCTTTTTATTAATTGATGTCATTTTTAAATTTGTCAATCTACTTTACGTCTGGTCATAACTATATTTTGTTATAATGGCCCTAGTATTATTTACTTATTTTCAAAAAAATTCATGTTTGTTATATTTACATGATAAACTACTGAACTAGGGTTATAAGAAATTATACCATTATTTTTGACCAAAATTTTGAAATGGAAGATTTTACAATCTTTTATTTATTTATTTGGCTTAGTATTTATATAAACCAAATTTTTATTCCTAGAAAAAAAAAAGCCTAAACCTTATTTAGCAAATGCCTAGCCTTAGCCCAAACCTTCCCTGGCCCATTTATATGTTTATCCTGTAATTCCCTTTTTTAGTTAACCCAACCTGGCCTAATATGGCCTATGATACTAAATGATGCGGGCGGGCAGGGCTGCTTTAAACCAACTAACCTAAACCCGTTTACCCGTATCCAAAACCGCGAAAACCTTACCTAATGCTGGTTGGGCGGGCGGGCGGGTCTCACCAGCACCGACCCGCAAACCCACAACCCGTTACCCCCTCTTCTTTTCAAAATGTTACTGCCTATCAGATTTTTAACTCACTGGGCGGCTGCAACCCGTCCGACCCGTAAATTTGAAAAGAGAGACTATTTTTCTTCTCTCTCTGCACGTACTGTGCAACCTGCAAACCATAGGCTGGCAGCTCACGCGTGCGTACAGGGCACGACTGGGCCTCTCCTCTCTCCCTCCCTACATAACACTCCCTTCTCCAGTATTGGCAAGCTTTAACCAACCCAAACCTAGCCGCCGCCACCTCCTTGTCTTCTTCGAGCTTTCCCGATCAGCGACGATTCATCGTCGGAGCTGCGACTTGGCGAGCCGATCTCGTCTTCTCACGTGGGAATGGCCACCACCAAACGGAACAGCCACTCCCCTCCGGGTGAGAGGCTATATCTGACGGTTTCTCGACGCAGCGGACGTTTGGCTCTGAGTGTCCCTCTCTTCTGGTAAACTCATCTCTTTCCTCCTTAGTTTATCGTAAGTATTTTATGCAGGTTTCCTTCGAAAGTATTATTGTTGCCGGGAACGCCGGGGCACGCTTTTTGATAGAAAATACAGAAACTGAAATAGTTGTAAAGACAACGTTTTAAATGCAATTCCTTAAAGAAGGTTTTGCAACAGAGATCCAGAAGGATTCTGCAAATTACGAGATCTAAAAAGATATCGTAATACACGAATAATCTAAAGAGATTTTCGTGATCGTAGCAAACTGGCAGTAGTGCCTTCTAAAAAGAAGATACTGACAGAACTACTAAAGACAACAGAAGGATGACAGGCGAGAGATGGAATTGCTGGGGTGAATGATCAACAATCTCAAAGCTTTATTGCTACGATGGAAAATATTAATGCTTCACTCCTAAACACTGACTTCTGTAAGTTAGAGAAGTTTGATGGAGAGCATTATCAAGTCTGGAAGAGGAAGGTTTATCTAACTCTTCAACTCAGAGACGTGGATCACGTGCTTCTTGAAGAGGAACCTACCGTTCCAGATACTGGGTCTGCTGCCGCAATCTCTGCGGCTACTAAACTTTAGGCCAAGTGGAGAAGGGAGAATAGCATTTGCAGATTGCTTATCCTGAATGCTATGGAGGATTCCCTAGCAGAATCCTATTCTAAGAAGAATATCGCTAGAGACATATGGGAGTCTCTAGAAAAACTGTACGAAGAAGACAAGAACAGTAGCAAAATATTTGTGGTTGAAAAATATCACAAATGGCTCTTTGAGGACGAGAAGTCCATGCTGCCGCAGGTCAAAGAATTTCTGAAGCTGCGACAGAAGTTGGAAGACGAGGCTATGTCCCTCCCCGATAAGTTTATTGTTGGAGGGATTGTCTCAAAGCTCCCCGCTGGGTGGAGTAAGTTCTATGCAAACATGCATAGGAAGAAGTTGGAGATCACCCTTGAAGATCTTCTACAGAAAATCTATGTTGAGGACCAGATGCGGGCTCAACTGAAGGTGGACACACTGTCCAAGCAATTGGCTAACGCCAATCTGGTTCAGACCAAGGAACCAAAGGGAAAGCAGGCAGCTTTCCACAGCAAGAAGAAGAACCCTGACAATCTAAAAGTCAAGGGAACTTCTATCAAGAAAAAGAAACCAAAGTCAGAAATGCCTTGCTTCAAGTGTGGCAAGAAGGGCCACTTTAAGAATGAGTGCAAAGCAAAAACCAAGCAATCAGAGCAAGGAGAGCCTAGTAAGGTATCTATGATCACTGACGTAATTGCTATGATTGTACAGGTTGATGCAGTAAGGACTGACTCTGACTGGTGGATAGACACTGGAGCCTCCTGCCATGTCTGCTCCAGTAAGGAGTGGTTCACCACCTATACACCTACTTCTGAAGTGGTTATGATGGCGAACCAAGCACAAGTTGAAGTGCTCGGGATCGGGACGGTGGTCTTGAAGCTGACTTCGGGGAAGTCTCTGACGCTTCAAGGCGTAAAGCACGTACCTGCTATCGCCAAGAACCTGGTCTCGGGAGGCCTACTCTGCAATGCAGGCCTCAGGATGGACATCAATGTTGGCCAGATGGTGATGTCTATCAAGGGAACATATTTTGGGAAAGCTTTTTATACCGAAGGAATGTTCAAGATTCAGCTTATAAATCAGTCTAATATAATTAATGTAATTAATGAAGTCACTCATTCTGCTTATACTCTTGAGTTGTGGCATAATAGGCTAGGACATGTTCATTGTAAACGAATAAACAGAATATCTAGTCTAGGACTTATCTCCAAATGTGGGGGTAAGGTAGAGAAATGTTAAGTTTGTGCTCAAACGAAGATCACAAGGAAACCCTTTCCTCAGGTTAATCAAAGTACAGATCTTCTGGAGTTGGTTCACTCCGATATCTGTGACTTCAAACAGTTCTCTACAAAGGCCGGGATGAAGTATTTCATAACCTTCATCGATGACTTCTCAAAGTATGCGTTTATCTACTTGCTGAAGGCTAAAGACGAAGCATTCGAGAAGTTCAAGGAGTTCAAAGCCGAAGCTGAGCGGCAGACTGGACAACAACTCAAAAGGATAAGAAGTGATCGAGGTGGGGAGTACAGGTCTCATGAATTCGTATCGTTCTGTAAGGAACATGGAATGTCAATGAGACTACGGCTCTGTACTCTCCTCAATCAAATGGAGTAGCTGAGAGGAAGAATAGGACGTTGATAGAAATGATAAATTCAATATTATTGACTGCTGGCCTTCCTAAGTGCTACTGGGGAGAAGCTGCATTGACGGCCACTTTTATTCTAAATAGAGTGCCTCATGCAACTTCAGACGTTACTCCTCATGAACTCTAGTTCAAGGTCAGACCTAACTTGAATGTCATTCGAGTGTGGGGGTGTCTGGCGTATATCAAGCTTCCAGATCTAAAGATTCAGAAGCTTGGGACAAGGACTACAAAGACGATCTTCTTGGGGTATGCCGAGAAGAGTGATGCTCAGAGATTTCTTGATATTGAGTCAAATTATATTATTGAATCTCGCGATACAGAATATTATGAAGACAAGTTTGCAAGGCACAAGAATATTGTTCTTCCGGATGTTCCGGAGAATAATGAGGGTGCACAAGAGACTGAAGTCTTCAATGAAGATGTGGTCCAAGAAGATGTTGTTGTTGATACAACGGTTGAACCAGAATAAGCTGAGCCGTCAGCTAAGCGTGTGAGGAGGCCGAAGGACTTCGGAAGTGACTTTGTCACCTATCATGTGGAAGCAGATCCTCTTACCTATGATGAGGCGATGAAGACCAGAGACGCAGTTTTCTGGAAGGAGGCGATTGACAATGAGATTGATTCCATCACCTCAAATAACACTTGGGTGTTGGTTGATCTTTCTGAAGGAGCGAAACCCATCGGATGCAAATGGATCTTCAAGAAGAAGATGAAAACAGACGGAACTATTGACAAGTTCAAGGCTAGGTTGGTAGCCAAGGGGTTTTCTTAGAAGCAGGGGATTGACTATTTTGATACGTATGCTCCAGTAGCCCGGATGACCACCATCAGAATGTTGATTGCTCTCGCAGCAATACATAAGATGGTGATACATCAGATGGATGTGAATACGGCTTTCCTAAATGGCGAGCCGACCGAAGAGATTTACATGCAACAGCCAGAGGGATTTGTCATCAGGGATCTTGAAGACAAAGTCTGCAAGTTGGTGAAATCCTTGTACGGTCTTAAACAGGCTCCCAAGATGTGGCATGAGAAATTTGACAAAGTTATAAGGTCAAATGGCTACATGGTCAGCGATACGGACAAGTGTGTTTACACGAAGTTTGCTGATGGAAGAGGTATGATCGTTTGTCTGTACGTGGACGACATGCTTATCCTAGGTACGGATATTAGCTGTGTTACTGAGACAAAGAAGTTTATCTCTAGCAAGTTCAGTATGAAGGACTTGGGGGAAGCTGATGTGATCTTAGGGATCAAGATCATCCGGACAGACACTGGACTAGCGCTGTCACAGTCTCATTATATTAAGAAAATGATCACTCGTTATGGGTATCGAGATCTTCCAGGGATCGATACGCCGTACAGGTGTGATCTGAAGCTGAAGCCTAATTCAGGGGAAAGCGTCAGACAGTTAGAGTATGCAAGCGTAATAGGAAGTTTGATGTATGCTACTACTGTCACAAGGCCTGACATAGCTTTCGCCGTGGGAATGCTGAGTCGTTTCACGAGCAACCCAGGTGCTGAACACTGGAAAGCTGTGAAACAGGTTATGAGATATCTCAAGAAGACTCAGACATATGCACTGTACTACAGCGAAGATCTGCAGGTAGTGGAAGGCTTCAGTGATGCCAGTTGGTGCTCAGAGGTGGAGAGCGAGAGGTCCACAGGTAGATTCATTTTCACAATGGGTGGAGCTGCCATATCGTGGAAGTCGAAGAAGCAGACTATGCTCTTGCGGTCATCCATGGAATCTGAGTTCTTTGCACTTGATACCACAGCCGAGGAAGCAGAATGGCTTCGGGAGCTCATGTATGATCTTCCAGTGGTTGGAGCACAAATACCGGTGATACCGATATACTGCGACAACCAGGCGACTGTGGCGGTGGCATCAAATGACCTCTTCAACGGGAAGAAGAGGACTGTGCGGTTGAAGCACAGGGCAGTACATGATCTTATCAAGAGAGGTGTTATTGCAGTAATTGATGTTCGGAGTCAGGAGAATCTGGCGGATCCGTTCACCAAGGGCCTCAAGCGCCAGCTGGTTGATGACACAGCTTGTAAAATAGGCTTGAAGGCATTCTGATATTAGATTATTGTATTCCTACCATAAAGTTTTATGCTAATAGTTTAAAGATTTATCTACTAGGCATCTAGCTTTTGGTTCAAGGGAGGACCACTAATCGGAAGAATATCAGGAACGGTGGGTACATGTTCTATTGGGCATGGAGAGGTTACGGACCTATAACCACTGTTGTCTACTGTTGTTTTCTGCAGAAAACGGTTCCTGTGGGAAGGTTGGCTTAATTGCCTTAATGAGTTCTCAGGCAGAGTGAATGCCTGGTATGCTTTACAGGAAGCATGGTAGAACAGCACTACAAGGAGTGAAACTCCATGCTACAGTGGGGTGACTCCACGATAAGGTTCCTATATGTGGGGTGATGCCCAGGAATAGGATAAAGCCTCAGCTTTACAGGCCAAGTCACAGAGGCGTAGCACCACAAATAGGCAGTTAGCCTAATGCTGTATGTTAAATATAAAGAGGGGTATAGTCAGCACTACAAAGTGGAGGAGTTACTCATGTTACAGTGGCACGACACCACCATGAGGTACCCGGTTAGGGATAAAGCCTCGGCCTTGCAAGCCATGTCGTTGCGGCGTAACACCGCAAGGGAGCCTAAGGCTTCATGCTGGGTAGTTTGGCACTACAAAGAGGCGGTTACCTCATGCTACTGTAGCATGACACTACGATGAGGTTCCCGGTACGGGGTAAGGCCTCTGCTTTAAGCCATGTTATAGCGGCGTAGCACCGCAAGGGAAGCGCAAAGCGCTTCATGCCATGTCTCTTTATAATGAACTCACCTATAGTGTATGACAGAGATATCAGGCCGTCTCTTGAGGGTAAACTTGTAGACACCCAAAATTATATACTAAAACCAGGCTGGCACAGGGCCTTTATTGTGTAGCCAGAGGAACATGTAACTACATTATGTGAGTGGGGAGAATTTCAGCTATAATGCAGAATTCAAGGTTTAGTCCATTCTTGTATTTGTAGTCTGTTGTTTGACTCACGTGGGAAGATTCACGTCTTAAGTGGCATCTATCCTAAAAGCATAATGGACAGTTACTGTGGAGAACACTCGTACTCATATATATAGAGATATGTGGGGGATTGTTGGGTTTGTAGCCATTTGTTTTGGTTTTTAGTCCCACATCGGCTAGAAAGGAATGTGTATCTCCATATATATGAGTCTTTTCTCTTTATGGAGATGCACATGTAGTGCACATGGGTGTGTGCCATGTGGGATTAATTATTAATGGTATAAAGGCTTAATCAACAATTAAGAAGTTGTAAGCTTTTTGCTCTTGGAAATTTATTTCCATGGAGCTAAGCTCCGTAGGAGCTTAGCGACTCGGACTCGGACTCGGACTCGGACTCGGACTCGGACTCGGACTCGGACTCGGACTCGGGCTCAAGGGCTCATGAGGCGTAATGTGGCATTTTGTTGGTGCACTTTGCACTTAGCACGTCAGCATCGTCGCTAGGCGCATAGTACACTTAAGTTGCGCTCGTTGCACGAGCCACTTGCGCGACCACGTTGTGCGACCCGTTACACGAGCCCAGTTACGTTGGCCCAGTTACGCAGCCCAGTACGTAGCCCAGTACGCCCAGTGTACGCAGCGTACGCAGCGTGCGTAGAGTGCGCAGTGTGCGCAGCGTACACAGTGTACGTAGAGTGCGTAGTGTGCATATGGCTGGCTACATATTAGAGCGGGAACGGTTGTAGCAGTTGTTGCATGTTCGGGAGTGGTTCTGCCACTACCCTGAAGTTCAGGCAATTGCTTGGCAACCGCCCCGTGGGCTATATATGCAGGTTCTCTCCTCTCTCTGAGTGCAGAAGTAATCAGAATTCTAGGGAGAAAAACTCTAAGTGTTCTTTAACACAACAGAGTAGTGAATGTGTTCTTTAACACAACAGAGAAGTGAGCGTGTTCTTTAACACAAACACTAGTACTTTTTAGTACGCGTGGGTTCTGTTACTTCAAATAGAGAGAGAAGAGTAGAGCCATTGCCAGAGGAGTTTGCCGTCTTCCGAGGAGTCAGAAGAGCAGGAGTGTTTCAAGGTTTTCCATCAACCTTGCTGGTTCCTGGAAGCTGTTCGCAGAGGGCGAATAAAGCTTTGAGATTGTTGTTGCCGGAAACGTCGGGGCACGCTTTTCGATGGAAAATACAGAAACTGAAACAGTTGTAAAGACAACGTTTCAAATGCAATTCCTTAAAGAAGGTTTTGCAACAGAGATCAAGAAGGATTCTGCAAATTACGAGATCTAAAAAGATATCGTAATACACGAATAATCTATAGAGATTTTCGTGATCGTAGCAAACTGGCAGTAGTGCCTTCTAAAAAGAAGATACTGACAGAACTACTAAAGACAACAGAAGGATGACAGGCGAGAGATGGAATTTACAACTATTTCAGTTTCTGTATTTTCCATCGAAAAGTGTGCCCCGGCGTTTCTGGCAACAACAATCTCAAAGCTTTACTCGCCCTCTGCGAACAGCTTCCAGGAACCAGCAAGGTTGACGGAAAATCTTGAAACACTCCTGCTCTTCTGACTCCTCGGAAGACGGCGAACTCCTCTGGCAATGGCTCTACTCTTCTCTCTCTATTTGAAGTAACAGAACCCACACGTACTAAAAAGTACTAGTGTTTGTGTTAAAGAACACGCTCACTTCTCTGTTGTGTTAAAGAACACTTTTACTACTCTGTTGTGTTAAAGAACACTTAGAGTTTTTCTTCCTGGAATTCTGATTACTTTTGCACTCAGAGAGAGGAGAGAACCTGCATATATAGCCCACGGGACGGTTGCCAAGCAGTTGCCTGAACTTCAGGGTAGTGGCAGAACCACTCCTGAACGTGCAGCAACTGCTGCAACCGTTCCCGCTCTAATATGCAGCCAGCCATACGCATACTACACACTCTGCGTACGCTGCGCACACTGGGCGTACTGCACAACTTAAGCGCACTATGCGCCTAGCGACGATGCTGACGTGCTAAGTGCAAAGTGCGCCAACAAAACGCCACATTACGCCTCATGAGCCCGAGCCCGAGTCCGAGCCCGAGTCCGAGTCCGAGTCCGAGTCCGAGTCGCTAAGCTCCTACGGAGCTTAGCTCCATGGAAATAAATTTCCAAGAGCAAAAAGCTTACAGCTTCTTAATTGTTGATTAAGCCTTTATACCATTAATAATTAATTCCACATGGCACACACCCATGTGTACTACATATGCATCTCCATAAAGAGAAAAGACTCATATATATGGAGATACACATTCCTTTCTAGCCGATGTGGGACTAAAAACCAAAACAAAAGGCTACAAACCCAACAAGTATAGAATGCGTGTGTGCGGCCATTGGAGGAGTAAAACTCTGACCAGGGACTGTGTGTAGTTTCACAGAGGAGGAGAGTGGGACTGTGATATAAGGGGAGGACTCGTTGAATGTTTCCTTCTGCAATATAAGTGTTTACTGAGATGAAGGAAGTTTATGCCTGCCTATATGCAACATAGATAGGCAAGACTGGAAACTAGGTAGGTTCGTCATACCTCGATTATCAAGTAGATAGAGCGTGTGTCGTTATTGAGCAAACTGTGCATGCTTGTGTAGAATCAGATGAAGGTTCTTCATGACCCTGTATATGGAAAAAAAAACAGATGACTAAGAAGATGGAAAATGTGTGAGTAATCAGAAAAATATTATATGGGTGTTTGGAGATGGGAGTCATATTATGTGTTTCTCTTGAACTGTGAGGGAATGGAAGGGAAGTTGGAGAAAATGTTGGTAGATGTTTTAAGAGTAGGTATGTAAATGTAGTTGTATGCTAGGATAGAAACCCCTCTTCGTGTAAAGGCTGTTGTAATTGTTAATGGAAAAAAAACCAAATTTCTTCTTTTTATTATCCCATTTATTCACATTAAAATTCTATTGAGTGTCATTTCTTAAACTCCCTAAATAGTCACATTATTATCCTTTATCACACTTTTATTTCTATTAAACTCTATTGAAGGACCATTGATACCCTATTGAAGGACCATTGATTTATTGGTTTTATGACATGGTTCCTATATATACATGCCACCTTTGTGTTGTTGGTAGAGGAGAAAAAAAGGGTTTCCACTCTCTAAAATTTGTCTATATCTCATATTCCAACAATCTTGTCACAATTGTTCATTGACATTTTTCTAAGAACGTTCCTTATTGCTAATCAAACAACTGAACAAGCCATATTGACTTGAGACGAGAGTAGAGAATGTGTTTTACATAGTTCGGCTATAATATTATTTTGATATCTTTGAAACTTCTCTTTGCTTTGATAAGCTTACCAAGCATGATATAAAATTTGATACATCCATTTAAAAATAAAAATAAAAGGAGAGAAAGAAATACTTAACAAAATAGTTTTGACCCATTTGGAAATAATAATTTCTGTTGTTTTTCACTTTCCGTTCTTCATTTTTGCATTATGGATATGTGGTTAAGAGATCATGTTATTTAGTTTCGAGTATTAATATTATTGAAGGTGCAATATATCTACTGCTCTTCCATAGTAACCATTAGAAGTTCTATTTGTCTTTCCAAGAATAAATTGCTCCTCCTATGTAATGCACTGTTATGGTTCTCCACATGCATAAAGCAAACTATGCACGTCTTACTTTTATTATGCATAAGCAAAAGTTTGTGGGAGAAGAAGATGTGATTGCCACTGCCAGCCGGTTTTGTTTTCGGATAGAATAGAGTTTGGATACAGTGTTACATATGATTCATAATTTTTTTTGTTGGTACAACTTGTGAGTAAAACAACTAAATTCAATTCATATACGATTATCAAACTATATGGTAGTTTGAAATTGGTATGATAGAAAATCTTATACATATTCAATATATTTGTGATCATCAACAATGGGCGTCCTTACATGCCCTACATGTTGCATGGAAGATGTTTCCATTTTGAATTAATGCAATGACATCACACTAATTGGATTATATTTTTAATTAGTGCAATTTTATCACTTAGATGTTGTTATTTCCACATTAATTATACAACTTTATGAATCCAATAATTATACTTGCTTATGGCAAATATACGATTTCTTTCATTTTATTATTTCTGGTAAGGCTGACTATTGTACCAATTTGTACACCCTGAGTTCATTAGAAGATTGGGTCCAGTTGGATTACTTAGAATTTAGTTGGTTTATTTTGGTCAAATTGTGAGTAGTCATGATTTTAGCTAGGTTATGGTTTATAACTTTCAATCTTGATTAATATGATGTTTCATATCTTTTGATATATGAATATGATGAATGATTTTAAGAATATTTATGTCTTGACAATAACTCAAGCTCTTTACTCCTTTTAGTCCGTAGTGGTTGGAGTCATAAATAATCCCTAGTGAATTCTCGATTTCGTTCATAATATTTGTAAATAGATGTTGGAAATTATGTTCCACATCATCTAGAATAGTTCTTCATTTTGTTCATTATGTTAGCACAAAATATTCCAATCATCCTTTACTTGTTAGCACAGAACGAACTTGTCGTTTTATTCCAATTAGAAATAATATGCAACATGTATGAATGAATAAAATTCACTTTCAAATTCATTGCAATAACTTGAGCCAATAGTAACATCTTGAGAATATTGTCAATTCCTACACGGTAGCATTTAGCCTTTCCACTATTTCAAATTGATTGGTAACAATATGTAGCATGCATCAATGAATTATTTTTGATGATAAATTACTTTGTTTAAAATTGCTATTTGCAATTACAACAAAAAGAATTTTTTTATCTCTACAAATAATATATGCGTTTGCAAAGGCATTTGGCAGACAAATATTTTTTTTTGGTAAAATCTAAATTCATATGCCTAACTTTGCTCTATAGAATATTTTAATAGTTCTCAAATATATTAGAACATGGATAATGTATGTAGAAATATATATATATATATATATATATATATATATATATATATATATATATATTGTGTAGCAGCTAATTTAATTATGTATATTGTTTAACAATTTTATTTAGATTATTATATGTGCACAATTTTGGTTGCTAATAATTATGCTAACATATAGAGCAAATTATTGATTAGCGCATGCTTTAACATATGTAAATTTTTATGGTGTAACATATAATAAGACACATGGAGTGAGAAAACCATGTTGCTTTATTTATTTTATTTTACTTTTGTTGATTTTGTATATCATTGGTAAGGTTCATTACACCTATTGTAATTTCATGTTTTCTATTCCTGATGCATCACGCGAAATTTTTTTCATTTAATATTATTAATAACTATTTAGTAGTCCGATGTCATAGATGATAACATAGAATTTTGTTAGGCCATGATAATTATGACTTTATATACAAAACTAGGTATTGCTACGCATCAATAATAAAATTTTACATCATTCAATATTAATTATGAAGTTTTGCATCTACAATATAATTTTGCAAAGTCATCCAAATATAAATATATTGTTATGTGGTTATTGTATATGTAATATTTAATTTATGGAAATTTTTTGATACATGTTGCTATATAGTATTATCAAATATTTTCTTTCACTGTATTATGTAACTAAAATATATGTCAGACTTGGGTATACTGATAGCATCTTTATAATTCTTGTTTTTATATTTACCATAAAAATATTGTTAAATTATTTTAATGGTAAACAACATATATTGGTGTGTCAGAATGAACAAGTTGTGCATCGGTTCAAATTATATTTTTGAAGACCGATCGAAATGTTAGAGATGTTTATCTTCTTCTTTTCTCGATATGATCTTTGTAATATTATTTCTTCAAGTCAGAAGCATTAGAAGTTATGACATGTTAGAAAAGGATCAAACATGCTAGGGTGTAAGGTAACTAATACAAAGTTTTACGCTTTATTATTCCAACTTGATGGTCATAAATTTTTTTATTTCCAAATTTCTAGACAAAATTGGATGTCGGTGAGATTATAGAACTATCTCAATATAATTTACTAAATGACATTTCTTCTGAAGTACTATTACTAAGCCGAAATCAAGAAGTATATAATTGCTCCGATCAAGTGAAAGGTAATTTTTACATTTACAATTCACATATTCTATTCATTTTGATTACTAAGTTTAGTTGGACAAAATATGAAGTCTGTGAGCCATCATTCTTAGGTTTCGGTGATAATGAATAATATTCTTTCGATTTACATGTTTGAATCTTAAATGACTATATTATCACAATATTAGAATTTCTAGTCGAAAAGAAATCACAATATTGTTATGTCATAATATCTAGACAAACTTTATTTTTTCTTATATTTCGTAACGCTATAATTATTTTGATTTATTCAAACAATTTAGTCACAAAAAAATAGTTAGTGAAGTTGCAAATTTCTTTAAATCTAGAAGTTTAAAAGTTAAGATTATTTTTGGTACAAGCCGAAATGGTGCTTCTGTCAACCGGGCATAAATAGCCCTAAGCGACACGGTATTTAATCGTCCCCCTGTGGACCTCCACTAGCTGAAAATCGGCCCCTACAGCTAACCAAAATTAATGAACACTTGATAAACTAAAGATTTTTTAAGGTTGATGCAAAATCACTTAAAACTATTATTCTAATACTTTAGACTGTCATTTTTGCAAACATGGCTAGTAAAGATAAATTTTTATAGCCAAGACTGAAAGTTAATGTGTCTTACTTTAAGAGTTGATAGACTCAGATGCGTTTTGGCTCATTATCTTAGGGCTTATCTAGCAATTAGTGGAATCATACACCTTGATTCTGATGACACAAAATATGATTTAAGGGTAACGCAAACATCCGGCTTAGTCAAACCAAAAATTTCTAAAGAAATGGATTATTATTGGTTTCATAGAATTCATAAGTGTTTTTCTAAGTCATTGTATGACATTTTCTTCGAATATAAAGACACTAAAGATCACTAAGATCCAGTGTAAGGTTTTATCTGTGGAACAACTTTGATACTCATAAGATGATAGGTCCATGTGACAAAGTATCATAGCTAGGAGTATCAAAGAACTTGAAATTGTATATTTAAACATAGCTTGTACTAAAGTTGAATGGATCAGATATCTTATAGATCCAAGCCTAAATTTTACTCTTGCTATGACTTCAGGAAGTATTGAATAGATTAAGCATCTTATTATGCAAATACATAATATACATATTCTGTACCTGTCATTTTTATCAATTATGCTAAAGAACTGCTAAAACATGATCTTGTGAATTCTAAGATGAACAGGTACTTGCAGCAGTATTTCAAGACATTAAAAGAGCCTAAAAGGCAACAATATGGTTCTTGACTATAAAGGTCAAAAAGAACTTTATAGATCTCTTGACGAAGAGTCTGTTTACTCTTGACGAAGAGTTTGTCTAGGAAATTAATCCTAAAATCATCGAGGGGGGTGGGGTTAAGCCCATAAGTTAGTCACCAACAGTGGCAACCCAACCGAGTCTGACTGGAGATCCCAAGAAGTTGGTTCAATGGATAGAAACAAGCTGGACTTAGGTGACTATTATGGAACACTGACCCTGAGATCAAATTCTCTTAAACTAATGCCCAAGAGGCTGTACGATGTCGTACATGGATACCCCATCCCTATGGTGACAGTGTTCCGGTGTGATTTGGTTAGAATGAGTTTTTAAAACTCTTAATAGGTCCAAGCATGATTATGCAGGGTTGACTCCAATCACCAACCCTTTGAGGACTTACCTATGTGAGAGGTCGTGAAGGTCGCGACTATAGGACAGGGCGATCCTAGACAACTCTCATGAATATGGAAAAGTGCGCATGGCCAATCAAACGCGCCACCCGATAAACCCACGAACCTCTAGCGTACTATGTGTGTTATTTTCTGAATCGGGTTCAAGAAGTCTGATTCAAGATGTAGTCCATCAAGCACTTCTTCATATAAAGACAATAGTCACTAAGTGAGATTTAAGGCTGTACTCCATCTCATCTATGTATAGTATACAATTGCCAAAAATTCTTCTATCTTTACTCCTTTTGAACATTGTTATCTTTGGTTTCAAAATTTGGTTTTTTTGGAAGAGATTGTTGTAATTGTTAATAATAAAAAATAATTTTCTTCTTTTTTATTATCCCATTTATTCACATTAAAATTCTATTGAGTGTCATTTCTTAAACTTCCTAAACGGTCACATTATTATCCTCTATCACTTTTATTTCTATTAAACTCTATTAAAGGACCATTGATACCCTATTGAAGGACCATTGATTTATTGGTTTTATGACATGGTTACTATATATACATGCCACCTTTGTGTTGTTGGTAGAGAAGAAAAAAAAGGGTTTCCACTCTCTAAAATTTGTCTATACCTTGTATTAATTTGTTTAACAAAAAGAAAAGGAAGAAAAGAATTGACTGTGTTGAGGAGTACTGCCACATAGAAAAAATAGGAAGACATTTGATAAAGAGAACCAATTGGAGCACAATATTTATACATGAGACCCCAAATTTGACATATGTTGAAAGTGTGAGAAAATTTCCTTCATGGTAGGATAGAGGAAACCAAGAGTCATGCTTGTGAAGGAACCAGGTTGATTAGCAATATAGTGGCTTAAGTGGAGACAAGGGGCAGCAAGGTCATCATCTCCATAATTATAGGATTGTTTTATACATATAATTTTCATGCAGTCAAGTAGACATAAAACCAACAATTAAATATTTTCTTAAAATAATTCTCCGATCATTTTGGCTCTTCGGACTTGGATGTGGGACCAGATACTTCTCATCAGCACCCAGAGCCAGGCAAGTATACCTTGTCATTGTTGTATTTCAGTTTCATATTTAATTCTTAAATAATTATTTCGTTTACGACAAACGTACCGTCATAGGACCGTTGATCGATACTTTGCGTCCGAGGCATATTCGGGTCCAGGCGTACGTTAATAACGTCTAGTATCGGTTGTTAGAAATTACTCTAGATACCGTGATTGTACCAACCTGGATACACCTGTACCATAGGACACTATTATACACTATCATTTTTTTCAGACTTCCTATATTCCTGGTGTTGTCAGGAAGACCAGAACCTGTGTTGATTTTATGATCCCAATTAGAGTGCATTTACTTTTTTATGTATGACCCGACTGTTACTATTAGAGGATCAGATCAAGCGAGTCATGGATTCGACTCGTACGGTCTCATGGGGAGGGGTGGACAGCTACTAGATACTTGGGCTACTACGTATACATTATGTATTCTTAACCACCGGGAGACTCTATTCTCGGAGCTACGGCCCTGCATCCCAGAGACTCTTAATCGAAGCTACGAATTTTATATTTAGATAGCCTACGTATCAAACATTGTCCTCAACATTACATATCACATAGAATGTATGTTACTAAATTCACCCTACTTTGACTACAGTTTACGTACACATGTTTATGACACTGTTTTACTTTCTGGCTTGCATATTATGTACCTTGTTACGTCCCGCTGAGGACCTAGTTTCCTTCCAAGTTAGCCGCATGATCTAAAGAGAACTTTGCTTGATTGTTGATGAGTTTCATCGTATTTCATGTATGTACTCTTGCAGGTATTCACTCTTTCATGGTTTATGTGTTTCATTTTCTGCTGTTGTATCTGCTTAGTAGTCTAGTATTTTATAGACTCTTATTATTCCTTTTGAGTCTATTCGGACAGATATGAATATTAGGTTGCAGACTGATACTCATATTTTCCATTCTTGATGTGCTTGTTCCGTGGATTGAGCTATAAATATGTTATAGAGGTAGTTACACAAATCTAGGACAGACTGCGTATTCAGCTTTGGACTGGAGTCTACTTGGATACGTAGCTGGCCATTGCCAATTGACCTAGTTTCGTGTATTGGGACTGGAGCGTGACATGGGTTGTATCTTACTTCTGATTGAGTACTCAAACGGGGGTGACAATGAAGTTGGTAATTTAGTCCCACGTCGGTTCTGAGGTAGAATCATGTGATAAATAATTGGAGTAGTTTAGGCTTTACATGAGAATTCTCTTTTAAGGCATATGGACCCAATTAATATTGCACCTCGTGGGTCAACTCGGTTCGAGTCACACCGTGTTCCCAACAATCTTTTGATCAATTTGAACATGAATTTTCTAAAAATGCTTCGAATGGCTAAAATCCTTTACTCTCGATGTGCTGCACGGCTAATCCTTCAATTCAAGGTTGCAGACTTGCACTTAGGGGTGAGCATTATTCGGTTTTGGAACGAAAACCAAACCGAACCGAACCGAATAAGATTCGGTTCGGTTTTAAAAAAAATTCGGTTCGGTTTCGGTTTTGAAAATACTAAATTTTCTTATTCGGTTTCGGTTTTAGGTTTCGGTTTCGGGTCCAAACCGAAAACCGAATAAGAAAAATAGTTACTATATATATGTATATACTATATATACACACATGTATTAATATATATAGGTATATACCGAATATAAATATATATATACTATAGGTATATACTAAATAATAGGTATATTTAGTTATTATATATTAAACAAAAAGTGCATAACCGAAAAAATTGAATGAACCGAATAAACCGAAAACCGAACCGATTAATTCGGTTCGGTTTCGGTTGATGGATTCAATTCGGTTCGGTTTCGTTTTGCTTATTCGATTTTTCGGTCCAATTCGGTTTCGGTTATTCGGTTCAGTTTGAACCGAATAAACCGAATGCTCACCCCTACTTGCACTTGCCAGTAGGCAATTACTGGAGCGTAGCATGGATTATTGTGCAT